>JAHXMU010000072.1:6343200-6399418 GCA_019455685.1 Philornis downsi
GTTCCGGGCAATCATTTTGTGTTGTTTACATTGGAGTTGACAAAAAAAAATCCAAGGATACCAGCGAGTGAAGCCATCATGCAATCACTGAAGAGCGAATGGATCAAGGCGTCACTCATGCGCCCACAAGATAGTATCATATCCCATATCCATCTGAAACATCCACGTATTTTTTTACCTTCATATGAACTGGAGGTGAGTTAAACGTAGCTTGAAAGCGATTTGTATCCAGTCATAATGCGAGCAATTCCTTATGATTCGTTTAAGAACTGTCCCATCTCAATGCATTTGCTATTGGGCATGGAATATGCTCGCATTTGGACACGTGAGAAAAACGAATTCATCAAGGATCGTGTTAAGAAAATGAAACCGAAATTCATTAAAAACGACTACTGGAAATGGGTAGAGAAACGCAAACCCAAAGAGAATAAGAAGTGTGAGGTTCAGGGCCTGAAGCATCTTAAGATTAAGGGGAAAACTTAGAAGCTGGCTCTAAGCTCAAATAGCACTCGATTTAAGTGGAAAACTTTAATAATACTTGGTTGTCAGTACAATGCTAAAATATGAAATATGCTTTATTTGTATTATAGCATATTGCCTATTTTACATTGTGCTACTGCTTTTATAACGAATTTCTAGTATTGTTTCAGACAATAATTAGATTGAAACAATGCTGTATAGTAACCTGTAGAGAGATAAATTCACAATAAAGAAAAAATTTAAAACAAAATTCGTATTGTCAATGATCTTTTTGCAGAAGTTATTTTTTTTTTTTGTGGTTTCCGTAAATTATAGGCATCCACCAACCATCCGCAACGTGGACGGGATTGTAGACAAGGACACTTTTCTTATTTTTATACAGAAACTAGTCGACGTCACTTTATATTTGTGAACTTTACAAATATTTAGAAATTCGTTTAGTTAGCTGAACTGGTTTATAAGTAAACAATTTCCTTTGCTTCTCATAAACGAAGCTTGGGAGAGCGTCTCATATTCAGCGAGCTTACACGCATTCTATTTTCAAACTCACTCAACTGTTGGTGTAAGTTTATCGACGATTCTGAACGTCACAGTCTGAGAAGCATTAACAAGACTTTTCGATTACTCGACTACTCTTGTCAGACAAGACGAACACTTGTCAGACACATCGAGGTGACCGCCGCTCAATGATGATAGGTGGATGTAATGCCGTTTGAACGATATCCGCGATCATTCGAACAATAGTCGCGTACACTAACCATAGCGCCACGGCCAGTTTGTAATTTATCCCCAATTACAATGTGTATTGAGCACCGCACTCAAATTTGATCAGTTATGATGAATGTAAGCATTTCTAGTTGCACAGGAAATTAAGATATCTCATTCATACGGGTTATCCATTTAGTGGTTTTACCTGTCATCAAAAGTGTTATCTATTTAGTGAAAGAGTTGCCGTTTACGAATATGGATCGTTTAATAACCGAAGAATGCGTAAAAATAGTTAAAACTTATTACAAAAGTGTTGATTCAAACGTGGGCAATTTTCGTGCATTACGGGGTGGCAAGATTACAAAGAAATTTGAAGAGATTGGAAGGTTTAGTGTGGCGGATAATCCGAGTTTTCGTATCGGTGAGCAAAACTTCTCAATTGTTTAGTAAAGTTGTAGAGCCTTAAGGTGGCGATGATATTCGAGAAAGGGTTATCCATTTGTCGGTTTCATTGAAAGCCTGTTGCTGCAGCACCCAATCAGTATATCTACGGCGTTATGAATGGTCAACCGGCTTTAATTGTTGCGTGAGCTGGATTTTATATGGATGGAGGTGTAAATCCAAATGCAAAATGCGCCATAATGTGCCGTAAAATTGGCCAAATTGCAAAGAACGGCGTGGAATCACCAAATTCGGATTATCCATCACACTTTCACTAACAGAAGCGATATATTCGGCAGTGTGTCCATTGCGATGATGCTCAAGCATGACCACAACTACAACGCTTCCAATCGCTTCAAATCAATCGCCTCGTAATTCACGAAAAGTACCCGCGTTTGAATCACCACTTTTTTAGTGAGTTCTGACTATTTTTAGGCGTTATTCGGTTGTTAAACGAATTTAACAGCTGCTTGCCTTACCAGACCGGCGGTTTTGAAACCACTAACTGGATAATCCAGTACTTTCGGCGTTTCCTTCTGGGCGTTACATTTCTCCGGATGAAGGCATAAAAAATATGTGAACTTCTTACTATAGCGGCGCTCATCAGCCACTGATAGTGTGTAATTTATTTGGTCGCAGATGAGTACTTCTAGTTGTTACCGAGGGAATGTTATAGAATGTCATCCCCTCATGCGTAACGTACCGAATTAGGTAGATTTTTATCCGGAAAATGATTTACGTCGACAAATTATGAACGACAATTTAAGACGATAATACAATAGCGGAACTAACGCGATCTGGTCTTCAAATGTTAAAATGTTCGACTAGTAGGCTCAATCAGATTTTTCTTGTTTGGTAGAGTATGATGTCATTTTGGTTCAAATCCATGGTATTACCTTTAATTAGCTATATGAAACCTATTGCTATACGTTTATACACTAACACCAAAGCGTGCTTTCAGGCGTAATATAAATCGTTTCGTCAAATATTTGCTCGACCCTACGGAGAGCACCTGAAATGAGTGAGTTTGTTTTTGCAGTGTATTTTCCACTCATCATCGAGAAGACTGTAACTCGTTCACTTCAGATACTTTTCTTAGGTATGAACAAACTGTCCATGCAGTGGTGTTATTCTATAGATGAAATACCGTGGACTTGAACCAAAATGTTATTAAACTCTATCAAACAAGAAAAACTTGCTTGATACCCAACCTCTATATACAAACCTCTGGTAACTCGTGTGTACGAAAAATTAACAAATAATCTTCTTTTAGCGCGATATACATTTTCCAGTGATATTCAATAGCTTCTATGCCCTGTTTGTGGTAAGAACTGCCAAACTCCTTAAAATATCCACCAACCGCAGACTCCACCTCTTTACTGATGGCAAATCTTTTACCACCGAGCAATTTTTCCAGTTCGGAAATAGAAAAAAGTCCGGATTAGCTAAATCTGCGTGGTGAAGTAATTCGAACTTTAATTCATTTATTTTGGTCATCGCAATAGTGGATGTGTGAACTGGAACATTGTCTTGATGAAACAGCACTTTTTGTTCCGCCAAATGCGGTTTTCTTCCATAATTTCATCGCCGAAATATAAATAATCTGTCTCAGGTGTGAAGTGATGGACTCATGTCTCATCTATGATTATAAATCTACGATTATAATTCGGCTTTATTGCGGTGAAACGCTGCCAAAGACTCTACTGAAACATCTTCACGACACTGTTATCACTTTACTGAAAATAAGCGCGGCACCCACTTTACGCACAGCTTTCACACCTTCAAGTCTTCGGTCAATATACGATGTATAGTACTTTTTGAAATGTCTACCATTTCAGATAGCTCACGCACCTTCAGCCGATGATCATCCAATACCATTTTGTGGATTATCTTAACCATGTCTGGCGTGGACGCCTCAATTGGTCGATCACTACTGTGTTAGTCTTGGCAACTCGTACGGCCTTGTTTAAACTTTACTGCCCAATATTTTGCAGTCGTAAACAGAGGCTCTCCCAGAGCAGAATCAAGCTTGGCTTTGGTATTGGTTGAACAGAGACCTTTGAAATAGAAATATTGAATTACATAACGGTGACCAAATTTTTCCATGTTTACAAATTCACTGAGATCGTTTACTTTTGATGGTTCAAACCAAAATACCAAATAACGTGGCGTCTTGAAACTTAAAGCATATATTTTATAAGGTTACCATTTTTCACCAAGAAGAAATACAAGAAAAATCATATACAAGGAAAATTCGATAATATTCAATATTTTCTGAACAACTTGACTATTTCTTTGTCAATTAAAAGAAATACGTGGTTAAATGTGGTAAATTCAGGAAAGACCAACTCATATTTGCGTCATTCGTAATTGAAAAATACGAGTGCTTAAAAATATGGTTTTTATTTGGGAAAGCATGAGAAGAGAGCATTTATAACACGCCCACTTAATTCACTATGAATCGGCACATCGTCCACTTTGCTGTGGGCCGCAAGTGGGCCACAAATTCCCTTTGATGTTGCTTCGTTATGCTTGGTCAAATCGAAACTATCAAGTGTATTAAGCCCAGTCTTGGACATTATTATATTGGCTGTTCATCAAATGTTATCTATTCAACTAAGCAGTACATAGTGCTGTTGTACTTGGACATAGTTGAATTAACGGTTATGATTAACTAAGTTTTTCTTTTTGCATCAAAGCAGAATTTTTGAACTTCTAGCACATAAAAAAAGTTGTAAACTCTGCTCTGCTCTGGTGCTATAGTATTGAATACCTTTTCAGAAAAAAAGAATAGATTCTCTGTTTTTCTCTCTATGCGATAGTTTTTCAATAGATTTTACTTTGAAAAATATGCCAGATAACAAATTTAAAATTCTCTTATAAACATAAAAACTGAAAATTAAAAAAAAAAAATTAAAAAAGAACCAAAATAAGAATTAAAAAAGCAAAATAATGCAACAAAAGATACCAGAATGGTCCAAGTCATATCTGGTACGTCCACGTGGCCATCTTAAATCACACGTTTTCATCGACGACAAAATCAAGTTTAAGGTATCCTATGAAAGAGACGTGAGTTACTCTGAAATATTTTCCAGATCTCTACGTAATTGCAATTTCAATTTATCCTCTTCTTTAAGTGTCAACCCATTCCCATGAAATGGTTGCTGGGCTGGGAATACTCCCGACAATGGCTTAAAGAGAGAGACGCTTTTTGTCTTGCCCGTGGTAATCGTAGCAAAATGAAGCACATCAAGAATGACTATCAGAAATGGGCGAATAAGCGAAAGCCCAAAGAAAAATTTAGCTGTAAGGCTCAAGGTGCCAATACACTGGCACCAAAGCAGACAGATAACAAATCGAATGATAAAAAATAAGAACATTCAGGAGGAAAGAAGAATCTATACTGAATTAAATAAGATTTCAATGGGGATCATATTCCAAATCCTGTGTAGTATTTTCAACCAATTCTATTCCATTTCTTAATAAAACCACCCAAAAAAACATATTGGCGCTCTTGGGTTTTATTTTGAATTTCAAACCGTTACAGCTTTTTCTGGGAAAGCTTTGTATAGTTTGGCTGCAATGCGAGAGATGTACGTTTTAACATGAATATCTGGAATAGGGTGCTTCACATTTATGTGGAAATCAATGAAAATATTTGTATATGGGGAAGTGGCAACAAAAAGCTCTAATTAAAATTTTTATTGCAACTTGACAGTTAATTCGAATATAAACAAAAGAAAACCATTCTATCAGGTTGCTAGAAAATGAGCCTTTCATTATAATTCTGGAGAGTAGATAGAAAATCTGAACGTTCAATATTGAAAGGGCAGAATTTTACACAATTTTAAATACTTTTTTTCTTGGTGTTATTATGTGTGTGGAAAAAATGCAAGCTCTTTGTGTTTATCTTGATACATTCTTTCAATATCAAAAACCATCGTCGTTTTAACATGAAAACATGTATAAACATTGGTGCACATAGATTTTTTATGGCAACACTGCCACCCAATCCCTTCTCGTTTGCTTTCTTTCCACTCGTCGGATTTATGACAACACGCTGTGAACGAATCATTTCCTCTTGTTTATAAATATAATCTTTTTGCAATGGAAAAATGCAAATGCAACAGCAATGTTTAGATTGTTGGACAAATGAAGGTCGTGCTACAGGATATATGTTGTCAAAACTAACGCTCAGAAGACAATGAAGGGATTTCAATCTGTTAGGATACCTGAAATGGGCATGGCAGATGAAAGGTCTGAAATCATTTATCGGCCACTATAAAATGTTGTCTGTCAGTTCAGGCGTGTCAAAACTATTTAATAATATGAAGTATTAAAAAACGCACCTGTTGGAGGATCAGGATCGATTCTCCGCAAGCAAAACTTTTTGTAAAAATTTATTACTAACCAAAAATTGTATAGTTCATTAAGAATGTTATCTTTCTCCCATCGTAAAATTTGTTTCGATCGTAAAACGACAACAATATCAAATACAAGCAAACCCAATTTGGGGTTTTAAAGTCTCGCGATAGATCTCATTTAGCTTCGAAGCAGACCTTCGGAAAAGGAAACACCAAAAAATATATATAATGAGTTATCCATTTTTCGTTTTCAAAAATAATGTTAAATAAAACACACATAAAACTATGATTTCGATGAAACTTCTATTTCATTAAAATGCTTGGACTTTGCCATTATGCACGATTGGTTGCAGCTGCTGGATTGGTTGCAGCAGTGGATCTTTTTGAAGTGGTTTTCGACCACTTTTTCGCATATTTTGCGGTATCTCGGCGATAACTTGACGAATGTGAGTTTTAAAATGATCTAATGTTTGGGAATTATCCGCGTAAACATGATATTTGTCTAACGGCGTAAAATCGCATGATGTTGGCGGCCAATTCATGTCGTCGAAATGTTTCACGCTTTCTGGAAACTGCTCACGCAATAAAGCGAAAATTCGTCATGTTGTGTGGCTCGTGCACCGCCCTGTTGAAACCATATATCTTCCAGTTCATAATCTTCAAATGCAGGCAAAAAAAAGTCAGTTGTCATACGGCCATAACGCTCTGAAATGATATTCGGGTTATCCGCCACACTTTCACTAACAGAAGCGATATTTTCGGCAGTGGGTACATTACGATGATGCACAGGTCTCACCACATCTGCAATGCTTCCAGTCATAACCATCTCGTAATGCACTAAAATTGCCCCCGTTTGAATCACCACACTTGTAGTGAGTTTTAATTATAGTTCGCGTTCTTCGGTTGTTAAGCGTTCTATATACGAAAATGGCAAACCTTTCACTAAATAAATGTCACTTCAGATGACAAGTATTTAACAGTACGTACCGTGTTTTTGAGACCACTAAATGGGTAACCCAATGTATGTATACACTCATGTATACTTCGGTATGTATGGTATGCCTGTCGAATGTACGTTTTTAATAACTCGAAAATCGGTTCTTTGAAAAAGTCGGTTATTTGAACGCTATCATGTTAAGAGGAAGACATTTTATGTGATGAAGAGACTTCTAACAGATGTTTTCTGGTGTATAGTTGAAGCTAGTCTACAAAAGAATCTTGAAATTGTTTCCAAAGCAACATTATTTACAATATGCGATCTCCTATACTTGAAAATAACAAAAAATGTACAAAAAATTATTATGCCACTTGGCTTTTTGTCCAACTTAGATATTCTATACTTCGCAATGCCACAGTAAGAAAAGGCTGGTATTAAAAGGCTGGTATAAGTTCAACAATATTCCAATTGGGGATAATTTGTAATGAATTGGTAAATTTGGGATCGGAAAAAGAGAAGTTTATCTTACAGTTCATATTTGTCTATACATGAGTAATGCGGGCGTATTGCCGTCGGAAATGGGAAATATAATATAACATATATTGTACAATATATATAATTTCATATTTTTGTAACAAAAGAAAAATTTCGTTATTGAATTTATTGTCAAACTCCAAAGTAATATGATTTTGGTTCTTATTCAGTTCAAGATTGTTTTTCTGTTGGCAATTATTTATTATTTCTCACAGAACATAATTCAAAAACTTGCAATACTGATTATATTATACAGCTGGCGGGTCGGATACCTGTTACGGTATTAGCCACAGTAAAAAATTTGTTAATGTCACTGCTGGACAAAATCCAAATTAAATCATATTTGAATTGACAAAAAAAAAAATCGGAAAATCGTGCATTTCCAATATCTTTTTCCACCTAGCGTTCACATTATCGAATCTGCAGCGAATTTAAATATTTATGTTTTAATCGCTACACAATGTGCTTACGGGAAGTACAAGGTTTGATCTTTAAATGACAGATCCTTTAAATAAGTGGTGCGCAAAAAATAGAATCTACTTTAATGCATATTTTAGTAATGAAACCTATACAGACTTTTTATCTAATCAAACGAAATCAAGCTTTCAAAATTTTCTGATAAATGTGTTACCGAAAAAGGTGGTCTTTTCAATACCTAAACATCATGCGTTGTGAGTAGCGGAAAGGAAAGCAGGAACAGCAATAAAATTTTCGAAATATTAACATATTTCCAAAGTTTAATGTATGTAAATCACCCTGTTTTTTTTTTTTTTGTAAACTTCCGAAGCTTTATATACTGAACTCACCATCACGAATCATCGCTACCTTTGCAACACAAAGTTAACTTTCTCCTCTTCTAACTAATTTCCTAAAGCTTTCCTTACTCTCTCGCACATGCACTATCAGAAAAATACTCATATTGCATTTTATCCAATTGCATAATTGTTAGAAAAACTTGTTTTGATTTCATAAGGCTCTCTGAATCTCTCCAGCTGTGTCTCTTTGCTAATTCCTAAAACACTCCGCGTATGAGGGGGAGATATTGATGGAAAACCATAAGTGGCGAAAAACAGATGAGGCGATGAGTTGTTTACGTCAACAAATTGTTGCTTGTTGTTTTTCCTGTTCGTAAAATGTGCTACACGACTCGACAAAGAATGGGAATAAGAATGAAGTACGGGATGTCATTGGGAGTGTGTGAGGGGAGCACTCACTTTACGTTGACGTTATTGTCGGCACATATTCTCGTAAGTAAGCATTAGAGATGGCAAATTGATTGCATACTATTATACCTATAGATGCCTTCTTTTCGTCCCCTATATTGGTAACGAAAACAGTTAGGCACATTCCGCAGGAAAATAGTATATTTGGATTTAACAGAGAAAATTGCGTGTAATATTTTAATTATTTTAGGACTACACTAACTTTTTAGGGTGAAACTCCATATGAAAAACGATCGTGAAATTCACATTTTTTTTAATTTTTCAATATTTATTTCAATATTGAAGTTGTAAAATAAAAAAAACAAAAAAAATTTTATGTATATATCAGATATATTATTTCGATTTCAATCTTGAAAACCAGCAAAAAAAAAAAAAAAGAACAAAAAAATTGAAAAGTAAAGTTACGGGGTCCTGAAGTTCAAAAATGGGCCTGAATTGACCCAACATAATTCCATAGTTGTAGGTACTAAAGGAAAGGAATTTTGTTCAAGGTTTCAAAAATCAGGTTCTTTTTAAACTCACAGCTAATTCTAGTATTAAAGATATCTTTGAAAAAAAAAATATTTTAAAAGAATGGCGCAAATTTTTCAAATAAAAAATTTAAAAATTATTTTAGATAAAAAATTGCCCGATTTTTTTTTAAATAGTTTTTCACCTGCGGCGCAACTAAAATTTAAAATTTAGTACGTACCAATCTGGACACTCTTTTTTTTGCGATTAAACCTCAACCACATTGGGAATTACTTCGCATGTAATTGTAGTTTCACGTAATTAAAAAAAAAAGAAGAATGTAGTTGGTGTAACTCTTTAAATGTTCAATTTTAATAATCTGTAAATGTTGCCATACTGACCCAAATAAATTAAGTAATCTTTTGATTCGAGTCTTAAAACATGTTTCCAGAAGCGAAGTTTTTTTTTTCTTTTGAATTTGGTGATAAAAAAAAACTTATCGTCACAAAAAAAAAAAAAAATTATTTTAAATAATTTAAAAAGCTAAATTTGTTTCAAATATTGTCATAAAATATCGATATTATATTTTTGTGTTTTCTCTTATTTCACAAATGACTACCATATTGAAGTTATAGGCACTAAATGTTGATGGAGATTCACAAGCTATTACTACTAGAAATTTGTAAAGCCCCAAACATAATTTTGGTATTAATTTTTATTGGAAACTAGCTGACCCGACAACGTTGTTTTGCCTTCAAAATGCAAATGCTTTACCAATAGAACTCAAACAAATAACAGCGCCACATATAGGCTGGTATGTTTATCACCTACCATTATTTGATTCAATGTTAATGGGGTAAAAAAAATTAATTGCAAAAATCTCATCTCCAACGCCATCTATCACTTCAAATAAAACCTTTTAAACCTTCCGGAATACTCTACCAATAATTTAAGACTAAAATGAGCCAAATCGGTCCAATCGTTCTCGAGCTTTAGCGGGACTAACGCACAGCAATTGATTTTTATATATATATATATAGATAGAGATAAACTATTTTCAAGCTGCTAGCTATCAGCATAGAAAGCGAAATATTTTTTTTAAAACAACTATTGGCCTCTACAGATTTGTGGCGTCAATCGTATGTTAGTAGGTAATATCAATTTAATGGTTTCAAAACGGCCTGGCAAGGCTGTCAGCTGTTAACTACCTGTCATCTGAAGTGTAAAAATATTTAGTGAAAGCTTTCCCATTCATGAATGTAGATCGTTAAACAATCGAAGAACGAGTAAAAATAGTTAAAACTTAATACAAAAGTGTTGATTGAAACGTGGTCACCTTTCGTGCATTACGGGGTAACCTACTATGTAAGGAATTGGCAAGATTATAAGGAAATTTGAAGAGACACGACCGATTTTGGCTATATTGCATGATAAGTTTCCAGAAAGCGTAATTTCACGTTTTGGCGACGTTAACTGTCCACCAAGATAATGCGATTTGACACCGTTAGACTTGTTTTGTGGGGCTACGCCAAAGACCGTGCTTACGCGGATAATCCCCAAACGTACTGCTCGAAATGTGCGATAAAGTGGTCGAAAACTATCTCAAAAGGATTCACTGCTATAACTAATCCAGAGGTGGTCGTTTAAATGACATGGCATTTCGTACATGATGGCAAGGTCCAAGCATTACAATGAAATACAACTTTCATCGAAATCGTAGTATTATATGTGTTGCATTTAACTTTGCTTTTGAAACCGTAAAAATGGATAATACTGTATAATCAAGCATATTGAGCTGATTTGTGACAAATTTTTGAACGTATTAATATGTGTGTATTTTCAGTTAAATAAGAAATTTTGTCATAAAAAAACAAGACGACTATCCTTAAATCCTTTTAACCAGGTTGTTCGGCAATACATTTAGAGTTTTTATCTAAAACATATGTCTTTAATCGCAAATTGTCCCTGCTAACTAAAAAGAACAAATTTAATTTAGCAGAGTTTGAGTGAGGCCGTACGAGTCGCCCAGTCAAACACCGTAGGTGATCGACCAATTGAGGTCTCCACGCCAGACACGGTTAAGAAAATCCACAAAATGGTTTTGGATGATCGTCGGCTGAAGGTGCGTGAGCTGTAAAATTTCAAAAAGTGATATACATCTTCTATTGACGGAAGATTAAAAGATTAGAAAGTTGTGAGCAAGGTGGTTGCGCGCTGACTTCCAATAGAACAGAGTTTCAAAAACAGCAATGTTTCACCGCAATAAAGCCGAATTTTTTCACACCTTAGACGAAGGATCGGTCAAAGAAGTGGGCTGGAATGGAAGAATCGTGTCCAAAGAAGGCGAAGACGGTTCCATCTGCAGGTAAGGTCATGGCGTCTGTTTTTTGGGATGCGCATGGGGTTATTTTTATTGATTATCTTCAGAAAGGCAAATATTATGCTAATTTATTGCAGCGTTTTGGTGATGAAATTAAACAATTCTTTCATCATGGTGATGCAATTAAACTCACTCTTTCACGCATCTTATTCGCTAGGTTGAACTCCCTCGGACTATTTTCTAATTCCAAACTTGAAAAAATGGGTCGGTAGGAAAAGACTTACTAACAATGAAGAGGTGGATGGATATTTTAAGGAGTTTGCCAGTTCGTACTGTAAATAGGGTATAGAAGCTATTGAATAACGCTGAAAAAATGTATCGAGCTAAATGGGGATTATGTTGGAAAATAAAGAAAATTTTTCTCAACTCTTTTGTGTCTTCTTTATTACATCGACAAGTTTTGGGACGGCCCTTATATGTGCAACAATTTGCACATAAAGGCGAAAACGGAAAACCCTTCTAGACAATTTCCCCATTATTTCTATATAATAAAAAACTCTTGAAAAGAGTAGATGTAACCAAAACAAAAAATTCAATAAAAAGGCCTGAGGATGTTCACGCAAATTCATTTTGGTGTTTTTTTTTTTAATTATCTCTGATATGTTTTGGACCAAATGTCAAAATTCGAACACCACATATTATTTCTATTTCTATATTTTTGTAGAATATCTGTAAAGTGAACCAATTAACCGAACCAAACCCACGGTTTGGATGGCCTAAAAGCCATTTTGAACTATTTGACCTGAAAGGTTTTGGCACTGGGTTTTAACTTGAACTACCTCGAAATAAGTAACAAGCAAGGAGGGTCAAGCCATTTTCCATCTCTATTTCGTACATTTTGCATAATGGCGCGCAAAAGAGAGTTTCCACAATGCGAATTAAAACATATTTGTAACTGAAAACGTTGTTTGTAGGAGATACTTTGATTGCAAAAGAGATTCTTTTAGAAGAGGGAGCAACAAAAACAAAATACAGTTAAAGCGATGGTGGTGGTGGTGAAAACATACAGTGGGTGGGTGGAAGGATAGGACGTGGCAAGCAATGTGGTCAAAGCGTTCGCGTAGAAAACAAGAACAAAAATTACCGAACACCGATTATGGACAAATGTGAAAACAGTCTTACATCGAACCATGCAGTCAGTCATCCACCCGTTCGACGGCCATACAACCATCTATCCATATTCATTCAACTCGATGGAGATTAACTGCAAATCATAGTCGTCACATCATTGCCGTAGACGTAGTCGGCGTCGATATCGTTGTTGGTCGGGTTCATACAACCCGAAATGTGTGTTAGTAGTTGAAAACAGCCAACTACAGCAAGAACAATAACAGCAACAATAACAATGATAACAACACCAACAAGTAATTGAATTGAGCAGAAAAAGCTCTTCTTGTTGCGATGTATGTCTGCTTGCCTGCTGTCTGACTGCTGTCGTTTGTCTGTCCGTCTCTATTGGACTCGGACTCTGTTGTGCATTTTCAACACTCGTATTGTTTGTGTTTTTGTTTTTTTCATTTAGTTTCAATACCGCCGTCGCACTTAGCAAAACGGTTCGCGTTGTACAGAGAACACAGAGCAGCAGCTTGTTGAACGCATCCTCCTCTCAAATATGGTAAAATAATGAATGTAAAAAATAAAATTAAATATTATAAACCTCCTATCGCCGATAAAAAATTCAACGAAAATACAAAAAGTGTTAAATAATAAAAAAAGCCACCAGAGAAAAGTGAAAATTTCTCTTAAAAAATGGTGCAATTTGGCAAAGTGTGTAACAACAATTCCAAGTGATAAAGTGTGAATTTTTAGATTTTTCTTTGGGGAAAACATAACAAATTAACGAGCTCTTGAGTAAACAATCAATAAAACAGTAAGAAATCAACTTAAGGTAAGTGACATTTATGAAGATTCCATAGAAATTCTACCAATTACTGAGGGCCGCAATCAAACATATGTTACGGTTGACCTTTTCTCTTAGACACCAAACCGTTTGAATGTCACTGATATCTTTAGATATAACCGCTAATGTACGACTTTCCTTGAACATTTTGTCAAAATTATTACAAATTCCCGTAAATTATTGCAACAATATGGTAGCTGGAAAAATTTGCACTTGTTAGCTCTTGTTTTTCTTTTTCAATTCGTTTTCCTTTACATTTTCGCTGCCTTAATACGAAAAAAGTGGCAAACAGCAACAACACGCAAAATGTACAAGAAATTCACCATCAACTACGAATGCACAAGAAATTCAACACTTCACCACTAATTGTACAACGTAGTTGAAACTAATCCATAGAGCAGCAGTAAAATTCAACTAGTAAGAGAGATGCTATCAATTCGCTGATGAAAGAAATATTTTCTTTATTATGGTGAAATAATTTTTGGCAAATATTTCCTTTTTATGAAAAATGACCCAAACAGCCTTAAATGCTTGACAAACATATGTTTTCTATTTATCACTTATTTACGTTACACATGTTATCTCACCCTTCCACGATTTTCCTCTCTCGCTCTTATTTTTGTTGTATTTAGCCTTTTGCTTTTGTTGGTTAAAGAGAGTTTATGGCAGGTTTTCTCTGGTTTTCAATTCCTGTTTTCATTACTACAACATCCCCTAAAGATAAAAGCCAAAAAAGAAAAGAATAACAAAACACCCACTCATAGATAGCTTTGAACACGTCTTGTTTAACTTTGACAAGGGTTTTACGAGGTCTGTATAAACATTTTAGTTCACTGCACGTTAGAGACGATTTTTGTGACAGAATATTAGTAACGACGAACGTGATCAAATCCAAAGCCGAAAACCTGTGTTCCTTTCACGAAAAAAAATTCCACGAGACATTGTCTGGTCATGAACATTTCGCAGCATTGCCAGCTTTTCTTGTGTTGGTTTGAGCACCAAAATCAGGATAACTTATGCCTTTACGTCAATATTTGTTTTCAAATGTATTGAAGAATATATATTATGAGACCAAAATTTAAGCTGGTTTGAATTCCAACGATAAAAAAATATTTGATAAAATTTTCTTCGTCCCTTTATTCTAAAAATTCTATACTGTCCCGTATAATAAATCAGCATTAAAAACCTGTTGCTGAAGCACTCAATCAAGATATCTACGGAGGTGGTCAGTCGGATTTAATTGTTGCGTGAGTTGGACTCTGTTTGGGTGGAGGTGCAAATCCAAACGCAAAGTACGCCATAATGAAACGTAAGATAGCCCCAATTGTGATAACGTCGTGGAATCGACAAATTCGGATTATCCACTGCACTTTCGATAACAGAAGTGATATTTTCGACAGTACATTGCGATATTGCACAGGCCTGACCACATCACAGGTATTTAACAGATGACAACCTTGCCAGACCGACTGTTGTGAAAACGCTCAAGGATAACCTCTAAGTTACTTAATTGAGGTCCTATATTACAACATTAATTTTATTCATTCAATAATGCTGATTTGGAATGCAGTTATGTCAACGATCGGTTAATCAAAAACATCAAAACAATCAAACAAACGCATTTTCTGAGAAAAATTTCACTCTTCCAAACGGTTGCCTCGAAGTGCTATTTCGAGTTTTGGAAAGAGAAAAAAGTAAGCCGGGTCACATCAGATGACATATGGTCATTATCCGATGGTATTTATTGAATTTTAGAACACAAATTTGTTTATAATGACAGCTTCGAGAGATTCATTATGTTTCTTTCCACAAATCGGGCATTTTCGACGAGTTTTTTCTTTTAAACGCCGCATAAGGCCCAAGTAAAATTCTTTATTCCATTTGACCGTCTAACCGAATGCACAACACCGCGATAATCAAAGAAAACGGTAAACATTGCCTGGGTTTTCTGGTTGGTTTGCATGCCAAATTCGTAAATCCCTATCTTATCGCCAGATACAACGTGTTTTATGAATGTGCAGTGAGTTTTAAGAGATTGAGTTTGTGAGCGTTCAGGTGAAAATTGAAGTCTTTTAATACTCAAATAATGGTACAAATTGATTAGTGAGACACTGAGACTCTAGCGGCTGCCTGTTAACTTAAATGACTTAGTCTATATGAGGTTGATAACCAGCTAGAAAGATGCAAACCTTCCAAACCGCTCTTGAAATAAAGAACAAGAATATGTATATGTACAAGCCCTCTTTGACAGAATTTATATATTTTATTGGGCTTAGCTGAGTATTTTTGGCTGTGACAAATGGGATGACAAAATGAGTATGCTTCCCGAACTTTGTCAATCCCTATCAAATGTGGCGTAAGATTAATTTTATATTTTTGTATTAATACATATTCGAAATACTTTTACATACATTCTATGCGCCTTTTCTTAAATATTCAATTTTGTTAATATCAAAATGAATTAATCTAATAATAAGAAATTAATCTAATATGGAAGTGGAGGAGTTCCAGTTTTTCATATATCAGTGAAATATTTCATCTTCCATACAAATACAAATGCAAATGCTTGGGTGAAAGTAAGCTTCAAGATAAGTCGTTCAGATCTTAGCAGAATTATTAATTTATCGGCTGCAAACTATTTTTGTATAACCAGTTTCAATCTACTGGGGCAAGGATCTACTGGTTCAAACATGTTGTAAGTAGTTTTGTTGTAGAAAAGTTAGTATTATTGACATCTTCATCTTCCATACAGATATGAGAGAGCGCGTGCTTGGGGGAAAGCAAAACTTCAAGGTGAGTCGCTCAGATCCTAGCAGAATTACTAATTGATCGGCATTAAAATATTGTCCTTAGAAGAAGTTTTAATCTATTGGGATAAGGAGGTTAACAGCCACTAGTTCAAACACGTTGCAAGTACAGGGTTGCCCATATTCGACGGACCCATGTTTTTAAAAAAAAAATCAAAGAAAAAATAAAAATTTGGCGGTTGGCAATCTTATTCATTTAATTTGTTCCAAGTAGATTTGTTTACATCAATTTTTGAATATGATATCTCTCAAATGGCCGCCTCTGGCGTTGATGGCGTATTCTGCCCTTTTTGCAGCATTTCCATCGTTTTCGCCAACATTTCGGCCGGAATAGCGGCTATTTCTTCACGAATGTTGTCCTTGAGCTCTTCTATGGTCCTTGGCTTGTTAACGTAAACCTTTGACTTCAAATGTCCCCACAAGAAGAAGTCAGCGGGCGTCAAATCGGGCGAACGCGGTGGCCAGTCCAAATCACCACTTTTCGACATCAAACGGCCCGGAAACAAATTCTTCAGAAAATCGATTGTTATGCGACTTGTGTGCGGTGGAGCGCCGTCTTGTTGAAACCAGAACTGCCTCATACGCTTTCGACGAATAATTGGCATTACAAAATTGGTCATCATGTCGCGATAACGCTCCTGGTTGATGGTAACAGCATGGCCATTTTCGTTTTGGAAGAAAAACGGCCCAATGACCGTTTTCGCACTAACGCCGCACCAAACTGTGACTTTTTCGTCATGAAGAGGCAATTCTTGAATCTCCTGAGGATTTTCAGTGGCGTAAATACGGCAATTTTGCTTATTTACGGTCCCATTCAATGTGAAATGGGCTTCATCGGACATGATAATTTTGTTCCAAAATTGCTCGTCATCATCGGCCATTTCGATGACTCGTTGGGCCCATTCCAATCGACGAGGCTTGTCCGCAGGCAACAATCTTTGCGTCAATTAAATTTTGTACGAGAACAAATGCAAATCAACGCGAATAATCCGTTGTAAAGTGGACCGAGCCATGCCCAACTGCTGAGAACGGCGTTTTTGGGATGTTCTTGGGGACCTCTCAACACTGGCTCGTACGGCAGCGATATTCTCGGCCGATCGCCTTGGTCGACTTTTATTTGGCCTCTTCGGATTAGAAAGAGCCTCACCAGTCGAAAATTTTTCGTATAAACGCTTAATGGTGTTCTTAGAAGGCGCACTTCTCACATTTTTTAATATTTTAAAAGCACGTTGAGTTTTCACAATTGACTTCTTCTGTTGAATGTAAATTTCAACTATTTCAGAGCGCTCGCGTGGCGTGTATTGTTCCATGGTAAAAATCTGCTTGGACTGACGCTTCAAACGCGGTATGTCATTAAGCGATCTGACATCTCTGTCAAAAGTTATGGCGTTGCCAGATGGGTCCGTCGAATATGGGCAACCCTGTATTATAGTTCCGTTGCAAAAAAGTTAGTATTATTCAGAGTCAATGTCTTAAATATTGCACGAATGTGATCGCTGGATACGCTACGCTTTTGAACTAGTTTTTCTAAAAAATAGTGTAAAAGTTTAAGGTATAAAAAAAAAAACACCATGAACATATCAGAATGTGCATATATGAAGGCATGCAGTTTCATTATAAATCCATTTGATATTAATGAAAGCCTCCAATCATTCGTTTTAATCAGCAAATGAATTTGCTTTTCCGCAAAAATTCTTAAATCACCCTCTGTAGCTTGTAATCATGGCTTTGTAAAATTAATTACTTTGTCGTTTTCGTATTCTATGGTCACTATCTTCATTTACCGAAAATGAACTGCTAACAGAGCTCTCAGCTATGACAATAAATTGAAATCGAAATTAATTCTTTGGTATCATCAATAGACTGAGACGAGGAGGAGGGCCAGAACATCTGTACTCTTATCATTCATTCGCAAAAGATTTCATATTCGACGTTTGACTGCCATTCCTCTCATATATTTTGGAGATAAAAAGAGTGCGAGAGAAACACTGAGAAGGCACTTAATTAACTAAGAGCTACGCCGGGGAAGAGAGAAATATAACAAGTGCGCGAGAGTCTGAGTGTCTGAGCTTACCTCAACTTACTTTGTGTTATTTTGTTATTTTCTTCTGCCCGTGCTTTTTAAGGTATTTCCTCTGGAAAAGCAAAAAAGGGAAAAAAGAAACAAAAGAAAATGCCGATTGCTGTAGCTGGAAGTTGCATTATGTTTCTCATTTTCTATTTTGGCGCTTTTGCACTTTTAATGTTACCGTTTTTTTTTTGTGTGCAACACATCTATTAGTGTTGCGTGCGTTAGTATTGACAATGTAGGGCTTTTACTGTATTTTCAACGATTTTAATACTGTTAGGCTGAAAAAGTAGGAAAAATTAAATATATCCATTATGAGTTTTCTGACCTTATCTCTTAAACTTAAGTTGTTTACGAATTTTTATTACTCCAGCAATAAGTGGAAATACCCATCTGATATAATAAAAGAAAGATATGGTAAAAAAAGATTTCCATTGTTTTTCCATTAAATGCAATTAGTAATCTATACGAGTGTACTTTACATTTTTCCTTTGATGTCGTAAAATAGTGGTCGAGTTACGCTGGAAGCATTTCGCACCCAAAAAAATTGTCTGAATCAACATAGTATGAGGAAAGGAAAAATGCTCAAAAATTTACATTTTTTCTTTGATAAAGTCGAAAACGTTAGCAGGGCGGCTGAAAATGTGAACAGGTTTTATGGCCCTATACTATCATAACCCTGCATTTTTGGTCAATAGGATAGGAATTGTGTTCCATCAGAATGAGGCTAGGCAACACACATATGGATAGTGACTCGCCAGAAGCTCCGGGAGCTTGGTTGACAGGTCCTTACGCATCCATTTTATTGTCTGGACCTGTCTACGGTGAAAGATTTCGCTGCTGAAAAATTCATCTCAAGAAAAGTGTGTGAAAATTAGCTGTTCCAATGTTTCTCAAATATCAACAAGTCATCGATAAAATAATAGCTAAATAAATCATCTGTAAATCATTTAATGGATTTGGCAAAAATTTATGTCGATTTCGGTATGTTTGTGAGTCTGTACCAATGCGCCTCTGTTGTAACCACTATACAAGTTGAATTGTTTGGACTAAGATTTAAAGTTTCACGAAAAAATATCGAAGCAAGAAATCAGGCTAGCAGAAAAAATTTGACATACAAGGGCTGAAAGTACCACTACAAAAATGGGAAATTTTCAAGATTTGTTTGTTATTTAAGAGCAAAATATGGCAGCACTGCGATTATACTGGAAATAATTATCCCTTTTAAATACAGCTTTTAGGAAATTGAAAAAACACCCATCTTGATCAGAAAAACGGACCAAGTCGGTATAATATGAATGAAAATAAGACCTTTTTATACGCCTTCTTACTGTTATTTTTATATTCCTGTTATTCGGCACATAGTCGTCCATTCAAGGGACCGCAGGTGTCAAAAATAGGTGAGATCGGTGGATGTAGGAAAAGACTATACAAAGACAGAATCCACCTTTAGAAAAACTGATTTTTTTGAATATTTCTGCACCGATGTTATACAGCTATATACAGTGGTCTCTGATGAATATGTGAAATAGAGATAAATTTTGCATTTCTTTGACTTACAAGCATTGCTTGCATACTCACTGAAGCAGTTGATTTGAGTTTGTAAACCAAATGTTGAATAGTCGATTGGGAAAGATGATCAAAGAACATATATTTTGATAACAGAGTTTTATTATTTGTTCATATTTCTCGACGTTGTGTTTTGAATTGCTGATTTGTTTCAATTACCCGAAAAACATCTACCCCTCCATATTGTATAGCCATGGAAGACCAATAAAATATATGGTAAAATACATTATTTGTAATTTTTAGTAACCACACACACGCACAAGTTTTTCCGACCTGTCTATTTTGCCTAATTTTGAACTTAACCTGGACATAAAAATAACAAATTCCGTTTAGTGAACAAACGCACATGCTAAGGTTTTGTAGACATCTATTTGAGAAGCTTTTTGAAACGTTTGAAAGAAACATTTCCGTTATGAATTGTCTTTCGCGGTAGCTCTCAAACCAAAGGGAACTGAAAAAACCGAATACTGATGAGAAAACCTCTGGCGGAATATCAGGCCTGTCACAGAATTTTGTGATATGGTTTCGAATTCGCATTTTCCAAATCGATCGATATGGTTTAACCTTCTTCAGAAATCGATCGATTTTGTTAATTCCCAAATTGAAGATATCCCGTTTTTTTGATATGGCAACGCAAAGAATAAAGAACGCAAAGAAGAAAGCAAAGACGATATGTTTTAAAATAAGGAAAAGTGTTAAAATTATTACAGGTGACAGGACGATAATTAAAGTTTGTAAAGTAAAATGTGTCAGTTCTTTGAGTAAAAGATTAACTAAAAAAAAACAAAACAACTAAACATGCCCGGAATTTCCGTAGTGGCTGTGATGGAGGCACAAGAGGGTAATTGCGCCGACGAAGTTTGAGAGATGCCTCGGATCCTTTGGCATACCCAAACTCAGTGTATCTTCATACACACATAACTACATTGCTACAACAGTGTTATTTTATAATTATTGGTTTTATTTTAGTTTCATTAGTTAGTCTGTATCTCCTGAACAAGGAAGGCTTTATTATGGTGTTGGATTCAATAAAGGATGATCTGAAGCGGTTGAGTATACATCCAATATTGCAGCGTTTTATCGCCCTTCGGTTTCTTGCAACTGGAGCATTCCAAGGTGCAATAGGTAAAAATTTTTTAATAGTAGTATTTCAACTTTGCTGATCGTAATATCATTATAGCAAAAGATGTTGACATGACTGTAGGAAGAAGCACTGTCTCGACGCTGATGTGGCGGGTTATTGATGCCATTGAACGCCACATATGTTCCCAATGGATAACAATTGCGATGTCTGTCCTCTTTTTTGTTGTGGCACAGCTTTCTTTTTACAAACACCTTCCAGTCCGCCCAGGTTTTTTTCCACCCATTGATGTCCTTGGTTGGCGGATCGGAGGAATTTAATTTTGCGGTTAGTTCAGGGCACAACGCTTCAGCTGCTACCCTATCTCCCTTTACATACCCCTTAGCTATGTCCTGGTGGGCATCCATAGACTCGGCCAATATACGCTCTTGTGCGGGACTCCTATGTTTTCTCCTAAATAAAATAATTTAAGAAAATTTTTCCATACTTACATGTTTTCACAAATTATTTTGTTTGTTGTGCCTTTCGTTTTGTTTCGTCAAAACTTGCCAGTATGCAATGTTATTGCAAATTAGTTACTTTTAATTTGAAGAAATATGTGGTTTACATTAAAAAAGGTGGCAATACTGCATTAAAAAGTAGTAAAAAAAAGTTGCTTGCTGTGCTACCCCCGAAAAATACGCAATAATTGTTTAAATTAATCATTAATATGTTTATTTTCACCGTAATCTATTAAAAAAAGTATCTTTTATTGATATAAACCATTTGACATTTTTTTAGTTTAAGATAGGGAAAAAACCAAAACCATTTACATAATTGAAAGTGGTTTCAAAACGAAAAAAATTTGCGGTTTTGATTGTCTGGAGAAACAAATTACGAATTGGAAACCATTTCGATCGAAATGGTTTTCTGTGACAGGCCTGTATGTTTCAAAGAAATGTGTCCTGCTGGATTTTTTATATTTTAAATATTTGGATCACTTTTTCATCTCAAACATCTAAACATGCAATAGTGGTTCAGTGTTTCACAACAAGTTTTATGTTTTGTATTTGGTGTTTTGAACCATCGTATATCACACTAAAAACTTGTGTTGTTCTCCTTCACATAAGATCCTAAAGTGTGAAAATTCATACCTTCGTGTGGAAATTCATACTTACATACTTAATTAAATGACGATAGGGATAAACACCTTTATCTATTATATGCCGCAGACAGAAAATAATCCCAGGTGCTTTTCTCTTATGCGCAACATTTCAAGGGCATGGCCTTCTAACTGAATTTTGATCGCCCATCGAGTTGAGCTTTTCTTGCTGGAGCGTTCGGTCCATCCGCACAACAGCTAATGCATTCGCTGTATATTGATGTGCTTGAGCACGTCAGTGGTACATTCGAAGCCGATACTCTCCGGTAACGATGATAGGGCCATGTGTTTTCCAGAGAATCTCTCTCTCGAAGACACCAACAACATGGGAACCTGAGGTATACAGCAAGACTGGTTAAACCAATGTCTATAACAGCTGATTTTTGCCTGCCTAGAGAGGACTTTTGTCATTAAACCGCCTGATTGGATCATAACAGCATCTGTTCGCAAGCAATACTTCCCTGTTTATCTCCAGACAGAAATTATTGGTTTTAATCACCGGGAAATCCTGGCAGATGAATTCATCCACCACTCCAAAGTAGCAGTAGCTAACATTCACAAAGAGTCCCAAACGCTGTCTTGTTTGTCTTTGTTTTGCTTTTGTCTTCCACCAGATCCATTTTCACTGATTCCTTCTCAATGCTTGGGAATACGCAGATATGGTAAGATATGGCGTTTGTTATAAATGGTACCAGTCATGATAATTGCAGTTTTCCTCATAATCAGCGCCAATAGTCTGTTAAAGAGGTCGCAGGATAGGTTGTTGCCCCGTCTAAACCCTGGCGTGGCGCAGAAAAGCTAACTAAGATTTTTGGCTATCTGTTCTGAAGACTTGATGCCAATCAGTACAGCTTTCGTAGGAATATTAACCTCGGCCATGACCTCATGCAGTTTTGCAGTATCGGACTAAGTAGCTAAATAATCGACACAAAGGAGATATTTTTATGTTGTATTTGTCGTTGTGTGAATATCTGGTCGGCTGTTGATTTGCAAGGGCTAAAGCCGCACTGATAAAGACCTATCATGTCATCTCGTCTTTCATGTATCACACTCGACAGAACCTTATATGCGGTTGGCAAACAACTGATATCGCTATATGTGGTTCACACACTAGGATCTCTCTTTATGGACCGGACACAAAATACACTTAAATTCCGATCATCGGGCGTACATTCCTTGAGCCAAATCGTGATGTATGCTGATTATTAGCTCATTGTCACGTTCTTACACAGCTCTGTTGGTAAGCCACTAGAACCCGCAGCTTTGTTGTTTTTAAGGCACTTTGGCCCTGATGCCGATACTGGTAGTCGGTAATTGTACTGCTTTTCGGAGCTACTTGCTTGTATAAATTCTCTCCATAATTGCATCACACTCCTCGTATCTGTGACCACATTTGCATCGCTTTCTTTATACGGAGGTATTCATTTAGTAGTTTCAGAACCGCCGGTCTAGCAAAGCTGTCAGCTATTAAATACCTGTCATCTGAACTGTTATTGTGCAAAGAAATGACAAGATTATAAAGAAATTTAAAGCGTTACAGAGGTGGTCAGACCTATCAGCACCATCGCAATGTACGCACTGCTTCTGTTAGTGAAAGTGTGGCGGATAATACATGGAACCATTGTCGTCAATTCAGAGCGCTATGATCGTATGATAAGCTAGTTCTTTTGGTCTGCAATTGCAGACTATGATCTGGACGGTATGTGGTTTCAACAAGACCGTGTCGCGACACGACTGATTTTGACTTTATTGTATGAGAAGTTTTCAGAAAGCGTAATATCACGTTTTGGCGATGTCAATTGGCCACCAAGACTTTTAGACTTTTTTTGTGGTGCTTTGATGTAGTTTGACAGTGTTTACGCGAATAATCCCCAACCGATGAAACATTCGAAATGTACGAAAAAGTGGTCGAAAACTACCTCAAAAGAATCCACTGCTGCAACTAATTTAGAGGTGGTCATTTCAATGGCATTGTATTTCGCACATAATCATAATAGCAAGGTCCTAGCATTACAATGAAATTTAAGTTTCATTGAAATCACAGCTTTATGTGTGTTTTATTTAACTTCATTTTTGAAACCGCAAAGTAGATAACCCAGTAGAAGGGGAGGACGGTACCATAACTATACTTTTTACTCATCGCTGGAATTTTCATGCTTCTCCTCTATGCGGTGGCTTTTTTCACTTCACTTCTCTTTCACTCTATCGTTAAATCCATAACCGTTTCTTCGCTGAATTTCACTTCTCTTCTACCTCATGCATTACAAGCTAACATTTAAAAATGTTAATTAGGGGCGCAGATATGCAAAAATGTGAGATATTACTTTGTCCTTTAATTCCGCGGATTTTCTAAATTTGTATAAAATTTTTTGACCCAAAGTTGAAGTTTTTCTAAAAAAAGTGTAATTTGTTGAAAAAAGACTAAAAGTTTGTAGAAAGTAACATCAAATGGCTTTAACTACAAGAAGAGTGTCTACTAAAATTTTGTTTCTAAGACAGGATTTCAGTGGCGACAATATTTTGCAAAAAAAAAAAAAAATTCAAAAAAATGTAGTTTTTTCGTAATTTGTCAAGAAGCTTACAATATTTCATATCATATTCAATAATCCTGTAGAAACAGAGAAACAATATGAAGTATAAAAATAGAACTGGAAATTCAATTTGGCATTCCAATGTCCCGTACAAATGTGCATACATGACAAAGAAATTGACCCTAATGTTGCACTGGATGGGCTGTTGCTGCTGCTGTATTATTCAGTATTATAGTTTACCCTCTTCGTAGACATCACGACAATGTTGTTTCATTATTGTATGATCATCTATACGTATGTATGTTATGTATGTACGTTGTGTATGTGTGTATGTTATGTATGTATGTTATACATATTTTCAATTTATTTTCTAAATGTAGACAATGCAAATTATATTATCTATTTCCGTTTTTGCCACTTATAGCTGTTTACGGGTACACAAGCTGTTGTTGGTGTTGTTGTTTGCATCCGATTACACAGCGCAACGGTGATTGACAATTGCTGATTCTGGTAGTTTTAACAGTGCTTGCTGAATGCATGATCGTTGTCGAAACTATGCGAATAAATTAATTCAAGAAATTGGAAAATGTGTTGATAGGATATCTTCGGAGCAGCATCTTAATTTTTTAGACCATATATTGAGCTTTCCAAAGAAACAATTTTTTTCACCACACTGCACTGCTTATAATATTTCTTAATATTGGTTATTGACACCGTTAGGGCTATATTAATAATAATTTATTGAAGATTTGAATATCGTTTTTACTGTGAATATTTGTGTGGTCATTAGGAAAACGAAACGAATTTATTCGTTATTATTTTTCTACATATGCTGATCCATATTTACGTCCAATTCTCATTCCAAAATTCAGTGTTGTTCACAAATTATAACAATTTTCCATAATAGCGATTTTTGATAAATTACGTAACATCTGTAATTATTAATGTTAGTAAGAACACATTTTTAGTTATTATTGTTTATGTTCTTAAGACATGTATTCAGTTCAAAATTCCGTATGTGTTAAAAATTATCTTAAAACGTATTTTCGCTAGAAAATTTTTTCAATTTTTTTTTTGGTGGTCTCCAACACTGAAATCGGAATAACGCACATTTCTGCGTCATAATATGCTCGATAATAACGTTGTAAACTTGTGAAATCTAGTAGTAATAAAAAAAAAAACGCAATTTTACAATTTTGCAAATATGTTATCGAACATATATCGATGCAAAAATATAAGTTGTTTCGACGTCAGTGTTGCAAACCAATTTAAAAAAGCCGGCAATGCCGCTAAATCCCTTAAGAAGGAAAGAATGTCTCGTGAAATGAATATAGTTCCCAGTTTAAACACAGATTTGAAACATAAACCTTCAATAAATATTTATCAATATGGCTCATAGATTATACTCATTTGCCTTTATTGGGTTTATAATTAAGGTACAGATCGTAATCAGTAATCGTTTGCTATTATCATATTATTCACATTGGAAGGGATTATATTGATATTGTAAAATTCGATCAATTTTACAATTTTGTATCTCACCATAGGACCTGCCATTATATTTACAATGTCTATATATATTCATTGATTTTAAATATATAGGCAAGTGTAAGAACCGAATCAATCAGATTGAAGAGCCGAAATTTCTCATACATAAAATTGGCAAGTTAAGAAAAAAATTTGGAAAATTTCAGATAAGAATACTAAATTGAGAAAATAAATTAATGCTGTCAAAATATATTCCAGAAGAGCATATTTTAGCACTATTTTCTAATATTTCAAAATGATTTCTGCTTGACGCTATTAAATATATAAGGTATAATAATTATAAATTCACTACTTTTGATTGCATTGTGCTGAGTTATCCATTTAGTGGTTTCAAAGCACTTGCATGAGAAGTTTTTAGATAGCGTAATCTCAAGTCACGATCATGCGATTTGACGTCGTTAAACTTTTTTGGTGCGGACATGTCAAAGACCGCGTTTAAGCGAATAATCTCCAAATGTACCTGCCGAAATGTGCGAAAAAGTGGTCGAAAACTACCTCAAAAGTATCCACTGCTGCAACCAATCCAGAGGCGGTCATTTAAATGAAATTGTATTTCGCACATAACGGAAAGCCCCAAGCATTACAATGAAATCAAAGTTCAAAAAATGGATAAAATGCGATCTCGGTTTGTTTGATGTCGTTAGAAACGTAAGAAATCGTATTCAAAAAACTGCTCAGAGTTTTGTAATAATTTGACTCAATATTTTATGAAAATGAGCAGTGTTTATAGCATTGATATTGTAATGGCCAATCACGGGCAATTTTGGGTTCGTCGATTCCGTTCGGGAATTTCGGTTTCAACTACGCACCGCTTTAATAAGTGTGTTTTAAATATTTAAAGAAAAAAAAAAAGAAAACAAAAATAAAATAAAAAGAGCAAACAAATGAGAAATGACTACTAATGGCTTAGTTTAGTTGACAATATTATTTATGAATCTTTCCGCTCTTTATCCGGTAAAGTAAGACTTTGTACCAGTATTGTATAGCATAATTTTTAAAATTTCGCATGCTTATTATTATTAGTCTATTTAGTGATATTACTAAAAAAGTTTGTCGAAATATGCTATGCGTTCCTCTGAAATATGAAGATTTGAAATTTGTCAATCTGGCATAATCCTCTTCATATTCAGTAAAAATAATTTGCGGAAAAAATTGTTAGTCACACTGTGTGCAGGGAAAGCCCCGTTGAGGTTGTCCGGTATTTATTTCAGGTGGGGAGAGAGCTAGTTCAGAGTCATATTGCAAATGTTTATGAATGAATGTAAAAATAATCAATGGTGTCGGTGGCGGACATGTAACGTTATTGTTATAGAAGCCAACAGAAATTGCTAGGTTCTGCATACAACTTTTATACGAGCATAGTATGATAACTACAAAGCAGCGAATGGAGATGGATTGCTATCATTGTAAAGGTGAACCTTTAGTCAAAGCCGTGATTATGGTGATTCTCCCGAAATTCTTTGAAGACATGAACTAAATCCTCTGATAACGCGGAATAAGACAAACACGGATTCATTTAGAACCGTGGAACCGTAAAAACTATCATCATACGATAGTATGATCGAGAAGAGGAAGAGCAATGAACCAAACTGCATATGAAGATAGATTGTGGAGTTGTTAAAGCGAAGCTTCATTCCTCTGCCACTATTCAGCTATTGTATACGTTTTATAACTATAATTTACACAGAAAGTAGATTTTTCAACTTTTTCAAATACAAGAAAAATCGGTTTTTCGATTAGTCAACTTTTTTAACTATATGAAAATATAGGAAAAGTAACATTTTCATAGATTTTGTAACAAAACATGTTTTACTGTTTGTTTTTTCTGTTCAACTAAATTTAATGTTTAGTGAAGCGGTCGATTAAAAAATGTATATGTTTAATCAACAATTTAATTTTTTGCTCAAACATGTTTTTGTGCAATAAAATAAAATTTTATTGTTAAATTTAAAGTCGGCTATTGAAGTTGGTTACTGTTACAACTACGCCCTATCTTATGGTTCTAATACAAGTGACCGACTTCCCTGTATTCTTAGATTTATATCTTTCGTCCAATTCCATTAAATGGCATCAAATTTTGTGTACATAAAGCTTTTTCCACACCCCTTCAGGATTGATGTATGTTCAGAATTTTTAAATTTTCTCTAAAATTTCTAATTGAAAATTTTACTTTTATAGATCATTTACACCAGAAATGTCGACTTTCACTCGTTGTGAAACAACAGAAAAGTCGATTTTGACTTTTCCAATTTTTTCCTACAGAAAGTCGATTAGTCGATAAGTCGAAATTTGTTTTATAAACTCCTAATTATAACCACTACAGGATGGGAGATATACCCATTTTGTGATTTCGTGTAACAACTAGAAGTAAAATATATATGGTACTTTCCATAGGTATTTTTTTTAGAAAATAATTAAGTAAAAAATTGGGATTTATCTCTCGAAAATAAAATGCAATGAAAGGACTATGTCCAGGTCACTATAATGAAGTTTTTGGTATTCCGATATGTAATTGCTGGCTAGTAATGGGGACATGAAAAATCGCGAAAAAAGGATTCAATTTGTTTTTGTTCATAAAAATTTGGGTAAATTCCACATGAAATATTATCCATTGTTATAGGCCACCTTTCTCTGATTTTTGTGTTAGTTTGCATAAAATGCGTGGACCCTGTTATTGTGTACGAAATGCAATGTCATTAAATGACCGCCTTTTGATTGGTTGCAGCAGTGTATCATTTTGAGAACGTTTTCGACTACTTTTTTGCACATTTCGGGTGGTATCTCGACGATAACGTGACGAAAGTTGGTTTTCAAATGCTTCAGTGGTTGGACACTATCCATGCGAACACGATCTTTAACGTAGCCACACAAAACGAAATCTAACGGCGTCAAATCGCATGATCTTGGTGGCCAATTAACGTCGCCAAAATGTGAAATTGCGTTTTCTGGAAACTTCTCATGCAATAAAGCTAAATCCGGTGGTGCAGTGTGGCTCCTTGTTACAGCCACATATCGTCCAGCTCATAATCTTCAATTGCAGACCAAAAAGAAATCAGTTATCATAGGGTCATAGCGCTCTGAATTGGCGATAGCGGTTGCTCGGTTTATCCACCACAGCTTCACTAACAGAAGCGATATTTTTGGCAGTGCGTGCATGGCGATGATGCACAGGCCTGACCACATATGTGACGCTTCCAATCTCCTCAAATTTCTTTATAACCTTGCCAACTTCTTGCACAATAGGTCGATTATGACGACCATAATCACCCCGTAATGCACGAAAAATGGTCATATTTCAGTTACCACCTTGTAGTAAGTTTTAACTATTTTTATGCGTTCTTTGGTTGTTAAATGAAAGATATTTACGTACTTTTCACTAAATAAATTACACTTCAGATGACAGCTTGACAGGCTGGCTGTTTTGAAATTATAACATGGATAACTCTAAAAAAATAAAAAAAAAAAAATTAAAACAGAAAGAAAACCTTGGAAAAGAAAAATCATTTTAGTTTTTGATCCATTTTTATTTACATTTGATCGATTTTTTCATAATATTTTTCAACTCATTTCATTTTGTACGCCGGCTAATAATATTGCGGTTGGAAATATTGAAATATTGTCTGCGGATGATTTTCAGCCCTGCTTTACATATTTAACTACAATAGTTGTTCACGGTTTTGGTTACCATTTACTATTCGAATTTTGTTTATAGCGCAAAACATTGCGAAACATGATTTTAACGATACCGGATATACCGGTAAGAAAAGTGCATTCAGGGAAGTTAACAAGATCCGCTAATCGGGGTTAATCGGGATAATCATCGATGAATTTAACGTGGGACGTAGGATGAATAGGTGAGACCCTCTTGTTTTGGACGCCTTTTCACTGTCTCTTCACAAGATCCTATAAAGCAATGGAAACTATTATTAGGTAATTTTTTTATGACATTTTTCTTCTTGTAATCAGAGTTCACATACATAAAGCAATTTTAAGTTTCAGCATCAGAAACACCAAAAAAATGTATTAAAAATATTTACTATTCTACTATTACTTTACTATTCTTACAATGACTGTCGGTTATATTGCCTTAATTTTGCTGTAATTAAAAATAATTCTTCAAGAAGAAAGTGTGCTCATGTAGCATTCGTGGAACCTATGAAAATACTGTTCTTATGGAATGATTACCACTTTTTTACTGGGTACTTTATAATGTTTTTATACCTTCTCCTGGAAGAATGAAGACATACATTTGTGGTAACAAAGAAAAATTACACAAATCACAAAAAAAAAAAAAAGAAAAAAATGAAGATACCTAAGAGGAGTTTGGACAAAGTCGGCCTTGAAATCCAAAATTCCGTGCTGTCCACAAGCTAAACAGCTAAACAGCAATTTTTGCAAATTACATAATATTTGTAGATATTAGCGGAAGCATAGTCATGTTTTTTATTATTATAGTGGATGTCATTAAAACGCATGTCGTCATCTGAGAGCCACTTAAAAACTCTCTGTGAGAGATATAACAAATTTTCGACTTCTTGCAAATCACCCGAACACACTCGAAATAACAAACTCTGAGTTAAGCCGTTTTTCCTAACAAGCGTAGATATCATTTGTTACGGCCAAAAATATAACAAATGATCTTTTGACCAAATATATTTCATGATTTTTAAAGTCAACTGAACGATATCCGTTCGTTCATCCATCTGCCAGTCTGGCTGGCTGGTGGACATGATGGGGGTCGCGAATCGTTACTAAATTTGTCAAAATTTGGACAGTATAGTATTATATCAGATCGTGGCCGAGCATTGTAAATGCATGTCGACCCGCCCATTCTTGTTCCTCCCATATAAATTGGCCGAATTTCAGAATTTCACATTTGTGTAAATTCACATTCTTAGACTGGAATAACTTAAATTTTTTTCCATTTCATTTTTTATGATGCTTATTGGAATTTGAAAAAATCGACTGCGTACTCACGTCCCTTCCGGTACATCCCGCCTATATGACATATTTAGCTCATGCGTTTCCTCGGATGCAAATCTTTTTTAGGATGCAAAGTAAGGTCTCGCTGTGAAAATGCACATCATAGCCACACCCCTTCTGGTATCTCCCATGCAACTTGACCGATTTTACGAAACTCAATTGTTGTTCTTCTACCATTTCTAATCGGTAGGCTGCAAGCAGCCTACGTTTTTGTTCAATGTAACAACTTACAATTCTCTATATGTAGCCGAGCGCCTTCTGATACCTCCCATACAAATGATCAATTTACCCCATATATTCTTAACTTCGGATCCCTCTAGTAGTTGTACTGAGCTCAGTCAGTTTTGACACATATTGTATGTTTGGTAAAGCAAGTTCCGGGAATGCAAATAGCGGACATTGTCATACCCCTTCTGTACCTCCCATACAAATTTGACGATTTATCGAAATCTAATTCTAAATTCGATATCATTTAGCAAACTCAGTCCTACGAGTGTGCTTTAAAACCATTGTTAATATTTGTGCTTGAATTTTATGCAAAATAAACATTTTTTAATTGCAAATTCTCTTTTCCAAATAATAAATAAATTTTTAAATTACCATCAAAATCAATTTTGATCTTTAATAATTCTCATTTAAAATCTCCAGAATTCTGTTTTACGTGGTGGTTGGCTGCAAACCAACTTTATTAACTCGTTTAATAAAATAGTTTCTAGGTAAATTCTAAATGCGTATTTGGTTCGTTTCAAGGGTTCAGGTGCAAAAAGGACTTTACTTAGAATCGATTTGTTTTGCAAATGATTCGTTTTTTTTTTTTTTTGCATAAAAGATCTTAGAAACTGTCAATAATTGATATAAAAATGGCCCTCCTGCAGATGGCCGTGTTGAAGGACAGAATATCCTTAGCCTTCTTGAGTCAAATGGTGTCTTGACTCATATGGTGTGTTATTCATGTAGATGTACTTTTTCAGTAGAAATTTTCGACAGATCGAACTGTCACAATGTCATTGCATTGTTGTTGATGAAATTTGAGTTAGTGCTCGAAAAATATGCTTTAATACCTACGATATAATATATTGATAAATTGGTTTGTGGCTCAAAAGTCTCAATTTACTGTGATTGCCTTCGACGTTGTATTTTGATAATAGCTCAGAAACAACTACATCCTTCAGCGATTTTTAAAAACCTCGTCGCCCGACTACAGCTTCTATTACCGAAATCTAAATAGAAATATGAACATGATATAATACGTAGTTTACATACGTATTCACTAGCAAATTTTTATGATGAAATTCATTACTTACAAATTCTTGTTCATTCCCATCAATAATTGTGTCTTTCAATTATTAAAAATCATCTTACATTTTTATGGGTATTTTGTCTGTTTACCTGAGCTGTTAATACATCTAATTTTCCTAGAAACAATTTAAATGAATAAATAAAAATAGTTGACAAATTTCAAAATCTTTACCGTTTATTATCAATCTTTTTATTTATTTCTCCAAGCGCCGACATTACTTCCAGATGAGAATCATATTCATATTTTTATAGAAAATGTGAAAAAAGGACTTTGGCTAATGAGTGGTATAAGAATCACGCCTTCTAGTAAGGAAATAGCCGATTTTTTAAAGAGCCTTTCAAAAAATAAATCTCTTTGCTAATTTTTGTTTCGAAACTCTCGGAAAATGCTACCCCAATATCGAGACGCTTAACTGGACTCTCGAAAAAGTTTTTTTTTTAAATTTAAAAACCTTTTAACCACTAAATATCCATTTTCAAAAATTTTCGTTATAAAAAATTAAGATGTATTATCCACACAGCATACATTATCGGCGCAGGTTATTTTATAGGTGAAACCATTAATTGAAAATAATTTCACTTCTCCATTCTTTCTAATGCATGCCCGCACTTTATGTGGTGGCGTGGCCTCTTAATGCACCGTTTAACACTTTTTAGAAATTTTTCGAATTCATATGTCGAAATTGTCATATTTATGAAAGGAATCCTTAAAATGAAGTAAGTTATGAATGTTGTGTGATAGATTTTCTGCTTCGTAATAGAAAACCTTACAAATATTTCTAAAAGTTCAGAGGCGACGTTGCTGGATATCGCCGGATTAAATATTTATACCGCAATTGGAATTTTGTGCGCTTTATTCGGTTCCAGAATATTTCTGCTTTTTACAAATGGAATAACAAATTTAGTACACCTATCAGCGTATGAAGCAACAATTTTTGAATGAATCATACGAGTGCGGTCCCAAACCAAGCGACCTGACGTATAGATGGTGACAGCAATTTAGAAATATTATTTTGTTGAAAAGCGGCAACTTTATAAAACATATGTTTTAAGTTTCAATGCGCGACGTGGTTTAGTATGTTTATTTGAGCCATCAAAACCATCATCACCATCTCAGTGAATTTGTAAACATGTAAAAAAGTGGCCACCATTTCAATATTTCAATATTTCCAATTATTTCAATTCCAATATTAAAGTCGAGCTAGATTCTACTCTGATGGAGTCTGCTCTACTAGCAGAGTTTAAACGAGGCTGTACAAGCTGCCGAGACGAACACCGTAGTGGTCGACCAATTGACCAGACGCGGTTAAGAAAATCCACAAAGTGGTATTGGATGACCGTCTGAAGGTGTGTGAGTAAGCTAAAATGACAGGCATTTGAACAAGTTGTATACGTCGTATGTTGACCGAAGATTTGAAGATGAGAAAACTGTGCGCAAGATGGGTGCCGCGCTTGCTTTCAATAGAGTGACGACGTTTCCCCGCAATAAAGCCGCATTTTTGCTTCGACTTATAACCCATAGATGAGACATGGACCCACAACTTCACACCTGAGACAAAGGAACGATCAAAACCATGGGCTGGAATGGGAGAATCATGGTGAAAGAAGGCGAAGACGGATCCGTCTACAGGCAAGTTTATGGCGTGTTTTTTGGAATGCGCATGGAATTATTTTTATTGATTATCTTTAGAATGGCGAATCTTATCTTCAATGGCGAATATTATGCTAATTTATTGCAGCGTTTATGTGATGAAATTATGGAAAAAAACCGCATTTGGCGAAAAAGAAATTGTCGTTTCATCAAGACAACGCTCCAGTTTACACATCCACTATTGCGATGGCCAAAATTAATGAGTTAAAGTTCGTATTGCTTCATCACGCACCTTATTCGCCAGATTTAGCTCTCTCTCACTACTTTCTATTTCCAAACTTGAAAAAATGACTCAATGGTCAAAGATTTACCAACAATGAAGAGGTGAAGTCTACGGTTGATGGCTATTTCAAGGAGTGTGACAGTTCTTACTATAAACAGGGTATAGAAGCTATTGAGTATCGCTGTAAAAAGTGTATCGAGCTAAAAGAAGATTATGTTGGAAAATAAAGAAAATATTTCCCAACTTTTTAGTGCCTTTTTTGTTAGGTCGGCTAGTTTTGGGACCGCTCTCGGATTATGCCTTCTAAGAATTGGCTTTGGAATATTTCATACTAACATGTTTGCTTTTGTTAGGAATTATAAATGGGAATTATAAATTGTAACTTCTTTATTAATGTTGTTCTGGAATTGGTTGGAAGCGATAAATACGCTTGAATTGCACCTTTAAAAGTGGTGAGTTGAATGACTTCCACGGTTTTTGCTGGATGAATACAATTTTGCAAATACAAAATTGCAAATATTTTTGAAAGCCATTGTGGGCATTCCTAATTGGAAGATTATTGTTATAGTTTAAGAGGTTTCTTAATAAAAGCATTCAACAAATTTCTTAAATCTGCTTTTGAAAGCTCTTAAAATGTAGTAGAACTTCCGTTTTTGAAATAGAGCACCACTATATTTTGAAAATTAAGGAAGATATGACGGAGCCAGAGATATGTACAAAATCAGTATGCGACGCTTAATTATAATTTGGATAAAATAAAGCAGTAAGGTTCAGAGATGTTAAGCGCTAAGGAAATGTGGGGTGTTCTCGAATTCAACTTTTTGGTAAATTTGCGCTGCAATTAATGCAAAGCGCCATCGTGCCGAAACCACAAAGAGTTGTAAGGGTTTCAAATCTAGAAAGAAAATTATCTCTAAGCAACATCTAGCTAGCAACATTCATCAGACAAATTTTACGGGCAATGGAGCAATCGGTATTATCAACATGTGTAGAAAATGCAATGTCGAAAATGTACGAATTATTATTAAATGCAACTCATCATGTTTTATTCAGTGATTTTGCTCGTCAACATGTAACTCTCTTAGTTATTTTCGATATCAACACATCTTTTAATTAAGTTTTTTCTTCGTATTTTCTCCTCGAAGGCGTGTTTCTGAATTGTTTCAAACCATCCCATTAGAATGTTTGCTCACAACTCCAAAAATGTACTACAGTGTTTTCTAAGAATGTTTTTCTGAGAATACCACATGTTTATCTTTTCTTCCCTCCTCCATCCTTCCATGTATTTGCTTGGAATTTGATTAAGCGGCCGTTGAATCGTCTACTTATTTTGGCGTGGAGATTTGCTATCATGACGATGGCAAAAAAGTATTTCTTTTAAGAATTTAAAGTGGTGCCCGCAATTTGCTGTCTTGTCTAGAGGCGTGGGTTGAGAATGCCAATGTGGGTTTTAAGATTTATGCATTTTTACATTTTTAAGAAATTTTAGCACAACGAGTGTACATTTTTCATGAGGATTATGTCAGCTGTAACGTTTGCCGTCTAAATTAGAAATAGAGATTGTATTGAAATACGTGCGAATTCAGCGAATTGTAAGTTCTAAGAATTTTAGATCCTATAATATGTTTGTTTTAAAGGGGAGTTGTGTGTGCCGTGAGAGTTGCATGATTCTGCAAATCTAATAGTATTTTTGAATTGAATATCGCTATTGGTACAATGCATTTCGATAGGCATGTCGAGGGTCTCAATTAGCGTCAGATTAGGTTTTCTTTTCGAAATCGAATGCCTGTTGGAAACATTACTGAAAATCATTAAGAAAAGTTTAAGGCTGAGCAAACCATAATTCAAAACTGAATGTAATCAAGAAAGAATGAAAATTTGGTTTTAATTAGTGAATATATAATTCGGTGATTTCTACCATAATGACAATACGAAAATATAAGACGAAGTAGTAAAAAGAAATCCATTATTTTTCCATTAGATGAAAATTATCGATTGGGTTGCGCTAGATGGCGTTAGAAAGATAAGATTTCGCTGTAGCTGACGTATTTGAAAACTCTCACCGCACAACGCAAACAATTAGCTCATCAGCTGATCGGAATGTGACAAATTATATCTCTTGTTTAGACTCTCAGATCGAGCGATACAGCTGATACTACAACATTGGAAGAAGTGAGATATTACACAAAGAAACTGAAGAATAACAAATCACCTGGTAAGGATGGGATAAAACCAGTGTTGGTAAAGCAAATGTCTAATGTCTTCTTCAACGTGCTGACTACTGTTTTTAGTTGGTGCCTAGTCAACGGTTACTTCCCCAAAATATTCAAAAATGCTAAAGTCATTCCAATTTTAAAACATGGAAAGAATAGCAAATTTCCTTCAAGTTACAGGCCAACTAGTATGTTAAGCGTAATTGCCAAAATATCCGAAAAAAAAATATTACGAAGAATTTCAGAATTTGCGGAGAAAAACCATGTTTTAATCAAAGATCAATTTGGATTCAGGAAAGGCCTCTCTACCGTCCACCAACTAAAGAGAGTTATTAATATAATATTAGATGACAAGAAAAACCGAAAAATTACGCGAGTGGTTCTACTGGATATTGAAAAGCGTTTTCCGATTTATCTGGAAAAAATTGTTTAAAGTTTTTTTCCGGGCGCAAACTTCAGCGTTTATGTTAACGATGCAGAATCTACATTATATAATTATATAATTATTATATAATTATTATATAATCTATATAGAAATATACCAGCTGGTGTTCCACAAGGTTTAGTTCTAACACCCTATTTATATTCAATATACATTTCGGATTTTAAAATACCAACAAATCAGGATGCCACTTTTAATGCAGTTGACTCAGCAATAATAAGCACCGGAAAGGACTCAAATGATGTTATAAAGAATATGAAAAAAACTTTGCTAATATCTCAAAAGTACTTTGAAAAATGGAAGATAAAAATCAGCCATAATAAAACGCAGTCAATTATATTCCCGTTAAATAAATCACCAAAACGAATTCCTACGGAAACTCTTGAAATGCAGGGATCAGTTCTTGCAGTGCACGAATCAATAAAATATCTTGGTGTTATATTTGATAAGAAGTTGAACTTCTCTAGTAATACTACAAATATACGAGACAAAGCATTAAAATGTGGGAGATCTCTTTACCCATTACTAAGTAAAAAATCTACATTAAATTTAAAAAACAAAATACTTATTTATAACATGTGCATCTGCCCTATTATGACATGTGGTAGTCAAGTCTGGTTCTCAAGAAGTGCTAAGACAAACTTTAAAAAATTACAAATTATACAGAATAAGAACTTAACAATAATTTACAACTTAAATCGCCGTTACAGTACTAATCTCTTGCACGAAAATTACAACCACGAACCACTTATTGCAGTTTATCTTGAACTACAACAAAGATTCGAGGATAGATGTAGATCTCCAAACTATGAAATAATAAGAAATTTGTGTAATTAACTACATTTTACAACTTCGGGTACGAAGTTATTAAAATTAATTAGTATACAATTTCTCATAAAAATTATAAATTCCTATCTTTAGAGTTCATTTTAAACGTAAAAATTTATTGGTATAAACGATATTTTTACTCCAATGCTTAGTGTAAAATCTGAAACTATGTAACTATTTATTATTTTAATCTTTGTAAAAATGAAAAAAAAAACATTTGCAGGCTTTCTTCGGTAAAGACCAAAACGTAAGATAGGCGGCCGAAAATGTGAACAGGGTTTAAGATTCTGATACTGCAACAGCCAATCATGCGTAATTTAGATTCCTTGGGTAATTTTGATGTCAAAAAAGTATACCCATTTCTGAAGCGGATGGCAACTGGTAATAAAAAATGGATCACTTACAACAACGTCAAGCCAAAAAGGTCGAGGTCGAATAGCGGTGATCCAGCGCAAACGGAGGCCAAGATAGACTGGACGATCAAGAAGGTGTCGCTGAGCGCTTGGTAGGCTTGCCAGGGAATCGCCTAATATCAGCTTATGACCAAACTTTTTATTTGGACCCGTACTCTCAGCAATTGGACAGTCTGAAGAAAGCTTTCGCCCAGAAGCGCTTTGGCTAACAAGATAACAATTACGTTCTACCAGGATATACATATCATACGAGGTGTGTTTAAAAAATAAAGGTTGGTACACTCGTCTCGAAGATATGTTGACGGTTTTATCCATATAGCAGGTTTAGTTTGTTTGTGAGAGGCATAAATAGGAGGCATGGATTGGTATCTGGTACAGTTGGATTTTGTTTGTCTTGAGAGGACTTTGTCATTATATCGCTTGCTTAGCCCGTAGTATCGTCTGTTCGTAGGCAATGCTCTTCTCTTAGCCTCCAGACTCTCATACTTAGTTTTATTCAATCGGTGTCTACGTCTTCAAAATTATATTTGTCAACGTCTCCAGATCTCCAAAGTTATAGTCGTCAATGTTCACACAGTGTCAGAAACTGGTAGACTCTTCGTTCCAATATTTGATTCATTTTCAATGCCCGAGAATGTCGCAACCACCTATCACATCTATCGATGTGCCTGTTAAACATTTCGAGTAGATGCGTAATCGACAAGTCTAGTGAATACTTCTCATTTAAGGGATGCAGGGCACGGGAAATTTCCAAACTTCTTCTTTCAAACACAAATGTCAAATTTCATACGCGCTCATTTAAACTACGGACCTACTCGTGTTGGGAATTATGATTTTCAGGGGAAATTTAAATTTTCATAAGAAAAAAGCATTAAACGTGTGCTTAACGGTTTAAAATACCACAGGAACATTACTTATAATAATTTGAAATTAAACTATTTAATACTCAATTTGTACTTCGAAAGTGTACTTAATTTGAATTGCAAATCAATGTACAGTATGTGTGCAATCGTGAATTGCTTTGGTTGAACTATGCTATACAATTTACTTGTTACCTATTGTGAATTGATTAATGTATTATGAAAAGATAAATTGTAAAGTGACACGTTAAGTTAGCATGCCAAAAAACAGCACTTCTTTGCATCACATCATAGCGAGCAGTCATTTTTTACCCTCATCTCGAATTCTACATTAAAATTACTTATTATAACGTGAACATAACTTCCTTTGTTAATCAATTCTTTCATATGAATTCTATGGTAAGGTATAACCTGCTATCCTCAAAGATCTCCCCACTATTTTTAATTGTTTGGGGTTTAATCGCTGGTTTTCTCTTTCTACCAAAATCCTAATAGAATTTCTAGTTGTACGAGAGATTGTAAGAATCTAAGGCTATCCTCAATTTCTACAGCTAAGCCGTTACCGCAAACAGGTGAAATCTGCCTTTACAAAAGGTACAGTTCACATCATAACAACCACAACTTCGCTGAAGATCGGTTGGAATCCATGTCAACTACTATCATCAAATTCTCTCCAAACGCTAACACCAATCGACCCTTCCCCTCTTAGCACAAACGCTAAAGTTTGCTCCATGACTGTAAAAGAAAATAGAGAATAGTATGCAAAATGCGTCGTTACTTAAACATCAATATTACAGACTTTTTAAAAATTAAATTTGCAAAGAACCCTATATTTTGCATCTTATCATGTCATCCTGGATGAACAATAACATATTGTTAAAAAAAATTGTGGCCGAATCCTTCGGGCAACACGATACGTCAACCTCTGAATGTCAAACTTTTTTTTTTCTTGGATGGTGGTCAAAAAGATTTGTGTGGCCACGAATTTCCAATCAATAATTGACTCAAATCTCGTGATACGTGAGACCACTTCGAAAGCATTTTATGGAGTTGCACGAAATGACAATGATAGCAACGGTGAAAAAATAAACTGAGGTTACACAAATGATGTTAATATTAAGCGCTGAAGACAATCAGGGGACAAACTAAAGTACAACATTTTAAAATGCGATTTAAAAATTACTTTAACTTTCGACTTCAAAGAAAATGAATTTTTTTCCAAAGCAACCTTTATGAAATTCCTCACATATGGGACATTTTACATAAAGAGGACGGCTAATGCAAAGTAAAGTACAGCAAAAAGTAATTCATTATTTTTCCAATAGGTGGCTTTAGTAATCTGTATTTCACTTTGTACAAGCGCGATGGATAGATATGTAGATAGATGACAATAGAAAGATAAGATTTCGTATTACAGAAACTACTCAGATAGTTTTGTGATTGCCTAAACTAGTATTGTATGAACGTCCGCCAAATGTATGCGCCGGAAAAGAAGAAATACTCTATATTTTACCTTTCTTCAATAAAGGCGAAAACGCAGACCAGGTGGCTTGAAATATAAATACAGTTTATATGTTTTTCATTCTGTAACAGCCAATCAAATACAGTATAGGTTTCGTTGATTCCGTCCAGAAATAAATCAACAACAAATAAAAAGAAACTCGATGTATCGGTGTCATACGAGTTAACGCAAAAAAATCATGGACTCAATTTCGAGCCAGGATTATTGCTGCCCTACAGCCATGTACTGTCTACTATTGGAATGTGTGAAGGAAGCAATCGCCATAGTAATTATGATATGCTAAAGAAAGCCTTCAGTGCCATGCAAAAACAATGGATTTTTTCTATTACAGCTTATATTTTCAAAATTGTCATTTTTTGGAGTATTCAAATGCCAGACCTCTCCAGATATTCTAAAAATCGTTATTCTGAAAACCTGTTAGCGGTTAAACTGAACGAATGTATTTCATTTATTTTTTTCTGCATAAGCGAAGATATAAAAATTTTGATTTTAAGAGAAGCGACATGCTGGAAGGGCATTGTAAAAACAGGGTATTGTAAAAAAAAAAAAAAAAAAAAAAAATATTTTCAAACAAAAACTGTCTATTTGAGGAGAATTAAAATCAACTTATAATAAATGAGTAAACAAATATGTTATTTGTAATAGTTGCATTGTTATTAAATAAAGTGGTTGTCAAATCAACTATAAAATTTTTAACGTCATCGTTCCCAAATATTAGCACGGCAATTATGCTTGAAACGACCCCTTTGTTTATTCAGTCTGAGTTTGTCATGTTCCAAAATTTGTTATTTTTTTTTTTATTGAAATTGTAAAATCAAAAGTATAACAGTTATATTTGAAGCCGTCCTAGTGATGCACATTATTCACGAAAATCTTTGAACTCAGTTTTATTTTATTCGAACTAGAATTGAGGTAGCTTTGATTTCAGATTTAGGCAAAATTCCTATTTTTAGTTCAGTGCTAACAAAAATTCATTAAGGCGATTCTTTAAACTACCTTTTTTGCTTTAATTGAAATGAATTTTAGAAGTGAGATATTGTAATACTCTTAATGTATTTGTTTTGAGTTTATTATTTTCCACATTTTATTATATAGGGATGTTCATTTTTCGGTTTCAAAAGTAAAGTTAAATAAAACACACACAAAACCACGATTTCGATGAAACTTTTATTGCATTATAACGCTTGGACCTTGCCATTATGTACGAAAAACAACGTAAATTAAATGACCGCTTTTGGATTAGCTGTAGCAGTGGATCCTTTTAAGATAGCTTCCGAAAAAACACGACCCAGTGACACCTCCAGACAGCAGTGCTCACCAAACAGTCACTTTTTTCGGATGCAATGGCTTTTCCACAATCACTTCTGGGTTCTCCGAGCCCCACATGCCACACTTTTGCTTGTTGAGCTTCATAGCCGAAGAAAATTATACTCGGTTAAAATCCCACGTTCGAATCACCACTTTTGTAGTACGTTTTAACTATTTTCACCCGTTCTTCGGTTGTTAGAAGATCCATATTTATAATTGGAAAACCTTTCACTTAATAAATAACGTTTCAGATGACTGGTACCCGTATTTAACATCATCACTAAATGGATAACACTGTATTTTCTTTGAGTTTGTTTTATCTCAAAATTAGCTCGCTTAAATGTCCATCCTTAAATGTCTGCAATGAAAGTTATGACTGGTGGAAGCGATACCGCCAAGGATGTGCGTGAAGATAAATTCAAATTTGACTAGCAAAGGCACAAACCACATTTTGGTTACAGAGCTCTGTTAAAGAGTGAACAGAGCTTTGTTAACACGAAAACATGAGAATATATTTAAAAACTACTATTTTATCGGTTTGGAGAAACCTATAAAACTAATTTAAAGGAAAAACAAAGAAAACTCTTCAGACTTTATATACTTAAGTAAATTATCTTACTAAAGTACAAGAAAATAACAAAACTTGGTGATTTCTTCATTTCCAGGATATAGGATATTGTGCACGACTAAAGCACCATAGGAGAACCAAATTTCAATTTCTTTAAGTTTAATTGGTATACCCTCCTGTTGACATTTTCTTCCACTGTGCCTAAACTAAGAATTCTTCCGCATCCAAACTTATACCAGGATAATGGCATCTTGAAGGACTTTCAAAAATTTGCATCCTTATTTTTCAGACGAATTTCACAACGCCAAAATCTTTAGTCATATATGAAATTGGCATGTAACAGTTTTGACCACTGTGCCTAAACCAAGAATTCTCCCTCAACAAAACTTATACCAGGACAACGGTATCCTGAAGGACTTTCAAAAATTTGCATCCTTACTTTTAAGACGAATTTTAGAACACCAAAATCTTCAGTCATATATGCAATTGGCATGTAACATTTTTGCCCACTGCGCCTAAACGAAAAATTCTTCCTCAACCAAACTTATACCAGGACAAAGCTCCACACGACTAAATTCCTAAAAGCTGGATTCGAATTCGTTACTTTCATTAGAAAACTAAACAAATGTAAACATCCTCTTGAGATACCCTGTACAATATACAGCTGACTTGAGTTTATTTAAATCCCATATTTCTGGGTGTCATAACTAAGAGCGCTAACCCAACATAGCCTGTTGCACAACGTTGTGATAAGGATTGATATAATTGATAGAATTCAAATCTGTGATATTTGTTTCTGTGTAATCACATAGATTTATGGCTTTTGTGTGTTGAAATTGCACTAATCTCACGCAAGGGATTCGATTGTTCACCATTTCAAATTCCATGACATTTTCGTAACGACCAGCTCCTAATTTTGTCTTCAGTTCCCAACTTTTTTATATATGGAAGAGAAATTTTCTAACTTCATCTGCAAGATGTTATCAAGTGTAACATGCTCTATCTCAATGCTCAACGTTTGGTAGCAAATTTATAGCAATTTAATACTCTCTAAAGTTCTAAAAGTCAATCGTCCTTCAGCAATAACGAAACTGTTTGCATCCTATTAACTTAAACTAGTACGATCTAAGTATTCCGAGTTTCTCTCCTATCCTATCCTGGTCCAAGAAAAGTTCTGCCTCGGCAATGTCGACACTGCCTGCCGCCTTTTGGCTTCCTGGTTTCTATTTATAAATGCAAATTGTTTTTATCTGTTGTTTTCCACTATGTGGGGGTTTCGTAAGCTGATTTTCGACTACGCTTTCATTTAACATAAGTCTGCAACAAATTTTAAGCTTTAACTTTTCTCGCAAATTCCCAAAATGTAAATGAGCGCAGCCGTTGTGGGACTGATAGAAGACATCAACATATGACCGGTTTCGTAGAAAACTAAATAAAAAACTCTTTCTGAAACAACAGTTTTCACTGATGTTTAAATGGTTGTGAACTAAAATACCGACTATGTGAAAACCACGGCTTAAATACTTTTTGCCTCAATTTCAGCTACAAACAAAAACGAAATTACCTACATATGCTGAATGCATATTTATGTGAGAGGGAGGGAGCTTAAAAGGACTAAAACATCGACGGCTGCTTTAAGAGGGGACAGTAAATGCAAATGTGAGTGGTAGTAAAAATAGAGGTGAATGATGGTGAATTTTAAACATGGTGAATTTTAATCATACAGGTGACTGACCTTTTCAGTACTATAAAACCGTTGAAGTTTAATGCTTTTAAGTAAAGAGGAATGCGAGTTTAATGTGGATTACAAATACATAAATTGAAATGGTGAAGTAAATGAATTTGATGTGATAAGCATGCGCTGAGTTATTAACCCTTTTTAAGGGTCAAATACATGAATTCTTATTGAATAGTGAGGGTTTTTAGTGTACAATCAATAACTAAAATCTTCAGTTTGTGCCCAAAAAAATGTTGAATCTCCATCAGAATTAAAACCTTTACCCAATTGGCTCTACTCAACTTTATTTGAAACTCCTTAATATTGAGGAGTCTGACTGTAGGAGGTGTGTTCAAAATATAAGGTGAATTTCCAAATTTCGCGCACTACGTACATTCGACTTTCGATTATTATTTTTTTTTGTGTTGGTGCATTCGTCTCGAAGATATGTTAACTGTTATATCCATATAGGATGTTTAGTTTGTTTGTGACAGGCATAAATAGGACAAGTGTTTCGCGTGTTCGGCGAATATCTGCTATCGAAAAAAATGGATCAAAGCATCAATGCATCCAATTTTGTGTAAAAAATGGAATTAAGCGGAATTGGCATATGGTGAGAGTACTCTGAGTCAAAAAATTTTTACAAGTGGTACACACTCGGCCTTTTCACAGAAAGCCAAGAAGATGTGAATGACGACGCTCTCTCTGGACGCCCCAGCACATCAACAACCGATGAAAATATTGAGAAAGTGAAGAAAATTGTTATGGGTAATCATCGAATCACAATTAGAGAAGTTGCTGAGGATGTCGGTATATCGGTTGGCTCATGCCATGCAATTTTTTCGGAAATTTTGGGCATGAAGTGCTGAGTTTTGACCAGAAACAACGTCGCATGTGCCTTACTCAGGAATTGTTGAATGACGTCAACGATGATCCAGATTTGCTTAAAAGGGTCACAACGAATCATGGGTATATGGTTATGACGTCGAAACCAAAACCCAATCGTCCCAATGGAAGAGTACAGGAAAGCCAAGATCAAAAAGCACGACAAGTTCGATCAAATGTCAAGGTTTTGCTCACTGTTTTCTTCGATTACCATAGAGTAGTGCATCATGAGTTCTTACAACAAGGTCGTACGGTAAATAAGGTCGTACGGTATTACCTTGAGGCGCCGTTTGCGTGAAACAATACGAAAAAACGTCTCGAATTGTGGAAAAAAATGTATAACTTTAGCATCATAATAATGCACCTGTTCTCTCATCTTTACTTGTGAGAGATTATTTAGCCAAAAACAACACCATTATCATGTCACAGCCACCGTATTCACCAGATTTGGCCCTATGTGACTTTTTCCTGTTTCCAAGATTAAAGAGACCCATGAAAGGACGGCGGTTTGTGACGATTGAGGAGATAAAAACCTAATCGCCAAACACGCAAAACCCTTGTCTTATTATTTTATGTATATTATAAGGATAACACCTTCAACGTATCTTCGAGACGAGTGTACCAATATAAACAAATTATAATAATCGAAAGTCGAATGTACGTAGCCCGCGAAATTTAAAAATTCAACGTACTTTTTAACACATCTTGTATGCTTACTGCAGACATCTGCAAAGTTTCTTTCGGAAGTAAAAACTTCACACTTGGCGTTATTAGCAAATTCTTGAAGCCGTAATTTATACCTTGAACTAAAACTTTAAATTCTCAGATTTTACTACTGAATAAAGATTTGATTTGCATATTCTAAATGTAAATTTAATGTGTATTAAAAATAAATAAATTTTTCTTGCACCATATCGAAGGCTTTACTTCGCATAGTTAGAATGATCATATTTGGGTCAATCATACATGACTTCTTTCGATGACTTGTTGATATTTCGAAGGTAATTCCATTACGCATCTTTCACAGAAGACCTCGTCCATATTGGTAATAAACTGGGAGCCGATTTTGTCACTTTTCTCTTGGACCCAATTTTTTTTCACCAGCGAAAAAATTCGCCGTAGACAGGAATAGGTATTAATCAAACCTAGGTACCGGAGTTTCGGGCGAGTCACTATCGACATGTGTGGCCGGCATTGTTCTGATGGAAAACAATCTATCGGCCAAAGTTTTCCGCTTCTAAAAGATTGCTTCCTTTGAATTAATTATGGACAATATAGGTCCACATTAGAACTAAGTCAAGCAACGAAAAATTGTTAGAAAGGCTTTTTGTTAGAGTAGCTACCGCGCTTATACAACGCTAAGTACAATTTACTAAAGCCATCTATTGGAGGAATAATGGATTTATTTTTGTTATATCCTATATTTACTGTTTAGTAAAGACTTCTTTGCTCTTGAACAAAGACTTCATGTTGTTGCTATTGATACTTTCCGTTTGCAAAACTTTGCCATTATGTAAAGTCTGACTGAATGTTCAGTTTCGTTTTCAGAAAAAGTATCCCTCTTTTCTACAGTCGAACAAATTTGGTTTGATCTGATAAGTCAATCATTGTTCAAATTAGGTATGCATGGCATCTGTCCCCATCAAATCTAGAATTGTATAAAATTTCAGTTGTTTTGGTAATTCCAGAAATTTCATTGCCTCAGCGCAGAAACTGAATTGTTTTCAAAATTTGTATAAATATTTTGTATTTTGGTCTACGCAAGTTGGACCGTTCGATTTGTGTAGCTCTTACATAGCTAAGATAGCTTTTATTTTAATTGTCTCCTCCGTTTTTGAATCCTGTGGTTTTAATTTCATTGTCCGTTTTCAAAATGTATGTACAAATGTTGTGTTTTTGTCTACGCAAGTTGGACTTTTCGATTTTTGTAGTTCTGAGATAGCTAATTTAGCTTTGTTTTTAATTTAATTTTTGAATTCTTTGGGTTTATTTCTTTTCTTAGAATTGGATCGTACATCTTATCTCTAAAGTCGGAATTTATTTGTGTAGGCCTTGTAGCCTGGGGATTTTCTCATATTTCAGAAGTAGGTCTCTTAAAAATTTCAAAAGTGTAGGAATTTGAAATCAGATTTGCATGCGTCCAAAAAATTGCCCTTTACATTATTTTGATCACGAAAAGAGCATGTTGTGTGTGGGAAGGTATATAAATGACATAATATTGATTGGGTTTCTTATGCATATGATTGTACACAAAATGAGAACATAAATTTATTTCTTAATTTGTGCCTTGCATGCAAATCTCTTTCCTACCACTGATCTTTGATACACGATTGTAAATCTTAGAAGACAACAAGACGGTTACTATCTAGCTTAAACTGAGAATCCAAAATATGTAAAACTCATGCATTTTGTTTGCCAATTTTAGACCTTTACTGTCACTAAACTTCACAACTCAGTGCTTCACAAAACATTGAGGGAAGTAAGATCTATTTCTAAAAGTTTCATTTGGCTGGTAATAGATTTTATAAGATGGGTCCCTTTTAGCCGCCGTTCTGGGTTGTCGCATCATTTGTTGATCCACAGTTGACCACCTACACATTTTGGCATTGTGACATTTGCGCTTATTAATTAAGTTGCTGCATTAGCGAAGACGGTATGAAAAACTCCAGCAACCAGTTCCACGCAGTCACCACACTGACCTGAAGGGCCATTCATACAGCTATTGTTGTGATTAAAATACACCTGAAATTATGCTGCACGGACGTGCTAATAGCTCAGCTAACTTAATCAGTTGGCGCAAACACCTTAACGCTGCATGACTGTTATCCCTGCCTGTGCCATATTAACGCATGACTGCGATTGCTAAATCTATGACGTGTTTCGAACTGGGTGTTATCTTCAACCATTTACGTGCGGTATTCGCATTCCCGCTTGATATTTGTTGCCGCTGTTAGTTTATTCACATTTATACGTACACACACACACACACACACACACACACACACACACACACACGCACACGCATACACGCCTGAAAAGCAAACATACAATTATTCTCCAGCGCAACCATTTCCTTTTCCGGATTAACTTTGTACAGGTGGTGGTCGTCCTGTGGCGTTTGGAGTTGTTAACGGAAACTCTGAAATGCCAATGTTTGTAGAACCATTTATTATTTTTACAACTGATTACATATATTTACACCTTTCGCATTACTGGCGTTTCTACTGTAACCGTCCGGTTTGTTTTTCAAGCCTTCTGTTTTCCGTTGTATTCGTTGTTGTCATCTAAGACATTAAATCCTCTTTCGCTTTTATTGAGAACGAATAATTACTTTTGATTTCTTTTTTTCTTTTTGGGTAGGTTTCGGTTCTATTACATACTTGAATATTCCTGTAGATTTTCCTGGAATTTTGTTATATAATTGTGCATCTGATTAAAAAAGGGATGACCAAATTGTGGTCCTTCTTAAGAAAAGTATGAAACAGCAAATCAGTTTAGTTCCACGTCTATTTGGCGCCCACGAGTTGTAGGATGTTTTAGTAGTAGAAAAGTGTAACCTGACCGTAGTCTTCCTAACAATGTTGTAGTGGTGCTTGGTGGTGCATCATCATGTCATCAGTAAAGTTCCCCTCTGTCATCAAAAAGTCTTACATACAGGAAATGGGAGTTTTCAGGAGGTGCTACTTACAACATGTACTTCGGCATGACAAATGTGTCCCATCGCTTCTAAAATAGACCATTTTACGTACACGTCAAAGTAACAGACAATTGTAACGTTGGCTGTTGGAAAATGTTATAAAGAAAAGAGACGAGGGGCTTGCCGTTTCTTTAAACAGAAGAAAGGTTTGTTGAAGGCACCGGAGAACGAGCGTATAGAATGACACAGTGACCGTTGTGGAACAGTGAATATGCGAAGGAGGGCAGACTCAAACTAAAGATAAGAATGCACCAATATGGAAAACCCATATCCGCGTCCTACTGTTGAGTGAAACCTTATTACAGACAAGGATGTGAACCCGATTAGGAATGAAGGCATAGATTATCAATCAACAAGACAAATTGAGTGAGATTGCTTTTGCTGGGTTATGTTATGCGCATGGACTCAAATGCCCCAGCATGAAAAGTTTTTGACAACGAAATCAATGGACAGTGCAGAAGGGGGCGACCTAAATTCCTTTGGAAGGAACAGGTTTTTGAAATACTATCGAAACTTACTGCAAGGAATTGTAGAAGAAGCGAGGAAGACCGAGGCGCTTGGAATTATTTTCTACCTGTGTAAATTAGATAAGTACGTCTATTCTAGTGGCCACCTAAGTAAATAAGTAAGACAAAGTGAGTTAATATCAGCAATACCTTGGCTTAAGAACAACAAACCGATGCACACAGCCTCATTTCCAAACAACGACTGGACAAAAAAAGAAATTGTGATATTTGCTGACGATAATTGCAAAATATTAACAACTATAAGGTAGAAAACAAGCAGTAGTAAGTTCTAATTATTTGTACGCGTTTTTCGGTTGTTAACAATCCATAATCGTAAATAACAAATTTTTCACTAAATAAATAACACTTTAACGGGTTTGAAACCAATAATGGATAACCAAATAATAATAAATAATAACAAATAATAACCAAGTATACTCATATGATACTGTTTAAAAACGATGAAAGAAGAGGTTACGTAATATCAGTATAGGTGGCTAAAATTTTGAAGGACTAAACGAGTCCAAGTATTTGGGCGTGCTGTTAAGCAACAATAACAGTGCAAGGGACTGTATAAAAGACCGAATTGTATCAGTAAACAAATCCTTGTTCTCGACTACACCTCCCCACAACATCGACGATGACATGCGAGCAAGGGAGGTATGGAATTGGTGCACTCGTAGCGCAAACAGAGATGAATAGGAGGAGAGTTATGGCAAAAGCCAAACCCCAACTCATGTTACAGAGCTGAATGATGATAATGATGGTGATGGCATTGTTTTATAAAATTGTAGAAAAATCGATCAAATAACCATGATCCTTTTTGTTCTTATCTCCATATCTTAATTCATCTAACATTTTCTTAGATTCGTTTAAAATATTCAAATATTCAGTATAATTGAGCATTCATCAAACATTTAGTTCTAGTAGTTAGTAGGATACCAAACACACATTTTCTAGGATTTCAGAAAGTTAATATTTCGCCCTTTTTTGTACTTTAATTCAGAGTATTTCTTGATTAACCCCTCATACTTTTGCGGCGACGCAAAATGGAGACATGTAATGGACATATGTAAGTCAGTTCACCTGACTAAAATTTCCATGCTGGTTTCGGTATTTGCAATTATGAACTTTGTTATTTAACATCAAAGGAGTAGAGTTTTAATTTTAATTTTGTAATTACTTTTCTTTTGGAATATAGAAAAAATTTGCTGCAGAGATCTGTATTTACGTATTAAAATATGCTGACTTTGATAGGGATTTACGTTTATTTGCACTTCTTAAGAGAGCATTTTGTCACTAATCCTACCTCACTCTTTTGCCTCCTCCTCGTCAAGGTTTGCCATCTCTGTATAGTCTGTGCGCATATGGCGTGATTCCTTTTGCATTTGTGTCAATGTAAATGTAACTACAATATTGATCTGAAACAATGGCATAATCAAAGCCATCAATAGTAGTAGTTGCGGCTTCGATTTTGGGTTTAATTGCAGCCCATCCCCCTCTACTGGCATTTATATTTATTTCGACTTATTCATTTCCTTCCACAACATTTATCGGCGATGTGACAGCCGACCAATAGAGGCTGTTAAGTCTTCATGCAAAGTGCTTTTGGTTTGTTTTCGTATACAAATATTTAAGCCTTTGTGTGTGGCTGGGGGTTTGAGTATCTGGCAGACAGGGCAACAATTTTCCATGATAAAACGGGGGAGTTTTCAAGGCAGTTGACATTTGCAGTATTTTATTATTTCCAGCTTTACGAGGGCGTCCCGTCAAATGTGGTAAGTGGAGAAGTAATTTTATCATGCTGATTCTACATGCGTAGTAATAAATTATATTCATGCCGGCAACTTGTAGCTATCACAAAGTTCGAGTTGTCATGGCAAAATTAACCCTTGGCAAAAATGGCGAAGCATAAATTTGTTATGTATTTCGTATTCTGTATGTGTCGTACATGCCCATGTAAAGGTGAAATATAAGTTTAATTAACATCCTTTTTTGTGGTTGGTTAAGTGCGTCTGTTGTAGTGGCCAAGGGTATAAAAGAGACATCATCTTTTATGACCGCAATGAAGATTGTAAAATTCCATAATAATTTTGCTAAATTTTAATTCAATTTGGAAAGTTTTCAATACTCGTTGTTAGTACATTTTTCATAGCCTATTATCACGGGTCTAAAAATTGGCCGTCATCACATCCACGATCATGCAACAATCAGAAGTAGTTATCTGATACACCATAAAGTATACAATGGGTTTTGCAATAGGGACGGATAGATGATAGATTTAAATAAAAAAAAGTTTATTATGTTCCAGAGATCAACTAATATCATTATATGTGGAACATGAATTTGGTTAAATAGTCGTCGCGGTTTCGCTGACATCCGACAAATTCAATTTTCAATTTTCGACGTAGATCAGGCGGAATATGAGCAATGGAGTTGGTTGTGTTGACCTTGGGGGTGCCAGTCGTTTGGGGCTTATTGGAATAGATATAAAACTAAAAGAAAAGCTATTAGCAAAAGTTTAACAGGGTCAAATTGCACGATTTTGTTATCCGCTCTCAACTGTTCTATAACCCAGCCAGTTAATGTTTAGCTTTATGCATGATATTTTCTCTCAGTTTATAGAATAGTTGGATTTTGAATTGATATAGAGCCAAGTACCGGCGCAAAATTCGTCAAATTGCAAAATTTGAAAGTCTGAGTTCTTGTGCTCGTCGAGATCTCACAAATAGCGGCGATGTTTTCGACAGATGTTGCCTTTCGTTAATACACGGGTGCGGGCTGATTGTTTGCTGAAACATTAGAAGCAAATTTGGTTACCGACGGTTGGGAACCATTATGCGCATCGTTGCCACAAGAGAACGCCCATTTTGCTGCAACTTGCAAGGTGATTTGTCTTTCCGCCAAAAAATTACAATACAGGAAAAGAAACAACAAATTAAACAATATAACCGCTATGAACTGGCAAAACATTGAACTGCCCCTATTGGAAAATCTTTATATTCCTGATCGTCCCAAATCTTATGTCGATCTAAGATTTGCTGCCAACGGCGTGTTTGTTGGAGGCGCGATAGTGATCGCGCCGCTTGTGGTAGCAGGATAAAATTTGACATAAACATGACTAGTATTCTGGTAAGTTTAGTTCGAAATTGCGTGAAATCGATACTGGAGGAAAAAGCATAAAGGCTGAACTCAGAAAAAAAATTCCTTGCATATTATAAATGATGAATGGGAGAGCTTCTCATATTCAATGAGCTCATACGCATGTTAGTTTCAGATTCACTCTACTGGACTTACAGTTTAACGACGACTCCAAACGTCACAGTTTGAGAAGCTTTTACAAGACTTGTCGATTACTCGACTACTCGGTGTTCGTCAGACACATTGAGGTGATCGCGGCTCGAATAATAATAAGTTGCTGTATCCGGGGTTGAACCTGCGATCATGCGAACAATAGTCGCGTCGCTCACAAAAGACTGAATACGAAAGTTTGAACTCATCTCTTGAAAAATAAGTCTTTTTAAATTTTACTATATTCATTTTTTACGAACAACATGTGGCGATGTGTACTGGAAAAAACATCTAAACTCATAAGGGATCATGACTGGTTAAGGGATCATAATTGTGGTCGTGATCATTACAAATCATAGAAAATTCACATTTTTAACTTGAAAAGTGGCCTAAGTCGAAATGTAATATGTGATAAAAATGCGTTTTACAACGTCCTTTAATCTATAGATCACAGGTTGGGGGAATGGTTGGTGTATTAGGAGAAGAGATATCCATATTAGAACTGAACCAGGCTTTGGTAATTATTGGTTTATTTTTTCAATATTTGTACTAGTTATTTAATAATTATTTATTAATTTATTTATTGATTAATAATTATTTATTAATTTATTTATTAATTAATAATTACAAGCACTGAAACCATGTTTTAATATTTGCCACCAAATCCAGAGAATATGGAAAGAAAGAACTTAGGTTCATTTGGAGTATTCGAAATATAGGAAGGGGTCGAATCAAATGATGAAACTTTTTTTCTTTACTTACATTATAGTGCTTTGATTTGAAGGTTTGAAGGACGGCTGGCGAAGAAAAGGAAGAAGTCACCGTTGGGATTCACCACAACACCTCTGTCCACCACAGTGTTGCCAATTATTCATAACAAATTAGCGGGGTTTTTTACAATTACTAAGTTCGTTGAAGTGGCATTTATAAACAAACAAAACCCAATTTAGTTTCATATAATTCAATAAAATTCAAACTAATACAGTGTAATTCACCAAAATTGATGATAATTAACCTCTGATAGTTATCCTAGGAAAGGTTTGACTGGGTTCAATATCGATGTTTTTTTTTTTGTAATGTTTACTTCATTCGTTCACATACGATTGGGCAGTATAATTGCAACAACATCAGTCAATACATATTTCTAAGGACCGCAATAGTTGTGGGTGTGGTTATTGACAAACAAGTATGAATATTAATAAGAAAAAAATAAGGAAAGTTGATGTATTCTGACAAAATACTATCCGGAATTGGCCATTAAAATACAAAATATTTACTATTTATCCAAATTTATTATATCATTTTAAAGTAAGTCCTTTCCGAAGTAATAAACTTCCGCCAGCCAACAAACAGTTGAAATATTTTATAAATTATTTTTTACAGAAAAGACTTCGGCTCTCCTATCGCCTTGATGAAGTAATTTGAGTTTTTGAAAGAGAAAAAGTCAGCCGGAGCCATGTCAGGTGAATGCGTTGGTTGTTTTAAAAATAATATTTGTTGACGTTTTAAAAGGAAATTCGATAAGGAAATTCGATGATGATAACATTGTAAGGTTTCACACATCTGGCTTTTTTCAACGAAAAAGCCGTATGTGACCAAATAATATTTTCTATTTGCTGTCTGACCTTCTGACAAGAATTCCTGGGATACAACACCGCGATAACCAAAGAAAATATCCAACACAGCTTCTGACTGATTTTGAAGTAGTTTTTTTCGGTTTCGGCTCAGTTGGAATGCAGCATTCCGAAGTATTGTTAACATCGATACAACGAGAGAAATGGTGACTGAAAATTGCCATTTAAGTTTGTGAAAGATACATTTCTGTAACTCATGAACCAATTCATTCCATTTTACATGATTGTTTGGGTGTAGAACACATTGCCGGTTGACCATTTCCAGAAGACTTGAATTTTCTTCAAAAACTCATTCGCATAAAGGTCGCAGAAGACAAGTCAGAACAGATCATGTCGGACTCCACCTTCATAAATCGCATTATGGCAATAATATATCTATAATATAAAAATGAATCGCTAAATGTGTTGGTAAGCGCATAACTCAAGGACGCCTGGACCAATTTGGTTCACATTTTTCTCAATTGTTCGTAATTGCCTGGAGAAGGTTTTTACGAAAAAAAATTTTGGGGAAACCCTCCGGAAAAGTCGGAAAATTGAAAAAATCGAAAATTAATTTTTTGGATGGAATTTTGTGTGCAATTGTTCCGGAATGTCTTTTCGAATGGCAAAATAAAAAACTGTTAGTGGAAAACACAAAAAATTCCGGAAAAGCGTGAAAATTTTCAATTTGCTTCGACGAAATTTTGCATTTTATCACATGATTTGATGATTCTGCGCGATATAAAAGTGGAAAATTCGTTGTGAAGCTCGGAAAATTTCGGAAAATTACGAAATTTATTGCGATAAAATATGTTTTGCGTGAATTTTGGGTGGAGAAGTTAACGAGACAAATAACAGATGGTGCTGTGCTGCGTTCAATGCTGAAACTGAGCGCAATTTGACAGCTGCTCTTTTCGCATTGTGATTTTCTATTAAACAAATGTGCTATTTTTCTTGCTGCAATTGATTCGAGTTTTGCGTATTATTACACTGAATTCATATATCGCGTATCACATCCATTAACGGTATGAGCAATACGATCAATTGAAATTTAGTGCAATGTTTATCAATTCGATCATTTTTTCAGAAAATAAGTTTGCGTGTAAAAAGTGAGGTTACCTCATTGGATTGCGGGCATTTATTGCGATACATTCATTTCGTAAGTTTTGTTTTTTTAATAGGATTAGTCAAAAAGGACTTTATTCCATTTCAGGGAGAGTTATTTGACTAATGCCACCTATTAGACGATCAAATCGTGGACTTCGTACACGTAGTGCAATAATTAGTCAGAAAGTCCGTGATAATCAAATGCAAGAGGAACGCGCAGAACATAATGGATGGAGACGTGCCCATATTGCACAAGTTCGCGCTGCACAATCACCACCTCACGTCGTTCACATCGTCGAAGGAGGAACTCATCACCAAAGTGTTCCCCAGCATTGCACAAAATTATAAAAATCTCGACTGGATTAGTGAAAGGGCAATACTAGCAGCGAAGAATAAGGACGTCGATAACTTGAATTTGATTATTCAAAGTCAAATCGCTGGGGAACTGCATTCGTACAAATCCGTTAACAGCGTGACCGAAGAGGATGAAGCGACAAACTATCCGACGGAATTTTTGAACTCGCTTGATGTGCCAGGAACACCGCGGCATAATTTACAGCTGAAGGTAGGATCGATCATAATCATGTTGCGGAATCTGAATCATCCGAAACTGATGAACAAGAAACTGATGAACAATTTGATTCAAGCGACGATTATCGAGGGCAAATTCAAAGAAGAAGAAGTCGTTATTCCGCTAATTCCGAGAATTCCAACTGATCTTCCATTCCAATTTAAGCGGATTCCGTTCCCCATTCGATTGGCTTTTACGAAGACATCTTCTTCGTTGTTTGTTTGTTTGTTTTTGCGCCGGAAAACAAATCAAAAAACATTGTTCATCATATCGCTCTCTACTGATTTCGATTCCACTCAAATAAATCGCATTGAAATTTGAACTATCTGCGTTTTATTATTACTCGAGAGTTTATCTGA
>JAHXMU010000072.1:6399518-6465577 GCA_019455685.1 Philornis downsi
TATATATATATATATATACATATTTACTAGTTTGACGTGTAGACCAATCAACAAGCTTTGGTATGGAGCCTTCCAAATGAACCAAAACCGAAAAATCAAGTCAATTTCGATCAAAATCGGGGTGTCGTGCACTACAAATTCATGTCAGATGGACAGGCATTTATTAAATGATGTTTATCTAGTCTTTATGCTGCGTTTGAGAGCACAATTTTTCATTGTCAACGAATTTCTGGCCAAAAAAGCAACAAATGTAATTGAACAACCATCGCATTTACACGATATGACTCTGTCTGACTTCTTTCTCTTTTCAAAACTCAAATTGTTACTTGAGGCATTCGTTTTCAGTCGATAGAAGACGTACAAGATAATTGTAATTTGAGAAATCTTTTGATGGTTGGACTACAGTTGTCATAAATGTATTATTTCGTAAGATACCTACTTTGAGGGCTATAAAATAATTTTGAATAAATAATATCGGGTGGTTCGGAAAGCTTGTTCGGTTATTTAGTTAGTTCACCATACGTCACTTCTGATGACGTAGAGTTCTTTCAAACACTATCATAACTTCCTCCCACCCCTTCTCTAAGCTGTTTACTATTGTTTACTTGTGTTCTCGATCTAATCGTGAGTGGTTATAGAGTTAAAAAAAAAAAGTTATAAAAAGTGCAAAAAATGAGCGAAAAGGAGCATTTTAAACATATTGTGCTGTATTATTTCCGAAAAGGAAAAACGTCTGCAGAAGCCAGCCGAAAAATAAAGTCTGTTTATGAAGAATGCGGACCAAATGAAAGAACTTACTAGAAATGGTTTAGAGACTCTCCCCGATCAAGACGGCCAAATGAAATTCTTTCCGAGGAGGTAAGAGATTTAATTATTGTTAATCCAACAACAACAACAGTTAGGAAAATAGCTGAAATAATCAAAAACTCAGTCTCAACCGTTCACGGGGTCATAAAAGAGCTCGAATTGGTGAGCAGCCTCGATGTTTGGGTACCTCCACTGCCTCAGCGAGGCCTCACACTGGATGGGAAATTTTACCTCACTCACCGTACTTCCCTGCCCTCTCTCCATCCGACTTACCTATTTAGCAGTCTGAGCAACCACTTGAAGGATTTGAATTTCCATGTCGACGAGAAAGTAAAAAATCGAATTGAAGACATTTTTTCACTCGAGTTTAGTAAGAGAGGAATTAAAAAGCTCCCAGGCAGGTGGGAAGAAGTTATTGAAAAAGGGGGAGCCCATACAATAGATTAAAGTAAGCATTTTCTTGTATACAAATCTGTAAATAATTTTTTTTTTCAACCGAACGAACTTTCCGAACCGCCCGATAACTTTTTTGTGTTCGCCTACTGTTCTCACCACACTCGTTTAACATATTGGAATATTGCATGCCTGAGAGTCTATACACACTAACACACACACACGCACACAGAAGCCAATCGTACATATTTCTACATATCAATAGCCTTTCCCAGGCTCCACGAAGAACCGTCGGTAGTCGATATTTGATGCTTGGCTTTTGCGTTTGGTCTCCTTTTTTATCATCATCAGGATCAGCTACATCATCATTTGTTCTCTGCTTATTCGTACATATTTACTGTTTGTCTTTATGCCTTTCATACTGCGGTGCGTTTATTAATTTGTTGCGTATTACAACCAAAGGAAATTCTTCTGTCAGCGTGTGTGTGTGTGTGTGTGTTTGAATGCGTGAGATTGCATCTGTTGTTGCTGTTGCGTTCGCGTTCTCCACCTTATTTATTTGTTTGATGGGTATTGTTAATACCAATTGATGAATGTTTTCATATCTGTAAGAGAATTTCTGGCCATCCGCTACACCGCATACTGGTGCCCACAGTGTCAAGGGGGGTGTTTAGTGGGTGTCTTGACATCGACAATGTTCCAGAGCCGGCAATTGTAGTGGCACCAACGGCTGATAGCGAAAGCTGATTCTGTCTCTTGTGGCGTTGTAGACGTATTGTTGTTTTTGTTATTCCTGTTGTTCGATGGTGTCGATGATGATGACAAGGACGATGTATTGCAATTTGTGGCAGATGTTGATAGGCTGATATGTGCTATATTTGATGGGCTTGGGCTTCCATATAAAATTAATGGTTGCCTATTTAAAATGAAAATATTTTTTTTCCGTCGCCCTCTTTGACAAGTATAAATAAAACATAGTTTCTTTTATCAAATTTACAAGTTATTATATCCCATTTCACCTGGTAAAATTTCGTTAAATTTGGCATACGTAATTTTGGCCGTATAACGTACAACACATGTTTAGAGCATCGATTCATATTTTTATAAAGTTTGGTTGCATTACTTCAAAACGTCACAGTTTTCTTGAAAATTTGAATATATTTAGTATATCCCAGCAAAAGAATTGGCATCAGTTGGAAGCAGTGATGCATTTAACTACTTGTAAACTGAATCAAAACATCCAGATGGAATACCCGGACAATGACGCCCAGATTTCATAAAATATTACATTCAAGGGAACATTTCGAACAAAAAATCATGTGCTCTATAAACATATTGATAAGCCATTGCCATTAAAGTGTCGACAAGACTTATTTTGCACCCGCAGCTTTCCAACTTCTTATTTTATTATATTATTGCTATTCTATTCACGTACAAAATAATCCACATGCACTTCTGTTCTCTCTGCTTCTTTTCCAATTTATCACACCAAGTTTTGGCATTATTTCAAGGGCGTGCCAATTTTAAGGGAGACTTGGCCGTTATCTTCTGCGCCGCCCATCGAGTTAGTTGCCTATGACTGTTGAAGCGTTTGAGTTCATCCGCACAATATATCCCAGCCAATAAAATTGCTATATTTTGATGTGCCGGACTACGTCGATGTCAGTATATACAAATCATATGACGACAATATCATTCGTTAATTCCAGAACTATTTTTCACCGTTTTGCAGAATTTTCGTGCTACATCATTCCCCCTGTATCGTTCTTTATCCTCGTCCTCCAATCTTTCCACAATTGTTTATTCCACTATTATTATTCACTACCATTGTGTGCTGAAAAGATGATGGTTAAAGGCATTGTGTCGCAGTAATCGAGAGCGTTTGTTTAACTAGACTGTGGCTATCTCGGGGCTTAGCTTTTATATGCTTGAAAACGTACATTAGTTTTTTCGCTTTGTTTATACTCGTGTATAACTTAATTGCAACTAGGTTGTGACCTGAGCTTGTTTTGGCGCCACGGATATCAATTTGTTTTCTAAAGGTAGCCATGTTGCCTTGTGGATATCTGTAGATGTTGCTATGTAAACTGCACTTGCCGGCGGTTGGACTAAGAACATCCTTCCTTCCCATTCTATTTTGGCACAAAAATATTCCAAAACAATTCCAATGTCGTGTCCAGGGCAGTGTTCGCATCCTTTTTCTGTGCATTCATAAAATGTAGCTTTGCTCTTACCGCAGCAGTTTTATGCGACAAAATTTCAGCGCATTGAGATAAGCGGGCGACTTGACGTACAGGTGGCGCCAGTAGTTTGAACAAATTAGTTTGGTGAAAAGTGGCAACTTTCAGTTTCAAGTCAAGCCACGTTGTTTAGTATTTTCGTTTAAGCCATTAAAAGTAAACGATATCAGTGAATTTGTTAACATGGAAACAACTGGTCACCGTTATGTAATTTAATATTTCCATTTGAATGGTTTCAGTCTAACCAATATTAAAGCCGGTTCTACTCTGGCCGAGTCTTCGTTTACGACTGTAAAATATTGGGCAGCAGAGTTTAAACAAGATCGTACGAGCTGCCAAGACGAACACCGTAGTGATCGACCAATTGAGGTGTCCACGCCCGACACAGTTAAAAAAAATCCACAAAATGGTATTGGATGGTCGTCGGCTGAAGGTGCGTGAGTTAACTGAAATGGTAGGCATTTCAAAAAATGCTATACATCATATATTGATCGAGGATTTGAGGTTGAGAAAGCAGTGCGCAAGATGGGTGCCGCTCTTGCTTTCAATAGAGCAAGAGCGTGTCGTGAAGATGTTTCAGTACAGTGTTTGGCGATGATTCATCGCAATAAAGCCAAATTTGTGTGTCGATTTATAACCGTGGGTAAAACATGAGTCCAGGACTTCACACCCGAGACAAAGGAGCAGTCAAAGCAGTTGACAGGAATGGGAGAATTCAAAGAAGCCGAAGACGTTTCCATCTGCAGATAAATTCGTGGCGTCTGATTCTTTTTGGGATGGGAATGGGATTATTTTTATAGATTAACTTCAGAAAGGAAAAACCATCAACAGTGAATATTCACGCACCTTACTCGCCTGATTTATCTCGCTCGGACTATTTCTATTTCCAAACTTGAAAATATGGCCCGATGATAAATGATTTGCAAACAATGAAGAGGTGGAGTCTGCGGTTGCTGGCTGTTTTAAGGAATTTGACAATTCTTACTATAAACTATTGCATATTGCTGGAAAAATTGTATCGAGCTAAAAGGAGATTATGTTGAAATATAAAGAAAATGAACTGTGGTATGAATTTGGTTTGCAAGACTTCATAAATGCTTTATATTACCAAGTAAATAACAATTATGATTACTGTCTGCTTATGTGTATAAACAAAAAATTCTGTCCTACAAAGATTCAGATCATATCAGTGCTTATTATCTTCTACCTCGAGTGATTAATTGCAACAATTCTGTCTTGGACAAAATTTCCACTTACGACATTTTCGATTCCTTCCATTGGATTGCCAATATTTTGTTACATTAGAAGAATTTCTTTGCTACCGAATAGTAATTATTACGTAAGGTTTGTTGAAAAGAATTCGCTTTTAAATTACAGACGCTTAAGCTTTAAACCTAATCAAATACTGGTGGCAAATAATATTTCGAAATTTAGTTATTTCATTTTAATTACAGCAACGAACATCAATCATTTAAACTGTCAGACAGTGTTTACTGTTTTGGGATCAGAGATAGTAGAGCAAGCTAGCAAAACAAAATAAAGCTGAAGGTATCGCAATGGCATGTGCTACCAACTGCTGGCTATTTTCAGCCCAATTGATCATTACCCTCAACTCAACTTAATTCAGGCATTTTAAGGTTACTTGAAAATCATTTAGCCTACGGATGTTAAACGCGAGAAAGCGGAAAATTGTTAAAACACTTTTTTGCTTGATAACCGGAGAAAATAATGTCCAAGCCTTTAAAAAAGCACCCAAGTGAAACAGAAAGGAATCAGTAGAAACATGAACAAGACAAGGTTGACATATCCTTCGGTGTAGCGAAAGCTGCGACTACTAATGTTGTTATGACACTCATCGCTCACAGGTACAAACGTGTCGAGTTTACAATGTAATTCACGTTATCAGAACAATAGACGTGGAGAAGAGCTGGAGCTAAAGCATTAAACGAAATGTGTAATAAATAGTTCTCATCATATCCTTGGCGCACTCTTGGTCGTTTAGTAGTTGGTCGTGTGCTTGTGTTCAGTCCGGTGACTGGAAGCTGGCTTTAATGACGGTGTTGTTGATGATGTGTGTTTATTCGCGTTGCGAAGTAATATGTTGCAACTTGGAGTTGCAGTTGTGATGATGCCATTGTGTTATACTTTGGCAGTTATATGAGACGTTTCATATTAAATTGATCAATTGTCTTGTATCTCCTTAGATTAAGAGGAAATTTAACCACCGTGGATTTCGTGGAAATGACGCCATGCTTAGACCAATGTTAGTAAACACTACGATGTACCTATACATGCTGTCGAAAAAGTACCGAGAATTAGTCCATAAAACTTGAACTATTTATTATTAAAGAAAATTTGTTGTATCGCCTTCAAAGGAGCCCCTTCCGCGCATATGCAGCAGTCCTAATACACATATGCGAACGAATAATCCAATTATCAAAACATCTCCTAAACGTATTTTCTGGAAAAGATGGAATTCTCTTTTTTCGTTTTATATCGATAAAGAACGGTGCCTCGAAGTCCAAAACTCGAAGTTTTTTGAGTTTTGGAAAGAGAAAAAACTAGTCGGAGCCACATCAGGCGAATACGATGGTTGCTCAGTCATATTTATTGAGTTTTTGTTCAGAGGTTCATTTACCATGATTGATGGTGCATTATAGGGATGCAAACTTCATGAGTTTTTTTTTGCACATGTCTGGCTTTTTTCAAAAAATTTGCTCTCTCAAACACTACATATTGCCCTGAAACTATTCTTTGTGTACCATCTGATCTTTTTGCATGTGGAGTAAAACCCAGATGTGATTGTGGGAAAGACGCTGCATCCGGATAAACCGACTGTTTGATGCGGACCGTTTTTTCGAAAATGTCGCTGGAGGAATCTCGAAAGGATTACCGAAGTCATATGTTTACTTTTATTTAATTTTTTTTTTGAAACCGAAAATTGGATAACATATAATTGATAAAATTTTGAAAAAGTAGTATCAACCAGGTTAGCAAATATTACTGACAATGAAAGAGTTTTACAAAATCATAAATTTGACTTTGAAAATGTCAGTTGAATTGACAACAGAAATATAGGTAGAATAATAAGCACTGGAGTCATCTTACTTGACATTGAGGAAGCATTTGATTTCGTCTGGTATGGTCTAATCTACAAATTAAACGAGTTTAACTTTTCTATATGTTAGTGAAAATTTGTGAAAAAGTTCCTTGAAAAAAGAGTTTCCTTCGGTGTATTTTGATGATTCAATGTCAATGTTGAGATCTATACCTGCTGGATATCCAAAGATTTATTGTAGCCATAAAAACAATTTGGAAAAATGGAAAATTAAAATAAACAACAACAAAACACGGGCAATAATATTTTAATTCAATAAAACCCCTAAAAAGTGTTTTTCGTTCAGAACATTATGATGCTCCTTCAGAGTTTGGTGAAATAGCTGCGTGTACTGTTAGATCAAAAGTTAAACTTTAGAGAGCATATTAATTTTATACGCCGAAAGGCAATAAAACGCGAAAGAGAATTCTAACCTCGATTAAATTGGAAATCGTCCTTAAAGGACAAAAACAAAATGCTAATCCTTAGCTCGCGCACGAAACCAATAATGACTTATCGTTGTCCGATTTGCTACCCACGCAAAGCCAAGACTAACCTGCAGAGTTTGCAGGTACGTATAATCTGTGGCGATGCATAACAATTAACATTTTATACCTTACATATTTGTACTTTAGAAATAAGTTTTTGAATTAATCTAGTTAGCATTGGTATTTTCATTTTGACAATGGAAATTTATAGAAATAAAATTAGTATGTATTGATTACTCAAAAAGAACACAACGGCTTTTAACCACATTAGTGACCGGTGAATAAATTTGTAAAATAAGAATAGCTATGCCATTAGATAGCGTAGAGGATGTTACAAATACTTCATCCTCACCAGCTGCCGAGATTTCTCGTGTTGCGGTACGTGTGCCACCATTCTGCAGACAAAATCCGAAATTATGGTTCCGGCAACTGGAATCCCAATTTATAACATCTGGGATAGTATCCGATACTACTAAATTTCACACGCTGGTCGGTTCGATTAAGAGCAGTAACCTTAATCATGTGAGTCATATTGTAGAGGCACCACCAGTAGAGGAAAAATATGAGGTGTTAAAATCAGCATTAGTGAATCGTTTTGTAGGTTCACAGAAGAAAGACGTCTACGGCAAGTTCTAAAAAATGTAAGTATTGGCGACAGAAAAACATCAGTCCTATTAAGAGACATTCGTGAATTAACTAGCGGTAAGGTTTCTGACTACTCACTGAAAACCCTCTGGATTCAACGTCTTCCAAGTACTACCAAGGCCATACTTTCTGTAAGTGATGACAAAATTGAAAAGGTTGTTATCATGGCGGATAAAATACATGACCAATCTGATGATACTGGAATGATTAATACTGCTTCCGTTTACGGTGAAGGCTGTTTGCTTTTGTTGGAGAAACAGATGTAAGAGCTAATGTGTAAAATTGATGCTGTATCTGTTAAAGACCGACTTCGAAATCCATCTGTATCAAATAATGGTTCTCGCAATCGTTGTCGTTCGCAATCTACCTCATCAAAATGTTGGTATCACCGTAAATTTGGTCCCAAAGCAACTGAATGTCGATCACCGTGTTCAGTTAAGTCTATGGAAATAATTAGGCATCTCACCTAAGGTGACGGGTTAGGATGGCCGTCGAATAAGTCACCTGTTCATTCAGGATTCTCAATTGAAGTTCAGGTACCTTATTGACAGGTGCGGATATTTCTGTTTTTCCAGCCACCCAAGACGAAAAATCAGAAACCCCAAAAATTCGAACGCTTGGAACAAAAGTTATGAATTGTAACGTTAGACTCCGGCGGAAATTTCTATGGCCATTTATTGTAGCTAACGTGACACAGCCCATTATTGGATCCGATTTTCTTAAACACTGTGAATTGCTAGTGGACATCAAAAATAATCGATTAGTAGATTCCATCAACAATCTTAACGTCTATGGGAATTGTTTGTTAGCTGAAGATCCAAGGCTTCAAAGTCATCTCTAAAGATTCCGGTAAATTTTACTCAATTTTGATGCAATACACTGACGTTACGACTCCGAGAATTAAACTACCAGCTGTTACCATCTCTGTAACTCATCATATTGATACAAATGGACCTGTTGTTAGTGCCAAATCACGACGATTATCTGCTGAAAAATTAAAAATTGCCAAGAATGAATTCGAATACATGATTCAATTAAGAATCTGTCATCCGTCTAAGAGCAACTGGGCAAGTTCTCTTCATATGGTACCGAAAGGTAATGGCATGTGGCGTCCATGTGGAGATTACCGATCGCTTAATAGGATTACAGTACCAGATCGGTATCCCATACCACATATCCACGATTTTGGATATATGCTGGCGGGTAAGAAAGTGTTTTCAAAAATAGATTTGGTCAAGGCCTATTTTCAGATACCCGTCGAAGAAAGCGATATTCAGGAAATGGTTATTACAACACCTTTCGCCCTCTTTAAGTTCACTAGGATGACTTTTGGGCTTTTAACTCTGCTCAAACCTTCCAACGGTTCATCAACGAAATTTTTAATGGACTTGATTTCTGTTTGCTTACATTGGTGACATTCTCATTGCATAAAAAAATAATGAAGAGCACGAGGATCATCTTCGCCAAGTTTTAAAGCGACTTCGTGAGTATGGTGTAACGATAAATTCTGATAAGTGCGAATTTGGGAAGCCAGCTCTTTATTTCCTGGGCTATGAAGTTACTCAAATTGGTCTAAAGCCAGATTCTAAATTATCAAACACCGTCAAGGATTTGAGTCGATTTCTTGCTACTCTCAACTATTATCGTCGTTTTATACCAAGAGCAGCTCTTTCACTCAGACAACAAATGATAAGCGAATCATTATATGGAATCCGGAGTTATGCGCCGCTTCGAGGAGTGCAAAAATCAATTAACAGATGCTGCTCTGCTTGCATATCCTGTTGACTCAGCGGAAATATCGCTGTGGGTACATGCATCAGATATTGGCATCGGTGCCGTACTCCAGAAATGTATCGATGGAGCATGGAAACCTCTGGGTTTTTTTCAAAATAGTCGTCAAAATCTCAGACGCGATATAGCGCCTACGATCGTGAACTATTAGCTGCTTATCTCGGCGTTAAATACTTTCAACACTTTCTAGAAGGGCGTCAATTCTGCATCTATACAGACCACAAGCCGTTAACGTAATCGTTTTACCAACGTCCAGAAATGGCTTCACCCCGGCAACTAAGACATCTAGATTATATTGGACAACATACCTTTGATGTACGCTATGTTCCCGGTAGAGAAAATATAACAGCGGATGCTATTTCCCATCTTGATGCAATATCCATGCCAAATCCTTTGGAATTTGTTGCCTTGGCGCAGGATCAGCCGTGTGATTCGGAAATTCAAACATTGTTAGAGTCTTTAAACTCTAATTTTCAACTGAAATGGTTGGAAATTCCGAATACGGACATCAGGATATTTTGTGACACCTCAACTGCAAGAGCAAGACCGTATTTAACACCACGTTTTCGAAAATTGGCATTTGATATGATACATAATGTTTCACATCCAGGAGCGAAAACTTCCATCAAATTTGTATTTGCCCGTTTCGTATGGAAAAACATACGCATGGATGTATCAATTTAGGCGAAAGCTTGCATTAAATGTCAACAATCAAAAAAGTAAATTATCTGCATTTTTGATTCCAGACAATTGACATATGTACTGTCTTACCTGTATTGATCGGTTTACCGGATGACCAGAGGCAATACCATTGTATGATGTTACAGTTGAAACTGTGGCTAGAGCACTTCTAAATGAATGGATAGCTAGGTTTGGATTACCCTCACAGGTAGTGACTGATCAAGAACGTCAATTCGAATTTGCCTTATTCAGGGAATTTTTTAAAATCCTTGTTATTCGTGTTACCCACACCACACCCTACCACCCACAAGCCAATGGACAAATTGAACGCTGGCATCCTAGTCTTAAAGCTTCTATAATGTGCCATGCTAATCCTCGACGGACAGATATTTTACCAATGGTAATGTTGGGTTTGCGTTCATCTCTTAATCATGACCTTAAAGTTTCACCTGCAGGATCTGTTTACGGTATGGAGCTGGCTCTTCCAGGATAATTTCTTACACATCACGCATCTTTAAAAATATAATCTGAATGGGTCAAACAATTTAAGGAAGATATGCAGAACATAAAGGCTACAGAAATAACAAGGCACGGTCAGTCACATGTCTTCGTGCCTGAACAATTACAAAATTCGTCATTCGTCTTTGTTCGAGACAACACAGTTCGTGCACCACTTCAACCACCTTACAAAGGACCATTTCAAGTTATATTAAAAACATTCAAGACATTTGTTATTGATGCAAATGGAAGACAGGAAACAATTTCTGTTGATCGTTTGAAGCATGACATCATTTTGAAATCTAATGAATTATCAGGAAGTTTTGTACCGAAATCATTAGGAGGAAGTGAGAATCCGGAAAACGATGTAAGAAAACTACGATCGGGGAAGACGGTTCAAATTAAGGTTTGACGTTTTCATTGTGGAAGGAGTGATGTGGCGATGCATAACAATTAACATACTATACCTTACGTATCTGTACTTTAGAAATAAGTTTTCGAATTAATCTAGTTAGCTTTGGTATTTTAATTTTGGCAATGGAAATTTATAGAAATAAAATTAGTATGTATTGATTACTCAAAAAGAACACAGCAGCTTTTAACCACAAATCTAAGTCAAGGGTAACCTACTGGGCGTTTGCACAGAAAATGTAATCAGAACTTAATTGACAGAGGTTTTAACGAGATAACATGAAGATTTGATAACTGCAGGACTTCACATTTTGATGAAATAAGCAATTTGTATACTTAATCACATTTTTGCGTCTTTGGAAACTAATTTAAACTTTCTTTAATTAAGGGACTTTTCGTACCATTTTGTGCTAAATGCTGCCAAATTTTAATATTACTTTTGTGCATATTTGACCTTAATTTGCTGCAATACATTATGTAGAATCTCAAAGTTATATAAATATAAAAATTTGATAGATTGATTAAATATAAAACAGTGATTGTTGCGAATAAAAACCTCCTTCCCTGGAAGAATAGTATACGAACACAATTTCATGATTTTACCATCCGCCGCTTATTATCATCGAATTTACGATGATATCCATTTCACCTTGATTTTCTTCTAAAAGTGTGGATCTCATCACGAGTATGAGAAGATTGGGCGCTATAGCTGTGATGTGACTTTACCTTCTAACTTTGACTCTTCTAACCAACTGCTTACTCTGACAGGAAGGAATATGGAGACCAATTCTACTGTTGCTGCTTGAGATGGGCAACGATCCCAGATATTTGCCCCATTTTTCCCCTTAAAGTATAACTTTCGATAAATCGCTCTATTGTGTAAGTAGAATGCGGCGGATATCAATTTTGATGCTACTAGCTTTTTTCGTTTGAATTGGAAGGAAGGCGTCTTATTGATTCCTTTTTGTCTTGTTTTTGCCCCTAAAACTGCGAACTTCGCAAAATCCCTTCTTATACCTTCATGATTCTAACTTTAGTTATTTGCCCTGTCATTTTATATATACAGATTGGAATAATAAATTTGAAACCTCATCCATTTATGACAATTTCGATGCGAGGAAAGATGCCTAATCGTCACACTGTATCCTTTTGCATCTTCTACATCTAACAAAATGTCTTCAAAATGGTCAGGATCGTCATTCATTCGTTTAACATAAAGTATGTGTGAAAAGGACATACAAACTTTTGACAAATTACCCAGGTGTTGTTATTCTTGTTGTTGCCACAAGTCTTTCGCTGATTTCATTTCCTCAGAATGTGTGGGTGTTGGTATGGTCGTTTGTAGTTGTATGAAAGGACACTCATTTTTCTCACAAAAGGCGAAAAGGAGAAAAATTTGTTAAATATTATATAATATATTATGTATTATGCATGGGACATATTTTCGCTTCAGCATACTATGTAGTTCTCTTACATGCTTATGGAGGTGCATTTCTATGTAAAACGGCTATACAATTTTGGAGTACCCCAGCGAGTGGTACCTAACAATTTCGCACACGAAGAATAGAATTATGAAGTACTTAGGCGTAATGATGATACACTTTCATAGGACAGCTACTGTGCGCTTTTGTAATAGCAGCCATCATTTTTGTGTTTTCGTTTCATATTTAGTTGGTTCCTTTGGATTTGGTAACATTTTTTTAAGGTCTCGCTGGAAGGACTAAAACTTAAAGAGCAGTGAGTGAGAGAATTTAGAAAAATGTGTGCTGTAAAAAAGACGGGTAAACTACGTTCTAAGCTTACAAAGGAGTAATTTTTATGTGGACGTAAACGATGAAAGGCCACATGAAATATGTCGCGTTTTCTTGTCCTTTCCCTGGGGGTGCAACACAATTATGTTGACATAGTGATATATTTACAGAGACAGCAGTGAATTATTAAGAATTACCTGTGGAGTAATGTAAAATGTGATGATACAGCAAAGGTGTAACTCAATCCGAGTTGTGGGAGTTATTTTTAAAAATGTTGGAAATTTGTTAGCTAATGTTTTTTTTGTGGAAAAAATTTGTATGTGGTTCTCTATATTATACATTATGTATGTATCTTACAGGCTATGTTGCGATCCCTTCAACTGCAATGTAATGATAGAGCAGAGCAAAACTATTTCAGATGGTGAGTGATTTCATATAGTGTTCATATTCGAAATCGAAAACCGTCCAATTGAGTTTTGTTTCAAAACCGTATGCCGGTTTTTGAAAATCATCAGTTTGGAATAACAAGTTTGACCCAGCTTTCGGTTAACCGGTTTTTGAAAAATGACCTTGTTTTAAACAAAATAAAATTTAAAATTTATGAAAATACTACGATTTTAATTATCGTCCGATTAGCATAATAAATTTGATAATCTTAGACCAATATTTTTTCACACTAGCAATACGTTGGCGGCAATTTGGTGATAAAACCAAGACTTTATAAGCTGACGCTGTCGGTATTTGGATAATTGATTCCTGTGCAGAGAAACATTCTCAAGATTGTTTTTGAATTTGTAACAGCATTTTTATTTGATAGGGCAGGTATGAGCAACATAGGTGTGTACTCGTATTTCAGCTACTTCTTGAACAATTTTTCTGTTCAAAAAGTATCTTCATATCGAAAATGCACACACGCGGCATATATTTTTCCATCAAAAAACAAAGGCTTTTGTAATAGATAAACAAAATATTTGATTTGATATAAATTTCTTGAGGATATGTATTAAAAGCTAATTTCCTAAAGGAATTAATGACGGCAGTGCAATAAATCTACGTTTATAATAGTCAAAATTAATTTTTCCTCTTTTCTCGACTCAGAACACTTTATTAAAATTGTTATGCACTGCACTACATTGATGTGCCTATTCTAAGTGCAATCTTGTGCCCGTCGGGAAATCGAAAAAAAAAATCTACACAAATCTAAAAATGTTGAAATTTTTCCGAAAATAAATTCGTTTGTTGTTATTTTAAAACTAGTTTGAAAAGTGTTGCCGTTTTTGGAATGTGTGTGTGTGCGAAGACAACAACAAAAAATTAAGAAAATTAACGCAACATCTCATATTAAAATAACCGCCTGTATTTATATCATTTTGCGTCAAAATTACAGGGTGGGGCACAAATGCATTTCATTTATTGTTTTTTTCTTATTGTATATAAAACCCAATTTTGTTTTATATAATTAATTGGTTTTGAAGATGATACACCGTAAATGATTACCATGCTCAATCACTCATATGTGACACCTGATCAGATCAAATTATTTATTTGCGGCCTATGGGATTGAAGTCGGGATCGTTTCAATTCAGTTACATTTCTTAATTTCGTTTTGTGCACCGCTTGCTTCACATGACTCATTAAAAAAACTCCTTCAAAATCTTTAAATAACGGTCTCCAATGACAGTTGACAGCAGTACGATTCGTGCGCCACCCTGTACTCACCATACACATTGTTAGATATGCTTCAGCTTCAGCTTCTCAGCTTACAAACTCTTACGGAATTTCACGGAAAACTGTTTAGAATTTACGTATGAAAAATATGACTCACGGAATTTTGTCCAATAGAAAGAGAACTGGACGGAAGCCAATTGTAAATCATATAGAGAGCAGCAAATTAATGAGGATAATAAAAGAGAATCCATCGGTATGTCCTGTTGTCATCGCAGCAAACTCGGAAAAATTAATTTGATAAAAATAACTTAAGCGACGGGGCGACGGAGATTAAAAATCATGAAAATTAAAACATGTGTCGTCCGCCAGGTGATTGATATAGAACCAGCCAATAAATCGAAACGCCTTGCATTCGCTAAGGAGTATATAAAATAACCAATTGAGTTTTGGAATAAAATTTTGTGGATATTTCAGTGCCACAATTAATTTGGCAGAAAATTCATGCATTTAGCATAAATTTTACACAGTTTTTACATGTTTTGGGAATGCGTGTCATTTTACGGGTATGCAGAGTTCGTGCTCATTAAAGGTACCCTGATACCGGATAATTCTTAATGAACATGTATTTCCATGTTTTTCCTACTACCAATTGGATTTTACAATATGACAATACTTCATGTCACAAGAGATCGTTGCCAACGAACATGTAAGGCGATGTTATTCAGACTTTTTTACCTTGGAAATATTTGAAAATATTTGAAACAATAACAAACCGTTAATAAAGCTCAGTTAAAGAAATATGGGGAAATCTAACTATTCCTTTCATTCATAGTTTGATTAAATCAATTCCTGCCAGATTACAAGCAGTCGTCAGTGCCAAAGGTGGTGAAACCGAATATTATTAAATTTTGTTATATTACTATAATTAGTATGAGTAACAAAAATAAAAATACAATTTGTGTAAATATTTTTGACACCAAATGACAAAAAATCAATTGTTTGTTTTAATATGAAAGATACCGTTAATTTCTCTGCCTTCGCATACTCCACACATTTCAAAAACATCAGCACTTTCCAAAATAGTTCTATAACAACGAAAACGAATCCATTTTGGGAAAAACTCGAAAAAAATTTGCTTTGTGTAAATACTTTTGACTGTGACTGTATGTACAGGGTGGGCCATAAGGGTGTTGGCGGTTTAAATATTCAATTAAAAAAAAACTACGAAACATAAAAAAAAATATATATTTATATTTATAAAAAGTAGAAGCATGGGAATTTTTAAGACTTAAAAATAATGTTGTCCAATGACTTCGGGGCTACGTGGGGGCCATTCAACATCCCCCTTTTTCGAAATGAGTTTTCCAGGAAAACATTTTTCAGCAGCTCTATGGATACCCTAGCCGTATGACATGTGGCCCCATCCTGTGGAAACCACATCCTCGAGGTATTGCCGTGAAGTTCTTGGCACCAAAAAGTCTGCTAGCATGTTGCAATAATTGCTCTAACCGTCATCGCATGCCCTCTTTCGTCCTATGGTCCAATAATACCGGTTGACGTTATCCCAGCCCACACGACAAGCTTAGGGCTGTGAAGTGGACGTTCATGCAAGCGTCGGGGATTAGTCTCGGACCAGAACCGACAATTTTGCTTGTTCACATGGCCATTAAGGTGAAAATTGGACTCATCACTAAAAATCATGTTGTTAAAATTGTTGAACCGCTCTACCATCAAATTGACAAAGTTAAGTCGGTTATTGGCATCATCGGGTTTTAATTCTGGGACTATCTGAATCCTATAAGCCTTCAAATGCAAATCACGTTTCAAAATTCGTCGTAAAGTTGTTCTTTTGACATCCAAAGTCTGACTTCTCTTACGTGTTGACTGTTGCGGATTTCGCTGAAGTGAAACACGAACACGCTCCACAATGTCGGCTGCTCTTGCAGAAACTGGGCGACCACGAACCGTAATTGGTGCTGTTGAGCCGGTTGTTTCGAACATTCTGATCCATTTTCGTATCACATTGGCGCTTGGAACTTCACTTAAGTCGTGTAAACCGTGTTCATGCCGACACAACCGTCGTGCAGTAATCACTGATTTATTGTTTTCGTAATACGCTCGGACACAAAATGCACGCTGCACTCCCGTGTACGACTCCATGGCGACTAAATTTCCAGGAAGCGGCGCAGCGAACAACATATCCCCCCGCCAGTCCGCGCCACGCGTTACCGAGAAATTGAAGAATTAAATCGCCAACACTCATATGGCCCACCCTGTATATGTATATTACTAATTTTGTTTCTATGTCAATATTGTGTAATGTTCGGTAATTCTAAGTGTATAAAACTGGTACATTATGGATTTCTGTCTACTTCTATTTCTGTCTATCAATGTATATACTTTGCGCATAGGCTCATACATCTTTCTTTCGATTGTAATGAGGCTTTGACAGGCTATCACTTATCTGTCTGATTTGGTTACTGTGTGCAGTTTGAAGTTCCAGATTTTCACATTTATTGAAATATTAAAATATGTGGTGGAGCTACAATTTCTATTGTTTCATTTTGTTTTGCTTCATAGAGAAATTTTGAATAAAATCGCTTCACATAGATTTTTCGTCGGTCGAATGATCGGAAACCGGATTTATGAAAAACTTATGCTTTCGAGAAACCCTAAAACCGCTTTTCTGAAAAAAGTGTGTGAAAACTCTTAAAGGACAAAGTTCTGGTAATTATCAATGGTTTTGAAAGGACAGATGAAATCTTTGTATCTCAATACAGTATGAAAATGTTTATGTTTACTATAGCGAATTTTAAAGTTACAGATCTTCCCTAATATTATATGCAGGTTTTGTTTTGTAGAATATTACAGGTAGGATCTTGCAGATCTTCATGAACACGTGAATGAATATTATCATGCACTCCTGGGTAGGAGTTGACTCTTCTTTCCTGTCCTGCTCGGCTCAGTCTCATCTATTGTGTGCAGTAGAGAGCCCAAGGAATGATTTTTTTCGTTTTGATCATTTTATAATATACGATACCGAGTTGATCACACTAAACACACAATACGAGTTGTTTCCACAAATATTCAACTTAACTGTCGGTGCTCAAACATGACCACGTAGTCTCCATGGGTTCCTCTACGATGTGTTATCATGGATCCATTTTTTTATCACCAGCGGCTATACGATGCAAAAAACCCTTCCTTTTCTGTCTGGCAAGCAGTATTTCACATGTACAAAATCTGCGTTCACCATTTCCAATCTTCCTTCCCTTTGAATCATTATAAAAGACACGAAATTATTTGTTGAATCGATCCTAATATAAATAAGAGTTCTTCTTGTGTTTTGCATGAGTTTTTCCTCAATAATGATTCCGTACACTTTAGGTCTGCCGCTACGTTCGACGTTAAACTCGCCATTGTTAAACTTTTGAAATCACGACAACTTTTTCCAAGCAATTGATGTGCCTAAACTGCAGATATCTTCAAATTAAGAAGTAAGTAAGTAAAAGTTTCCCGCATACGATGATTATTCGGCTCAAAATCGATATTTTTGCGCAAAAAAATATGTGAAACTGATACAAAATCGCTGATATTTCATGGTTGTGGTGATATTTTCCAATATCATATCTTGCAACGAGATGTTTTGTATCTGACAATTTCAGTCATAACTAAGTGGTGGATCTATGTTTGATAAAACGAGGGATGTTTATTTGTATTTCCCATAATTTCTGGTAAGATATGTCGAAAACAAAATCTCAATATCTGTATAAATCTGTAGAGTTTTCATTGAAAATACAGATTTCTTAATTTTTTGAGTACACCGTAGCTTTTTCAATCAATCAATCTTCTTTGTAACATTACAACTACAGGATGGCCGATGAATTTTGCTACCAAGATGTTTCTCAAAGAGGTTTTAAAAAGAGGGTTTAAAGCAAATTTCGAGAAAGTTTTTCCTTCAGGATGGCAACTGTCGAATATATTGCTAACCTGGTTTTACCGTTCAATTTAATGGCGAATATTATTTAAGACGGCTAGAATGGAAACTGTTATCAATTCCGTATATTTTTGCAAATTCAAACATTTCAAATATCTAAAATGCTTATTAGCTTCAAAGCGGGTTTTCATACTAAGGTTGCCAAGAGCTACACAATTTCGTAAGTTTTTTTTTCCAGAAATATGAAACAAGTCAACCCCACACTATAAAACCAATAAACGAGTCTAAATGTTTTTGTCACTACAGAAATTCCACTCAGTTTTTCTGACATAAATACACTTTTACCTAATATTAATTGGCTTTTGTGTAAAATTGTAAAGTAAAGTAGCTGTGAATAGCATACTATGGAAGAAGCCAAATATGAAGTTATAGGTAAAAGTTAAAGAAAGAAATTTGGAAAAGGGAGACGGAATATTAGGGTTATTCACTTAGTAGTTTCAATGCCGGCGGTCTGGCAAGGCTGTCAGCTGTTAAATACCTGCCATCTGAAGCGTTATATATTTATTCACGAATATAGATCGCTTAACAATCGAAAAACGCCTAAAAATAGTTAAAACTTACTACAAAAGTGGTTATTCAAACGTGGGCACTTTTCGTGGGGCGATTAAGGTCGTCATAATCAACCAACTGTGCAAGGAATTGGCAAGATTAAAAAGAAATTTAAAGAGACTGGAAGCGTTACAAATGTGGTCAGGCCTGTGCATCATCTTAATGTACGGACTGCCGAAATTATCGCTTCTGTTATTGTAAATGTGGCGAATAGTTCGAATTTCAATTCAGAGCGCTATGACCGTCTGATAACCGTCTCTTTTTTTTAGCTTTCAATTGAAAATTATAAAATGGACGATATGTGACCGATGACCGATTTTGGCTATATTGCATGAGAAGTTTCCGTAAATAATACTCTAAATAATAATACCATAAATAATACTATAATACGTCTTGGTTGCTTCGGGTTGAAACATAAAATAAAGGTTTTAGTGATTCCAGAAATCATGAGCTCCTCATCTACAATAGTTTTAGGTGTTAAAAGTGTGAAGAAAAGCATTTGATGTTATTGTAAAACTGCATTAATACCCGACTTCACAACTAAAGCAGATCCTGGATAGGACGGGCAGTGTAACGACAATTTGTTATGGTTTCGTAATATTATCAGACTCAATCAACATTGTGTTATTTGTATACTGTTGTGTTATTCGTTATTCATTATGGTCGTCCTTATATGATCTTTTACAACTACTGGTGCAGAGCTGATCAAACAAATTTCATATTCATATCTCTAATAGTTTATGGGAGACGTTCGTCTAAGACTTCGTCCCTTATTCAAACTATATATTAATATACCACAGACCAGTTTCGTGATTGATAGCGTTATACTCTTTTATTTTAATGATGATCGGTTCTTTTGAAAGCGGCCGTGGAAGAAAATAGGAAATGTAGAGATATTATCGTAAGTAGTATATGTGGACTGCGCTTGTTGTTAAAAGCTTTTAAAATTTCCCAGGAACTCATACAAAATTTTGCGAAGGATTGCCCATTGCTTGTTTATTTCTCCAAGAAAACCGGATATGTCATTAGTATGGCATAAAGCTAGTATTTGTTTCAAAAAATCTTTGGAGAAATAAAGAAATTCAACCATAGAACATAAAAGTCTATGCTCCACGCATAACTGCTTAAATAACTTGCTATTTGATTACTTAAGACATCAAATTACTTCGGTTAACAATTTGACGTATCTATTATCACTGGGCAGACTTGGAAATATATCAGAAAGGCTGGGTATAGGCAAAAGTATAAACGAAATTACTAATCCTATGAACTTTGATGTACTGAATGGCAATTTCGTAACCATTCCAATGGCAAATCCTAATTGTGCATATTATACGGATGTTAAAAACTCATCATCCCGCACAGATCTGTTTGAGTTGGTTCATCTTGATCTGGATGGAGTCTGAGAAAGTATTATGAAAATACATTAATCAAAAGTTTTTCAAATTTGTGTTCTCTTTTGTATTAGCTGATGTTGCACATATATTTAATTCGATTATCCTTAGGTCACAATATTTTCAAATATGGAAGTAGGCGAAAATAATTTCATTGCTTAAAGGATTTAATGAATACCGTCCTGTTGTCATTCTCTCTTTCCTCTTAATATCTATCGAAATCTTACTAAATATATTCACTTTTATCGCATATCCAATCCGGCTTCAAAACAGATCATAGCTGTTTATCCGCACTACAGAAAGTATCAGAAGATGTGAGATATATAATACGGGCAAAAAGACACAAAGAAGATCTTGGGTATCAGATGACACTTGTGGTGTACCAGGTCTGGTATTTACAGCGGCATCTGGCGATGGTTAGATAAACCATATCAGCTGTGAATAAAATAAATAAGTTAGCCTTAGTCAAGTTGTACCTTGGGATTTTTTTTGGGAGGAACGTCGAAAAGGAAAATGAAGGAGAAAATTGGCGAACGACAGATACATACGTCTTAAGGCAATCAGTTTGAAAATGGATTTTCTTTTTTTGGTGCAAGAAAGCTATCGGCATCGGACTGAGCTTCCAGTGGGACGTTTTAGTTAAGAGTCACGGAAAAATTATATATGTTCATACATAAGTATATATATATATATATATGTATATAACTAGCATTATGCCATTGGTGATCCCTAACCGGGAAATATTTATTGGAAATATTTAGTGGAAAGGAAACCACAAATGTCTGTAAATGGAGTTAAAATAATTAGAGCTAAAGTGGAAAACCACCTAAAATTAAAAACTATTTAAATTGTGTGAACTTGAAACTAAAAATCACCTAAAGTTAAACAAAGAAAAAAAAAACAAAAACTAGTTAAATCTGCTTAAATCTAAGCTTACAAACTATTTACGCTAAGCGTCAAAGTTCTGTAGCAGCCACAACGAGTTTTGAACCTCCGTCGCCGCAACGTGGAAGCCATTCTTCAATAGCAGTTATTACCAACATCAACAGCCACAGCCAGCAACAACCGCATCTTTTGGCGTAGCACCACCAAGCCGGGTGGTGCCCAGGTATCATATCGTTCAAGTGCTTTGACTTTCCAACGATTGGACAGACGGACGCGACGATTGGTCTTAAAATAAAAAGATTTATTTAAAGAACCTTATTGTCTTTGTACCGAATTACGAAACATACCCGAAACTTGCAAGAACGAGAGACCTGAAGATATGCGAGCCGCCATCTTCTTGCGGCCGATAATCCTGTACGACACCCATTACGCCTATAGAAGGCTAGTACCTGTAGAGCAGCAACAGCGATATGGTATATCAGCCGCAAAAGCTGAACGACAGTGTTAAATATTCTTAATATTTAAGCAAAAGGAAAATCTAATTTATTTTATTAACTTGTTTGGTCTGCCAAAATTGATTGTTGCTAAAAATTTTTTTGTATAGGCATAATAACTCTTCCGACCCAGATATGAACAAATAATAGTTTGCGTACAATTATATTTTTATTTATTTTTTAATAAACAAAATGGCTATAACGTTATCGAAATCCTAGGTCGTATCATTGAAAACATGGCAGGCTGAGAAGGCTAAGAGGGTAAGTGGTTATTAAAGGTGACCTAGGAAAAGGGCAAAGCCAAAGGGGTATTCCGGTTGTCGAGGCGTTGGAATACCACGGTGTGAGAGGGTTTGCCTCAGCATGGTCGATTAAAATTATTTTCCGTCCTCCATCTACGAAAAATGCTGTGGGCAAGAACCGCGCCACGAATCCTGAGTTTCAGCCGGAGCAAACGCCAGCAACCAGCGCCTGCCTGCGCATTATTTCGCCTTGGCTGATGGAGAGTGCTCCATCTTAATATAAAGGCACACAACACACTCAGAACCTAGTTTTTCAATGAAGTGAACTCAAGCTGCATTTGAACAACAATAATACCACGAGTGAACAATAACAACTGCTGGCTAAACGAGTAAAGAAAGCTGCAGGAAGAGACAACAGAAAGGTCCTGGAACGACTAGTAATAACTGCAGAAGAAGTAACTAGCCAGAACAACATGAGAAATCTATACCGGACGATAAATTGTCTCACCAAAGTGTAACAGGAGCCAAGCAGTGTAACAGGAGCCAAGCAGTCGGTGATAGCACTATTAACCAACATTGCAGCACAGACGCAAAGATGGGCAGAACATTTCGAAATGAAATTGGTAACATTGTCATAGATGCAACTACTGAAGACAACGAAATGGAAAAAAGCAGCCCTGCAGAAAACAACTTAAGGTTACTATGAAACCTTCCCAGTCTAAATGAGATAAAGGAGGCCATCGGAAAATTAAAAAGTAATAATGTGGAATGCCAGGTGCAGTCCTTCGGGTTGACATCTAAACCACAGCTGAACTTCTACAACTCCACATCACATCAAACTGGGAGGAAGAATGGCTGCCACTAACTTGGAAAAAGGGCATCATTGTAAAACTACGGAAAAGATACTAGTAGTAATAACAGAGGAGAGACGTCATAGCAAGATAGGTAACAATCGGCGAGCTGAACTGGCAGGTTTCCGGCCAAACAACACCTGCGTTGATTAGGCTAACACTCTACGCATCATAATAGAAGAATTAATAAAATGGCCTACTTCCCATACCTACTGTTCGTAGACTTCAAGAAAGCCTTTGATGCCATCAGATGGACTACCATATAAAAAGAACTGATAGAAGAAGGAATACCCCAGAAAATAACTCGAATCATTGGAGAATTCTCAGTTCACCACAACGGGAGCATCAGTCAATCATTTCGTGCCAACGCTTGAGTAAAGCAAGGATGCCCTCTATCACCTCAACTATTCTCCATCGTACTGATTTCATGGACGAAGTCTGTTAAGAGAAATGAGAAATTACATGGAGTCCCTCACTTCAACTCTATGATTTGGATTATGCGGATGATATTTGTCTACTCTCGCATAAGATCTCTAACGTGCAACCAAAGTTAAAAGATAACTTCTGCTATCTGGGCAGTACAGTGACAACGAATGGCAGAACGGAAATAGACGTAAACAACAGGCTTAATGAACCGAAAGCGACATTGGAATGAGAATAGTCAGTATGCAATAGCTCACAAATATCCAGACGCTTAGAATATTTAATGCACGTGTTAAGTCAAATCTGCTTTATGGAGGTGAAACTATACTGCTAACTAACCAGTATAGAACACCATTACACAAAAGCTAGATATTCTGACCTAACAACATCAGCAATACAAATCTCTGAAACCTAACCAACACGGAGCCTCTACTGACACAAATAAAACGTAGAAAATGGAGCTGGATCGACCATACTATCAGAAAAAAGTCGGTTAGCCTTACAACGATGGCATTAGAGTAGAATCCTCAAGGCTCAAGAAGCCGTGGTTGACTAAAGAACACGTGGAGACGCACGATATTTTGAGAACTGGCACAATGCAATTTTACATGCGAAAATGCGAAAACAACAGCAGCAAACTTAGTAAGATGAAGATGCTTTGCGGAATCCATATGCTTCCAAGAGAGGTAATGAAAAAAAAGGAATTGGAATGAATTATCAATGGTGAACCACGCGAAAGTATTCGACAATGGAGATCATGATACGCTATGTCTAAAACATGATCAGCTGTTTGATTTTGCATCACGCTTTATTAGTCTAATTAAATCGTATGTCTGATCAAGAACACAATTTGTAAACCTTGGAACACAAAGATCAAAAATCCCTCAATGTCTTAAAAGGAGCCTGTACTAGGACCCTTCCTGATGTTCCTGATGTTGTAACCTAAAATATTCACATGCATGCGGATGATGTGCAGGTGTATTTTAGCTCCACTAAGTCTGCTCCACTTATCCTTCAAAATTGAAATGACTTATCATTAGAAAAAAACATCCAATATTCAATACAATATCCTTATAGTTATTGTCAACGCTCCAATGGAAGTCGTTTCAGAATCTAAAAATGTGGTCGTTATTTTCTATCGGTAATACAAATGCACCCATGCGGAATTTACACGCTTGCCAAAAATGTACACTAGTTTGCACTAGATTGTTACTGGCAAAAACGTGTCTTGTTCCAAAGCTGCTTCATGCATCTGAACTTTTTTCTAGTAGCAGCAGTAAATTGTTTAGGAAGTTAAAAATGGCTTTCGACAATTTTACTAGGTAAATATTTAGCAGGTCGCCAACTCATACCAATTAGCTATAATAAGTCATTATCTGAAGTCTTTTGCTTCGTAAGTGCAATTCGTCTTTCAAAACAGCTTCCTCGCAATATCCAAACAATATCTGACGACGGTCAATTTAAATCTAACATTTTTAAACTTTTTCAGCAAAATTCGGCACTAGAAATATTTCTTTTTTTCCCACTCCATACGTAATATTAATCATTTCCGAGAAATATCTCAAAATATCCCAGAACTAGCCAACCAGACGTACAGATGGTGCCAGTAGTTTGAAAAAAATTATTTTTGTGAAAAGTGGCAACATCACAAAATATATGTTTTATGTTTGATATTTTTATTCGAACCATCAAAAGTAAGCGATCTCAGTGAATCTGTAAACATGGAAAAATTTGAAAGGTCTCCGTCCAACTAATATTGAAGCCAAGCTAGATTCTGCTCTGGTGGAGTCTGGTCCTTCGTTTACGACTGTAAAATATTGGGTAGCATAGTTCTGACGAGGCCATATGGGTTGTCAAAACGAACAACGTGGTTATCGAGCAATTGAGGTGTCCACGCCAGACACGGTTAGGAAAAATCCACAAAATGGTATTGCATAATCTTCGAATGAAGGTGTGTGAGCTAACTGAAATGATAAGTAGTTCAAAAGTGCTATACATCGTGTATTAAACTAAGATTTGAAGGTGAGAATCCTGTGCGCATGATGGGTGCCGTTCTTGTTTTCAGTAAAGCAAAAACAGCTTCATAAAGATGTTTCAGTAGAGAGTTTGGCAATGTTTCACCGCAATAAAGCTGAATTTTTGTGCCGATTTATAATCATGAATGAGGCATGGAAATGGTGACCAAAGAATGGGAGAATCATGTCCAAAGAAGACGAAGACGGTTCCATCTGCAGGCAAGGTCATGGCGTCTGTTTATTCGCCAGCTCGGCACGGTGGTAAAAGATTAGCCAACAATAAAGAGGTGGAGTCTGCGGTTGATAGGTATAGAAGCTGGTGAATATCGCTAGAAAAAGTGTGTCCACCTAAAAGGATATCATGTTGAAAAATAAACAACATTTTCCCAACTTTCTTGTGTCTTCTTTCTGAGGTCTGCTAGCTTTGGGACCAGAAGAATTTGCTTATTTTGTCATCTCAGATAATTTAGATTAACTTATTTGTGTTTATACGGTTATTTCTTTATCGTATTCTTCATTCACACCTGATGTAACTAATTATATAAGTTATAACTTTATATAATTGTATAAAAAATTATTTATTCTAAAATGGGCCGATCCGAATTTATATAAATAAATAAATATGCTGAAAAAAAAGAAATTAGTGGGTCACCTGCTGCATAGTTCAGACTTTGCTTCCAGTGACTTCTTTTCACCTCCCCATAGCAAACAAAAATAACGTGATGAATGTTTTACGGCGCCCGAAATATGGCTTGATGTGCTTGAAATGCAATTCATTGTTAGGATTGACGAAAATGCTTCGAAAATTTTCTGGAAGGAGACTACTTCAAAGACAATAAAATTACTTTCGTTGACAAATGCTTGTTTATTTTATTTGTTAATGTCAAAAAATAAAAATCAGCCCCCATATATTGTTTGTGCCGAAACAAAAGCTTGCTTATGAAGTTTCTCTGCCTTGTAAATTATGCTTGTATTATAAGAATTCAGTTTTTTACATAAACATTTCAATTGATGGAAATATTCGTCCTAACAGTTTCGATATAAAAACCATCGAAATACATTTGTTTCTATCTCACATTTCGGAAAGTGTCATTAGCAGCTGTAGCATTTTCTTGAATTGTTTTATGCAAAATCTTTATTTCATTTCTACAATTAATTATTTAATTTTCATATTTTGCAATCAACGCATAATTGTCTTTAATCATATTAAAAGGCTGCGTTACCATCCCGTTAATCTTTGTAAATGTGAAACTTTCGCACCTTTGCCCACCCAAAGCTGACGTGTCTATTAAAGAAAATTGCATATTTCACTTGGGAGGGGGCATAATTTAAGCTTCAATAAAATTATTGCAAATTAAATAATAAACAACCATAGCTAATAGAAACGTTAACAGTAGCAGTAGTGAAAAGAGAGCAAAAAAAAAAAACACAACAGATAATAAAGGAGGCGACAATTTATGCGTGATGTCTGTAATTTCAACCACATTGCGTGGGGCTTTAGTAATAACACTCATACACATGCTGATTCAAGTATGCACCGTTCAGCCTACCATTGCCTGCCCACACGCTGCCATACATTGGTTGAATGCCTTAGGAGAAATTCACGCATACACGCTTTTTCCCTCTCCCTTACACGTCGTACTCATCCTATGGGAGAAGATATATGAAGATGTATGAGTAACAAACAATTTATTGAATAATTAATAACACTCATACGTCACCTAGTGCGTGTTTGGTATTTGGTGGTAAGAGCCAACTATGGATGTATGGCCAGGATAGTGGCATGGGCGCTTTTGTGCCTCTCTTTCTCTATTAATGCACCACGTAACACAATTGGTCCCGGGCGCTCTTATGAGTGCCTGACTGTCTTTAATTACATATTTAGTGGATGGCAAATATCTACCTATAATATAGGGTAGCGCATCGAAAATGAGCATTTGTAGGCACATGTTGCAACGAACGAGGAAGGCACTGCAGGATGATTGGAAATTTGCATAGAAATTTGTTTTATAATTCACAACGAGTATTTCTCGACGAAAAGGATACAATTCATAGATTACACTTGTATTATATAGCACTTAAAATGTGTGTACTACAGAACACCTTTTCAAATTGTTTCAAATTTGAGAATTTCTTATTGTAAAAAAGTAAAAGTAATATTGAGAAAATACTAATTGTTTCAAAAAAAATATAAAGGTTGTTATTCAGCAGATTCTAAGCATTACTAAAAAATATTAATTGATACTAATTTGGGCTTAATGTCTGTTATTTACTTGGGACTAACCGCAATTCGTGGCAAAACTTCTCAAGCAGCTTACGACTTTCGATATTTGGGCAATGTCTAGCTATCTGAGTAACTAGTCTGAGTAACTTAAAAGACATGTTAGTATTGATGCTGTCACGGTGACTCAACTCTTATACTTGGCTATCGATCATTGGCAGCCCCAACACTACGATGATATGCGGTTATCTAATAAGCCACTTATCATAATTAAATTGATTATGAAAACATGAATTAAAATGAAGAAATTGATCCCTCGAATGGCGGCGATCACTGCAGACGTTATAATTTCCATGATTTAAGAATACGAACATTAGATGGAGGGTATCAGTACCATATAGGAGATTCGATGAACGATGGACTGTTGTGGGTGATTTTAATACCAAAAAAAAGGAAAGAAAGATGTTTTCAGTCCAGCAGTTGGAATATTCAGTCAATATAATAGCAACATCAGTAGTGGAACCAGTTTTTTGCACAATTACAAAGGTATCTCCTGAACAAGCTTCTGATGTCATGGGGTTGCGTAGAACATGGACTCGGATCATCACACGGTTGCAGTTATGGTATGCACGAGAGAGCTAGCCGTCACTATATTGCATATTCTCGAGGTATCTATAGCTTGTTCCAACAAATTCTGTAGAATGCTACGATAAAACACCCCTAACTCTGACGTTCCTGACACATGATAGTGGCATTTATTGCGCAATTGTCTATACTTGGGTATGAAAAGTGTTCTCAGACAACCCCTGCGATTAAGAATGTCACAACATATCTGAAGAAAAGGATGCTGTATAAATGACAACGATGTAGTCTGTGAGGGAACACTGCAAGAATAAGAGAAGACAGACTCACCGACTTTTGAAGAAGGGGGTATGATTGTGGAAAAAGTGGTAGAGGGAGGATGTAGATTAAAATATATTAAAATGTAAATAAATTTGGATTAGTGCCTTCCTCTTGTAAGGGCTGTAATGTAGGGAGTATTTTTATATAGGCAACCAGTCCCGGATGCGAGCACAAGTCAAGAAGTCACAGTACTCATTAACGATAGTTTAGATTACCCAAAAATAGCAGAATCAGCTCGCATCAGTCATTGGGCACAGTGAATGTCCTGTATTAAAAAAATCAATCTTAATATGTCTGCCGGCTATAGCAGTATCAGATTTCTATTCGCCGCTTATAAGATTATTTTGTGTTGTATGATGTGTGAAAGACTAAACCCTATTCTTCAGACTTTGGAGTTTAGATCTTGTAAATTAATGCAAGTCCTGAAGAGGAAACAGAAAAACAAACGATTGGACACATATCACATTATCGACGACTGTAAATCTATCTACGGCAGGCCGGTGTGTTAAAAACTGTTCGATGTAATGGCCGCGTTTGATATTTCAGTAAAGCTTATACACCATTGTGTGATAACGCTGATAACGCACCATAAAGATAAGCACGATATTATCACTAAACGAGCATTTAGACGAAAAGGCAGCTTATGCTGTAGATGGTCATTACGATAGCTGCGACTAACATGTCTGGTACCACATTTAACAAGAGCCATATGCTACTTACATGTGACGTTGATATAAATTTTATTGGCAGAAAACCGCGAGATGTTACTGCAGTCTTCTCCAGCATTGAGAATGAATCACATAAATGAGTCCGGTGGTGAACGAAGACAAGAAGAGGTTATTCACTTCGGCGAATAAAAAATCTACTTGCTTTTAATGTTGTGTGAGCGTTGATCGTTACCTCGTGAATAAAACCCATGATATCGGCATGGAGATTAGGAAAAGAAAAGATTTCACTGTGAACTAAGCAAGCGGTGTAACAACAAATCCTAAATTTTCCGTGTTTTGGCTTTACCTGTCTTGCTGAATATCACACAAGCGGACGAATGAGTGTTGGAAGTGTTTGAGGTAAAATTTCCGGAAAAAATATTCTTAACAGATAATAACGATGTCGTTTGATTGATGGACTGTATGAGCTATATGGCTACATCGGTGCGGTAAAGTTCATCAGAATATATCGATTGCGTTGCCCGGATCATGTCGTTCAGATAGACCCGAACAATTTAGCATGAAAAGTTTTCGATAACCAGATAGATAGATGCAAAATAGCGACAGAAACTCTGTTGGAATGGCCAGACTTTTGAAATATTATGAAGACTTGAAGTGACGATTTTTTTCTATATGCGGCGAATAATTGATAAGAATGTCTATTCTAGTCGCTTCCTAAGAAAAATTATTCAAAATATTCCGAATATACAATATATTTTTGGTATCGTGGAACGTATTTCCACATCAACCTCTACTTTATTCATTAATTCAAACGAACAAAGTTGCTCCATTTATACTACAATGACTTATTCCAGAACATGCTACGATATTTCAGAGAGAACACATATTTACATAATGGGTGCAACAAAGACAAACATATTTACAGAATAGTGTTGTTTATCATAGACTTATTTCTAGAATGTTCTTATTTACATTACAAGTGAAAAGGAGATAACAATAGACTATATAATGGGAGTAAGAGGAACAAGCATAACTTACTGTCGTAAACAAAATTCTAGAAAAGTCCTATGTACAGATAAAGAGGGAAAGAGATTACATACTCGTACATCATACTTGAATGTTCTGGAAGCGGTTTTGGTGATCTTTCTAGAATATACACTTAGAGAAATTACACTCACTTACTACATATCTAAGTTAAGCATAATACGAGTATTCCAACTATACTCCAGGAAATTCAGAACATTGATATATTGGTATATTTTAAATAATCATAATATTCAAGTTATTCAAAAATTATCGAGACATTCGAAAAGTTCGAAATATTTAAAACATTTGGTATATTCAAAAAATTACAAATATTTCTAATATTCAAATTATTTAAAATTATCATAATACCCAATATACTATTAAATATTCAATTTTGTTTTAAAATATATCACTCCTATCTTATAATCATGAACCGCTATATCTCTGTATACAACATAAATATGTTTTCTGGGGGATGAGTCCAGTACAACGAAAGCATTACTTAAAATAGAGTACTCAAGCGAAATATCAACAATTATTTAGATGCAAATTAACCAATCCGAAATTCAATACTATAAAACGGCGGAATACTACGCGGAAAACAACGGAAACAATTTTGACAATATAAATGCCAAATAAACACTTGTACTGACCTAACCAAGAAGATAGAAGAATATGAATACCAGCAGTTAAGAAAAGTTACTACATTTTCCTTATTAACTTAATTCAAATGTAAATATTCGGAAAAATAAGCAAAATTTATCCCCAAAATATTGGCACTTTACATAAGGAGACAAATACATAATGATCGTAATTTTCACCAAAAGAATGAAGATAAGAAGATAAATTAATTAAGCATAGAAAATGTTATTCCCCATCTTGGCACTTTAATCCTGTAATTCCGGTGCCCTGTACTTACTCCATTTGCCCTTCAGCTTGCTCAGTTGGACTCGTAACGATAGCTAGTATGAAATGTGAATATAAATGCGGGGGAAAAATGTAGGAATTGCATACCTAAGGCTGCCGCTGTGCAAAAAACAAATGGCAGCCCAATAAAAATTAATGTTTTTTTTTATCCATTCAGCTTTTCTCCATTCTCCCCCCTTTTCAGCCTTTCGTTTTTTGTTTGGATAAATTGCTTCAACCCATTACATAAAGTGCAGTGGGGGGAACTCCAGTGTTATGAGTATCATTAACTTAATCTACTAACAGCAGTAATTTGGGACACCAAAAATTTGGCTACTGGGTGTCAGAGGGCCATAAGATCGATTAAGAGTGCCTGTTTACATAGCTACGGAAGAAGGTTAAAGTTCACTCTAGCCTCTTTAATGACCATGGAGAAAAGGTTTTTGTTTCAACTTTCAAGAACAAAAGTCAAAAGCAACTAAAGTTCATTGAAATAGAATAGCCGTAAGCTATAAGAAAATCTTGTAACATAATGCAATGCCGACTAAAGTGTTAACCATGGCAACAACATGGAAAATGTCTAAGAAAATGTCTGAATGAAATATTGTTTGGAGATTTTTGAATTTGTTTGGTTAGTAGATCACACGGAATGACATTGGCAATCTAACGCATTAAATTTTTGCTGTATGTGAGTGGACATTGCTTAAGAAATTTATGTGAGATGGTAAGAAAGTTCACTTGAATTTTGCAGAATTCATTTCATTTTTTGGTCTAAGCATTACACTTATGCCAATGATTAGTCCAATCATCAAATCGTTTTTCGAGTGAATTTTCCGGTAAAGAGAGGATATTTGTTGAATTATGGTGTGAAATTCGTTCACTATGATATCCCTGTAAGACGTGTTTTCTTCCCACAAATATGGCCATTTTCAATGAATTTGCTTTATTAAATGCCGCATAATAGCTAGATAATGTTCTTTATTTATCATTTGACCTCTGACAAGAATTCCGAGTGCACAACACCGCTGTATTCAAAGAAAACCGTCAACTATAGCTTGCTTTTTGATCGACTTTGACGAGGTTTTCTCCGTTTGCGCTCAGTCGAAGAGCGACATTCCGAAGGTATTTAATTGTTTTGCATGTTAAATTCGTAAATCCGCGCCTTATCACCAGTTGTAATGCTTTGTATAAGTGTGGGGTTCGAATAGACTCGGTTTAGGAAGTATCCAGCGACCTTTATGCGATTAAGTGCTTTTAGAAAATTCACTTGTCTCAGAAAAAGTTAGGCGGCAACGCTATTATGCAAAAAATTATGCAAAATAGTTCTAATTAATTCACGATACACAGAAATTTCAGTGGATATCTTCCCCAAACTTAAATGACGATTTTCTGTTATCATTTGCTTTCACTTTATTGATGTTAACTTCAGCTGAAGTCGTTGCTGGCCAATCAGTGCGGGGCAAATCTTCCACCGCATCTCGACCGTCTTTAAAAGCACTTTACTGTTCACCGTTGGGCTTCTGCAACAAATTTCTGCGATTTGCCACACGAAACTCCATTTGCTATACAAAATTCAAGAAAAATGCTTTGTTTTTTGTGTGAATAGAAAAAGTCGAGCACTGTAAGTAAACTAAATAACAGATCGTACTAAAAATCCGCATTAGCATAGAGGACACATGTGCCAGCTTAGCGAGGAAAAGAATTTTGACAATTACTTTAAGAGGGATTTTTGAATAATTAGTTAACTGCCCATTTTGGCAGAATGTACCTCGCTACATTATTTCTGGAATCTTCTTTAGGTGTCTTATTTGCAGCAATGATCATCTCATTTGACTCAACTTTTTACAGCGTAACAAGAGCCCAGATCTATAAGACATGAAAAATGATGATTTTTGAAATCCTTCTAAGGTGTAGTAGGCGCAGCAAAGATCTCATTCTACTCAACTTTTTGCATCACATCAAAAGGCCAAATCTAGAAGACATGAAGAAAGTGATAATTTCTGAAATCCTCATAAGCAATGATCTTCCCATTCGACTCAACTTTTTACGCTATAGCAATGGGCTAAATCTAGAAGACATGAGGAAAGTGATAACTTCTGAAATCCTCCTTAGTTGTCTATTTGCAGCAATGATCTCCTGATTCGACCGAACTTTGTACACCATAGCAATAGGCCAAATCTAGAAGACATGAAGGGAGTGATAACTTCTGAAATCCTCCCAAAATGTCGTATTTGCAGTAATGATTTTCTCATTCGACTCAACTTTTTACAGCAACATGAAGAATGTGATAATTTCTGAAATCTCCCTAAGGCGTCGAATTTGTAGCAGTGATATCCCTATTCGATATAACTACAGCATAGCAATCTAGAAAGTGTAATGAAGATGATGCCAAATATTAGGGCAGTATTTCAAATTTGGAGCCTGGTATCTTCCGCATCCTTAGGTGTGGATCAACCGGAATATATATGGAAATGAAATGGATTTTTTTTGTTTGATGCCTCGAAGGCATCAATTAATTATGCATATTTTAATATGCGGTATTACAAAAAAAGCCTATAATTTGTCTGGGTGTACGAAATAGTGCCAGTTTTGTTTGTTTCTTTTCCTTATTTTAGAAAATTAAAGACAAAAAAAAAAAAAAAAAATTAAAGACAACCGCTTTCGGTTGTTTTTCTTCCATTTTCTTAGAAGTACCAAAAAGGTACATTTATTGTTCGTAGTTACTCATGACTTGCTAAATTTACTTTCCTTTTCCTATTCCTTTTTAATACTTGATAAGGCTGCAGTTTTCTGCCCACAGCGTGATAATCTGCTTCTTATTTGCTGTCCGATAGTAAAGATGGACAAAGGGTAGATAATAGAGCCTGCTAGGTTGAACATCATCACGAATTTGGACAGAAGATTAAGTAGATATTTTTTCGCCTAAACAGAGAAATTTTGGTGTAAAATTTATGCATTTCATATGCGAATGTTAAACATACAAAAATTTCATTATTATTTCTGTTCAATCCATATCAATTTGTCTATAAAAATTGTCGGAAACTTTTTGGTGCTCTGGCAAGAAAAAGACATGTGAAAAAAATGAAGAACGTTTTTAAAATATTTTGATTATTGTTTTCAGCTTTGACGGGTAATAAATCTCTATTCACACCGAATGTGGACCAGCTCTAGGAATATTGTATTATTTATAAAATTTTGTATGCCGATTTCAATCTGGCCCTTTCTGATGTTGATGGTGTGTTGTGAATTTTAATTGAAAGATGTATGTAGATGAAGATGTACCGATTGCAACCCGATCCTTTCCGATGTTGACGATGTGTTTTAAATTTCAATTTCAAATTTTTGCAGTTTACTAACTGAGTTTTGAAATGCAAAGTGTTGTGATTTGATTTTCAATTGAAGTGCTGTGAGTTCAATTGATATCTTTTGAATTTCAAATAAAATATTTACCTCTTAACAATTTAGTGGTTTTAAAACCGCCGGTCTGACAAGGCTGTCAGCTGTTAAATACATATCATCTTAAGTGTTATTTATTTAGTGACAGGTTTGCCATTTACGAATATGCATCGTTTGAAACCCGAAGAACGCTTTAAAATAGTTAAAATTTACTACAAAAGTTATGATTCAAATGTGGGCTTCTAGTCGAACAGAATTTTCTTCAGCGATGAAGCGCATTTCTCACTCGGTGGTTACATCAATAAGCAAAATTTTTGCATATGGGGCTCAGAGAACACAGGAGTGACTGTGGGAAAAGCGATTGGTGATGTCACTGGGCCGTATATTTTTGGAAGTGATGCTGGGGGAACCGTTATCGTTAATTCAGAGAGGTATGGCCATATGATAACTGAAAAGAGCTTTTCTTAGCTTTATTCCTCTTTCATTTGTGTGTTCTATATAAATTGCGTTTTGTATAGTTATAGTTGAACTTGTTAGCGTTTGTATATCACATATGTGACTTATATTCTGAACATTTTCTTTAAAATATATTGCGAAGTTTTGTGTTAAATTATTTACGTTTTCATTTGAGAATTTTTTTCATAATTTCATCTATGTTGTCTTTTTTCTTCCCCTTAATTTCGATTGCCAACCACCAAGTTGCTCTTACATCATTCCTGTGTGTTATGAATTGTTTAAAGTTGTATTCATTTTTGGCCTAAATTAAATTCTTATTTAGTTTGTTATTGAATTTCTTATAAATACTTCCATTTCCTTTATTCTTTTCATTTCTTGACCATACTTTATATTGTTTATCTCGTATATTGCAACAATCAAACCAATCCCACAGCATTGGGTCTCTTTTCTCCTCTCTTTGAGATATTTTCTTTTGATTTGCTGTATATATTATGAGAAACCTTGTAAGTGGTATCGAAGAGGAGTTCGTTAACGCCTTTCGCATGAACAATAATTGTGTTCCAGTCTATGTCATTGATCATTTGTTTCACTTTTGCGTTATTAATTCGTAGTTTTTCCGTCCCCTGGCAGTTATATTTATTTGTAATTTTTGTTTGTTACCATCTGCATCTTTGTTATCCATCTCTGATATTGTTGTTCCAACTACAGCGGATATTAAAGTCGATGTCGCTTTGTTGTACCTGATAAACATATGGTCGATACAGCTGTTTGTGTTGCTGCTGGTGTCGTCACTTGTAACGTCAGTTACCATGCATTGCAGACCATATGATGGGAGCATATTGAGCTATCATGTTGTTGCTGTGTTATTTTTGTTGATGTCTGTATTCATATCGCCAGTTACTGGCATTTGCCGCTTCTTGCTGAAGATGCTGATCTCTTGTTAAAATTCCTGTATGAATATGCTAATATTTTGGCACGGATATGACTGTGATTATACTGTTATTTATTTGTACGTTAATTATAGGTATTTCGAAAGAGCTGTTAGTAATGTAACTGCAATCAATACCATACTGCTGATTTTTATCATTGTTTCATCATCGTTCATTTGTTTCTTTTAGTATTATTAAGTGTACTAATTTTATTTGCGGTGCTTCTTATTTGTGATAATAATGTGACAAAATTGTGACATGAATATGCAGACGTTTAAGTTGCAAGAATGCAAATGAGTGATTTAGAAGAGTTTCATTTATATCACTTAGGCTAGGAAATATTTGAGTTTGTATGGTCATTTTTATCCAAAAAACAAAAATGGAGAAAAATAAAATAAATAAATAGAAAAATGTATTCTTGTGAAATTATTAAGTGTGCTTTTTTTTGTGAGTTATGAGCTTATTTTTGATTGTTTTTGACACAATTTAGGATAAATTAATTCTTTTTTGGGATGTAAATGATTGATTACGCCCACCTACTATTTGCTGCTAAATATGATCTATCTCGCAGTAGGAGCTTGCAGGTGGTTAGTGGCATGCCCACGAACTCTAACTCTGTAAGTCTGTAAGGAACCCACATAAGGTAATTGTTGAAATGCTGAGCCGTCTAGTAAAGAGATCTGCGGCACTTGAGGGCTGATGTCGAGTTCAGGAACACAGAATCCAGAGATTATCGGGAAATCGGGAAAAGAAATCATGGGCGATACTACAAAAGTTACTATAATGATATAGTAAGTGTTAAGGGGCATGGTTTCGCACTTCGTTTCCAATTAATAAATTCTATTTTATTGCAATGCCATTATTTTGTGATTTTTTTTCCATGGAATTATCTACTGTGTGCTGAGCGTAGTATCGAGTGTACTTTAACCCAGTAGCAAGACACACTTTTCTGTATATTCCATGTAATTCGTATGATAACACTTTGAAGTGATGTGACTTCCAAATATCGATAGCCACAATCCAATGTGTAAGACTTCAGTTTAATGATGTTATGGCTGAACACGTTCTCTCTCTCTCTCTCTTCTTGCGTTAGGCGAACTACTAAATATCACTCATATGTCCGAGACCCCATTCATGCAGTGGAATGCACTCTATCAATGTTGAAATTTAAAAATTGTTAATGGGGCACTAAATTTGTTAGTGCAACCTTTTTTGTCTTGTTATTGCTTTATAGTCCAAGAGGAAAATTATATTAACCCATTATGAAATGAAAGCAGGCGTATATCCGTGTCATTTATTTACTTTATTGTTTGCCGAAAGGAAATATTCAAATAAAAAACCTATTAATTCATTTATAAATATGCGGGTACATGTTTTCTGTTTTTTTTTTGTTTTTTGTTTTTGTTTAAAGTTCCTGTTAGACAATTGTATGATGTTCCTGTGAAATAAAAACCTGAGCTATAAATTTAATTAATTTAAATGCAACACACTGCAGCACAAAGACAAATTAAATAATGCTTGCTTACCCACACCACCGACAAATATCGCCCACAACAGCCCGCAGCCCAGTCACACATTCGCATAGCTGAGCATGTTTTATTATCACATCGGATATCCGGTTTAAAGAATACGGCAATAACAAACACACGCAAAACATTGACGGCAGCCATGGTTAAAACGTGCTATGCGTTTGCCGTGCATGATACCTCCTCACCTGAACGGCAAAAAAGACAAAGGCATGACAAGGCAAAAAATGAGCAGACTATAAATACAGACCATGAATGTGATTACGAGCGCACCAGGGAGACCACAAGGCACGAGAGAACCAATACAAAATAACTTGTTGCACACACCATGGACGAATTGAGCATCATGCGGCGCCGCGTTTTGTGGCTGTAGGCAATTTTTTGCATTCCATTGACGTAAGAGATGCACCACCGCATGCCAGCATAGTACGAAAAGTACGTGCAATATAAAAATTATATAAAGCGAACATCCTGGAAAACAAATTGGTGCAGCACAATCTTTAAAGGTATCAAAAAAAGTTGTAAAAATTGCAACATTTTATGATTCAAAGCTCTTCCTGGAATATTTTTGATATAACTGTTACTTTTGGTTTGGTTTGAGTCCCTACCTCAAAAGATACGATTTCATCTAATATACATTTTCGAAATTCTACTTGTGGCATTTTACGATATAATAAGTGACGACTTATAATATCAATAACACAGTACTCGTTTTATGTATGGAAATATTTCTCAATTGTTTTCTACGCTAGAGAGATATTTAAAATTTTTTGAAAACGTTATGAAAAATGTTTGCCATAGCACAGTGGTGAAAGGCTTTGAAAAAAAGTAAATATATTTGCAGTTTCTAAACCTGCTATAGCAGGTGTAGTCAGGTTTATATTATAAATTTGGACCTTATGCTTCTAAAGGGACTGCGCCACAATGCTTTAAATAAGGCACCTCAGGAATTTGAAGTGTAACATTTGAAAATAATAATAAAAGACTTAAACTCAACTACACCTCTGCTGTAGCCATATGAAATTTCATCAACACCGAGCCACTAGTTTAGTTTAGTTAGTTTATTCATATTTTTCCCAAAACTCACCCACTGTACGAGTATACAGTAAAGGAAACCGACGTAGATACAACCTTCAAAATATTGAATTCATTCACGATACAAACTCAGTTCGCAAAGGGAGAAGGAAGAGGACAACCGTATACCTTATTTGGATTAGTTTTAAATCAAAACACTCGAGGATTGTAATTACAAAAACCGCCACCAACTATGTATGACGATTCCTGAAAATCAGTGATGTCTAATTTTACACCACAAATTTAGACAAAATTAGATACGTCTTAAGAAACGCCGACTTTCCCAAATTGACGATAGAACAATTGATTTATCAAATTAAGATTCAGAAAAAATAAGCTTTAACTCCCTCGGATTATTTTATATTTCCAAACTTGAAAAAATGGCTCGGAAATAAAAGATTTGCCAACAATGAAGAGGTGGATTCTGCGGTTGACGTCTATTTTAAGGAGATTGACAGTTCTTTCTATAAACAGGCTATAGAAGCTAGTGAATGTCGCTGGAAAGAGTGTACCCAACTAAAAGAAGATTATGTTGGAAAATAAAGAAAATTTTTCACAACTTTTTTGTGTCTTCTTGTTTAGGTTGGCTAGTTTTAGGACCGCTCTCGTACCTACTTACTCTTAAAATCCAACAACAAGCCTTATTATTTAATTTAGCTTGCTCTTGGGTGAAAAAAGAAGAGGTCCAAAAACTTCAACTAGCACGGTATTGTTGGCGAATGGACCCCGCTATTTCAAATGATGCGAAGTAGATATTTCTCATTCGTTGCTGCCGTTGTTGCACTAGCTTTGCGGTGTATGGCAACACCAAGTTAAAAAGAAAATTAAATTTTTCACATAGTCGTAAAATAACTTTCGGGTCAAAGATAATATTGAAGACTCTTTATTTATTAATTAAATGTAAACGGATTGATCCTGTATTAAAGATTTAAATAATGTCACATTAATTATTTATTTCCACTTTATCCTTTCTATCAGTTTCCTTTGGTTTGCAAAATACTCTGTTTTAAACCTAATATATAGAACATGGCTTGTAAAGCAAAAAACGTAGTGCGTAAGCATTTTGGGCAAAAAGTGTGTGTCCTCTGTGAAGAAAAGATGAAAATAAATAAGCCGAAACTTTAAACAATTAATTTCGGCCAGAAAGTTTAGCCACAGCGACCATAGTGTAAAGCAGAGACACTAAAATTTCCTTAAACTTTTATGTAAAATGCACGGCGATATAATTAATTCCACTATATAATGGCAAATTGACAGGCGATTACAGATTACAGAATACAAATTATTAGATTTTTAGTTTTTATTAGATTTTGCAGACTAGTAAATTTTTGCAGATTACCTTTGAACTCATTGTAAAGATGCTCATCGAGAGTTTACAACAAAATTTAATTTTTGCACATAGTTGAGAATGAAATGGAGAATATGTGATGAATAATATAGTCATTAGGTTGGACCAAGGTGTTCCTAATATTTTAGTCAATTTAAAAGAATTATTGATATATTGTAAAAGTGGAACTATTAGCTGCAAGCTAATGAAACGAAAGTTCATTAATGAAAAATAGTAAAAAAAATTCACACAAAAAGCAAAATTTCCCGAAACTACTCAAGTCGTATTTTTTTACCGGTCGTCAACCAAGATACTCTTTTCATCTTTATATATATAACTAGCCGACCCGGCAAACGCTGCTTTGCCTTCAAATTTTATAATAATTGATTTTTAATTTTTTGTTTGTATGGGAGGAACCACGCCCCTTTGTCCAATTGGACCGAATTGTAAATCTAAACCATTCCGAGCACCACCCAGACGCATATACAAAAATTTATGCAAAGCGGTCCACCCATTCTGGAGTTTTAAGCATCGGAACAAACCACGATTCATTTTTATATATATAGATAGATTCTACTGTACGGGCGTTGTCAGTGAACTCCTCCTAAACGGCTGGACCGCTTTGCATAAATTTTTGTATATGCGTCTGGGTGGTGCCCGGAATGGTTTAGATTTACAATTCGGTCCAATTGGACAAAGGGGCGTGGTACCTCCCATGCAAACCACAAATTAAAAATCCATTATCTATGCTCCTGCTTACGGTATTTGAACAAAATTTGGTGCGTAGGTTTGGTGTACATATCTTAAGTGCTACTGCAAATATGGGCGGGAGTGGACACTGGGGCGTGGTACCTCCCATACAAACCATAAATTAAATATCCAATATTTCTGCTCTTGTTTACGGTATTTGAACAAAATTTGGTACATCGGTTTGGTGTACATATCTTAAGTGCTGCTGCAAATATGGGCGGGATTGGACAATGGGGAGTGGTACCTCCTATACAAACCGCAAATTAAAAAGCAATTATTTCTGCTCCTGCTAACGGTATTTAAACAGAATTTTGTATTTCGGTTGAGTGAACATATTTTAAGTTCTTCTGCAAATATAGGCGTTTCTTATTATAATAGACCGATTGGCATGAAACATTTCCAATAAAAATAAAATTTGAAGGCAAAGCAACATTTGCCGGGTCGGCTAGTTCATTTAATAAATTTAATTTAATAAATTTAACAGTTATGGCGAATTTATTTATTTTTTCAATAATTCCTTTTCGTTAATTCTATTATTGTAATTTAATAAGTTTATTGGCGTCTGATTCATGACTGTTGGCAGGGTTTTTTTTTTTTAAGTTAATTTGTACAATATTTTAATATAATTGAGGCCCCAGCGCCTATAGGCTTAGTTTGGGGCAAGTTAGCACTCGATAAAATCCTATGTACGAAAATAACAATTCATTTACTACATTACTTTTATTTTCCTATTAATTTCTAATTATTTAAAATTATATGTATGTAAATATATACATTACGTTAAAAGTGTTTCAACATCATTAAGTATATACTCTTTGCATGTTGTTTTAAACAACCCAATCTGATCAATACTTTTTAAACTTGCAGGAAGATTATTATGTGTAAGCGCACCTACGTAATCTATGCGCTGCTTGGTCTTTTCCAACCTGCAAAGTGGAATTATAATATTATTTCTATTTCTTGTATTAACGTGAGATTGATTTAGCTGAAAAGATATAGTGTGGTACCCAATACTGTGAATGCATTTAAAAACAAACATCAAAACTTGATACAAATTCAGACCCGAAATCGGCATTATATCTGGACACACATGTCTAAAAAGTGCAGCTGTCGAATATCTCATTGGTAAACTGAACACAATTTTCAAAGCTTTGTTTTGCATACCTTGTAGTGATTTTAATGAGTAGACTATGGCCATGTAACTAAAATGAGCATGTATTAGAGACTGATATATAACAAGTTTCGTCTTTACATCTAATTTATTTTTTAACTTAAAGAGAATCCCAATTGCTGGCGCTACTTTCCTCTTAATGGAATTAATATGCAAGCCCCACGATAAATTGCTTTGCAAGATAACTCCAAGATACTTAATACTGTGGCTTTCCATAGTCAACTTCCCATCAATTTAAGCACTAAAGTCATTATTTAAGTTTCCAGAATTAGGTCGGAAACGAATTAATTTTGTTTTATCCGTGTTGAGACAAAGTCTGTTCAATCTTGCAAACTCAAATAATAAGGATGCGTCTTTTTCTATATGGGTTTTTAATATCTCATCATACTTGTATGGATAAAACAAGCTGACGTCATCAGCAAACATAAACAGTGTACCGAAGAACCCAGTATTTTTTAAATCATTAATATAGATAGAAAATAACAGTGGTCCTAAACCACTACCCTGTGGGACTCCATACATAACATTACTGATTAAACTCTTTGATCCATTTATTTCAACAAACTGCTTACGATTTGAAAAGTAACTTTTAAATAATAATAATTCTCGCCCTTGAATACCGTAGTAGGATAATTTTTGCAACATTATATTGTGATCAACCAGGTCAAAAGCTTTCGTAAAATCAAAGAAAACTCCGGCTGCACCGGAAAACCCATCATCTAGGCCTTTGTAAACACATTTTATGACGTTTAATACGGCTTCCTGTGCATTGCAGCCTTTTCGAAAACCAAACTGATAATCGTACAGCAAGCTATTACTATCAAAATAAAATTGTAGTTTATCAAACAGAATTTTTTCAAAAATTTTATCTATTGCAGAAAGAATTGAAATAGGTCGGTACATAGGTTGCCCCTTGCGAATGTTTGCCGTAATCATTACGAAAAATTGGGAACTTATAACGCCCTTGCGCCCTTCTCCTGGTGTTCGGTGGATAGTTGATGCCTTCCAGTAAGTTGTTGTTGTTGTAGAATTCGTTAATTATTATTGTATTGTAAAGATTTTTTCTCAGAAGTCGGCAGAGATTACAATTTGGTTCAGTATTGTTGTTAGCTTGATTACTACTATTATTGATTTAACTAAAGAAGTTGTCTTCAAAAATATGCATTACATTGTGTGTATTTATATTAGACCTCGTTCTGAATATATACTGCTGGTTTTTATGAAGTAGTTTAAGCAGCCTATTCTGAGTTTGTTATAGTAGACGGCAAGATGTTGCTCTTGCCCAATCAGTTATGCCGTGTCTTAAATATGACTCGGCCATTGAGAAGTAACCTTGTTGTTGAAATTTCTCCTGCAGCTAATCTATGTGAATTTTCCATTTTAGATGTTCATCTAAATAAATTCCCAGATATTTGTACGTTTCTACGTTCTCGATGTGAATGGAACATGTTTTTTTTGTATGAGAGTATGAGTTATGCAGGCACCTCAAACTGTGGATCATAATTTTGATATTTTATGTGTCATATGTCTAAAGTGTATAATTTTAGTTTGAGAAGCATTTCTAACTAAACAACTATCATGACACAATTTTGTTATAACTTTCAATTCATTCTGCATTATCTGAGTGGCGTTTTTAGTACATGAATTTGACACGATTATGGCAGTGGCATCAGCATAGGTGAGTGCAGTGCTATCAAGTACAAATGATGATAACCATGGACCCATGTCCTATCCATGGTTTTGAACCGACGCAAAAATTCGGCTTTATGGCGGTGAAATATCGCCAAACACTGTACAGAAACATTGCGCACAGCTTTCTCCATTATCAAAAATGTTGAACATCTAGTGGAGATGTAACGTCGCTGCCTTGGCGTATCATCATTTAGGAGGCTGTACCTGGGCTCGAAAACTCTACCATTTACATGGTAGTCGCATTCCCTCCCTTCTGCCAAGGGTTCGGTTACAGTTACGAACAAACGGGCATATGCAAATCTTGGGTAGCACCATAAGCTTCAGCCGGGTCGAAACTGTCGTGGATCATCTAATAGGAGGTCGCGTCAAAAAGGACTTGTTTCCATGCACATTACATTCATTTATCTTATCTTTTCAGAGAAAATTTGTTTTTTTATTATTCAATAACCACGCCCACAATTAATTACATTACAAATGTGTATAAACTGGGTTTGTTCTTTCTTGGATCTATCAAACAGCATTTAACTAATTTAACTTTAAAAACTTTTAATTGAAGGAAAATGGTACTTAGATGTGAAATGGTGGTGTTCAGAATAAGAGATAATTATTCAATTCCTTTCTGGTATTTTTGAATAATAAAGCTCATAGCTTGGCCCTCTTTAGTATTCATACTACACTACCATAAATCGCTTTTAATGAAACAATGAGTGGTACAACTGTTTAAAAAGCATCGGCATATTCATTATTCTGAAGCCGCTTTCAGTTGTATGGAAAAGTTTTCTTTTTTTTCCTAATGAACTGATGATGAAGGTATACTGACCCATCGTCTGATAAGTGGGCTGCCAAAAACTTCTCACATATATGATATAACCACTTTGCTCCTATTGGAAAATTCGCATTTTCTAAGCAATTTCAATAATTACATCCACCTAAAATAGCTTTTAATTAATGCATAATTGGCACAACTGTTTTTAATACACTAAAAGTGTCCTTTATTCGCAAGCTGGATTCGGTTCTTGTATGGGAAAATTTTTCCCTAAAGGACTAATTTCGACTATCTATGATCTTTAGTATAGAAAATGTTGATAAATGGATGTGTCATAAACGAATTATTATCATATAATATATAATTATATAATTAGTTCGTTTTGCTAATACGTATTTTTAAGAACCTTTTGGTTCATTTCTTTTTATACTCAGCGAAAAAGTGGTAACACTTTTAGAAAAAAGTATAAAATGCCAATTTTTTTGGAGGCGGGCTTGGCCTTTTTGTGAGCAAGTTTTTCTTCTTCTTGGCTGATTTCGACCAATTTCGTATGTAACTTGCTTATGAATATGATATTAACCAATGATATTGCCCAATTGATGCAATCTATATTGTAGATGTAGACGGTGGGTAGGCGGGTGTTTCCTAGGATGCTTTGTACCGCTTACCCCTAAAACGCAGGCCTCTCTACCCGATCCTGTAATTAAGCAGGCAAAGGGTATGATGCTTGCGTACAAAAACAAAGTAGTGTGGCCTTGTGCCAGGCGCCCTAAGAAAATGTGGATTATGTCTTGGGATTCACCTATAATATGATATCAAACTGATCTTGGAACTCGTTTTTCGAAAACCAAGTAAAGGGGAGAGTCATAGTTAAACAAAACACATCCTGGCAACAGGTGCGGTTATAGAGAAGCCGTCGGGAGGTATCAGAAGATTTATCTTTTCCGTTAATATAATTGTATGACCAGAGAGATCTGGTTAATGAACTATAATTGGAGCATGGTGTGCTTTGCTGTGTTGATATTCTCTCCTCGGACATTGAAAATCTATGCCGTAGATTATGGATTACCAGTTCCATGCGAGGTATGATAAAGCAAAACTGGAGTAGCTTGTCTGCGAAACCCAGACATGAGGGTTCTTCTCTTCTGGTAGCACGGGTGACCAAGACCCCAAGGAACATTGTTCCTTCCTGTTCAATGGTGTTGGAATCCTAGTGGGAGCATCGTGCTGGCTGTGGTTGCCCGAAAAATTGTTTTCAGTGCTGTGTTTTTCGTTGCTTCAGGTTGCGTTGGTGAAGGAAGGTATTAGCTTAGAAAACATTGTTTATATCTATCCGAGGTATTCCTAGATTATCTCAACTCCTACCTGGGAGGTGGCTCACTTCATACCAAGTGACTACAAAGGTACTTTGGTCGACTGAGGTAGTGGGACCTGAGGAAGCTTTTCCAAGGGACTTACTTCCAATCTCTGGTAGTTTGACTAATCCTTCGGGATTAGTTTGAGTACCCCAAGGGGGCGCTTGCTGTCGCTAGAAGAAAGAAAGGACGTATAACCAAAAAAAAAAAAAAAAATTATGGAAAACAGCACCTATGTGATGGCACACCATGGGTAAGGCTTTCAGAGCGAGACTCATGTAAAACCTTCCCATCAGTTGTAGATGTAGACGGACATACATGATTGCATTGTCAAGGATTTTTTCAGTGATCAGAAATATACATACAACTTTATGGGATCTCAGATGAAAGTTTCTGGATGTTGGAAACTGAATGACAAAGTGGCTGTAACCCCTATTGTGCTTATACCGATTATATAAAATACTGACTGCATACAAGCAATGTGGGACAAATACTTCTCACCTCACCCTCGCTTGCATTGCAATCTGTTTTGTTAAATACAAATTGCAATGAATGTTGCCTAGTGTAGGCTGGCCTTAACGGCCATTAGAATGCAAAATATTATTTATGGCACTCTAATGTTATGAGTTAAAACCACAGTCTCATCGGGCTTGAACGTCTACTTGGCTTTGCCTGGGACAATTACTTTCGCGGCAACCTTCGTCGAAAGTGATTGTTGTCTGGTTCAAACTATTGCTAGATGATATTCGAATAAAAAGTAGTTTAAGATACCCTAAAGTGATGAACTAAAACTACACTCCTGCCGGGTTTGGACGTCTATTTAACTTTGCCTAGGCCAATTACTTTTCGGACTTCCCTCGAGCATTTAAGGAAACAAATCGTAAAAATGATTGTTGTCTGGTTTGAACCATTGCTAGATGATATTTGAGTAAAAATTGATTTAGTATACTCTGAAGTAATGAGCTAAAACTACAGTATCGCCGTGTTTGTTCGTATATTTAGCTTTGCCTAAGCCGATTGCTTTTCAGCCTACCCTCATACGTTCAAGGAAACAAATCGTATAAAGGATTGTTGTCTGGTTGAAACCATTGGTTTCGTGGATGTGTATTTAAATTTGCTAGGTCAATTACTTTTCAGGCAATTCTCGTACATTTATAATATTTTATACGTTCGTCAACTCAAATGTATACAATTTATCTATAAATGTTGACAAGTAATTTCCACCCATGTAGACTTATAAACTGTGTTTGCTTCGAGCGTGTAACGCTAAACTTTGGAAATAAAATCTATTAAGCTTTCCACGTACTCACATGGTGAAGGTTGGGTGGAAGGCTGTGTTAAATACTGGCAGCGGGAAAAGTTCTACCTGCCCTTGATACTGAATCGCCCACGTGCCATTAGTATAAATGCTCGCTCTCTGACATATTCAACTTGTTTTCACCTCACTGAGATTTTAGCCTTTTGCTTTCTCATCTCTCGTGAGCTCTTTTTCATTTTTGTTTTGATTCATTATTCACACCAGAGCCACGTGACCTTGTTGGGCTGTTTCACTCTCGCTATGGTTGCCACATATTTATTCTCTCCTATGTTTTTACTTTGGTGGTTAATTTTAGTTTTCGTTCGGTTTAGTAGTTTTCCAGCATTTTCCCAAGTATTTTACCACATTTGACTACATATATGTGGGCTCATTTTGCTTAAACTTTGTATGCATCTGTGAGAGGTGATGGTTTTGTGTGTGTTTTTCTTGCCAGGATCCGTATTTCATCCGTCTATGTGGCTCTTTCATATCTGTTTGAGGTTTAATTAAAATTTCGCCGACCATTTTTCCCTCAAGTCCTTTTTTCGTTAACCCAATTTAGCTTTTGCAATTATTATGTTTTGCATCATTTTGTTTTTTTTTTATCCTTTTTGGTCCATTTTTCTACATGTCACTGTTTTATTCATTTAAATGGTTTCATCGTTAACTTGTACTTCCTTTGACTTTTGGCTTTTGGTCTGTGACAAAGTGGCTTTCCTGTGATTTCAAACTGTTTTATCTTTGTCATTTTAATTGCGTTTTGCGTTTTGTTTGAAAAAGGCATTTTTGTTCGCGGATAATTATTAAAAAGTCTGGAATTCTAAGTTGCTATTTTGGACATGTGAGGAGAAGCTGTCATGGATTTTGTCTCATGCAAATTTACATGCTGACGCTCACATGATTACAAGTCAGTCATACGTACATATTGTGGCCATAGAGGGCAAATTTAGTTTTAGTTTTCTAAATGACATAAAAAATTAAAAGTTTTGCAGGAGGCCATCAACAAAAGTTCACTGAGTTAAACTTAATTTTAATAAATTAAAAAAATTCACATATTCTATCAAACTAGTATTAGAAATTGGTCAGTACAACCAAAACTTTTATTTCATCACCTTTAAAGTTGGTCCCTACCAAAATACTATGATATACTTACGTTCAATCAAATCGATTACTCTTTTATGTTTTTGATCGGCTGAAAACGAATGTCTCGAATTTCGTTTTGGAAAAAGGAAAAAATCGACCGGAGTCATATAGGGTTATCCAAACCGGTCTGATAAGCCTGTCAGCTGTTAAATGCCTGCCATCTAAAGTGTTATTTATTCAGAGAAAGGTTTGACATTTACGAATATGGATCGTTTAACAATCGAAGAACGCAAAAAAATAGTTAAAACATACTATAATAATGGTGATTCAAACGTGGGCACATTTCGTGCGTTACGGGGTGATTATGGTTATCTTAATCGACTATAAAGCTATTTGAAAAGACTGGAAGCGATGCAGTCTGGTCTGTCAGCATCATCGCAATGTGCGCAGTGCCAAAAATATCACTTCTGTTATTAAAAATGGTGCGAATAATCCGAATTTGTCAACTCCACGGCATTCTCAGCAATTGGGTCTATTTTACGGCTCATTATGGCGTATTTTGCATTTGGATTTACACCTCCATCCATATAGAGTTCAACTCATGCTACAATTAAAGCCGACTGACCATTCACAACGCCGTACATATGCTGATTGGGTGCTACAGCAACAGGCTTTCAATGCTGATTGTTCGAACAAAATTTTGTTCAGCGATGAAGCTCATTTCTCACTTGGTGGTTACGTCAACAAACAAAATTGTTGCATACGGGGCTCGGAGAACCCAGATTATGATTGGATTATGAACCAGACTAAATGGGGTTTCAACATGTCAGTGCCACGAGCTACACAACACGGCCGATTTTGTCTTTATTGCATGAGAAATTTCCAGAAAACGTAATTTCACGTTTTCGAGACGTCAATTGACCACCAAGACCATGCCGTTAAACTTTTTTTGTGGGGCTATTGCGAAGACCGCGTTTACGCGGATAATTTCCAAACGTTGGAGCATTTGAAAAGCAACATTCGTTAAGTTACCGCCGAGATACCGCCTGAAATGTGCGAAAAAGTTGTCGAAAACTACCTCGAAGGTATCCACTATTGCAATCAGTCCAGAGGCAGTCATTCAAATGACATTTATTTCGTACATAATGGCAAGATCCAAGCATTATAATAAAATACAAATTTCACCGAAACCATAGCTTTATGTGTGTTTTATTTAACTTTGAAACTTTGAAACCGAAAAATGGATAATCCGTTATTTGGACTGAGTTTTTAAAGAAAATTCTGGTCTTTCGGAACTAATCGAGCCGCAGCGTGATTCATTCCGAAAAGGTCGTGTAAAATGGAACGAATTTATACGTAAGACACAGAAATTTCATCAGCTATCTTTGTCAAACATGGAAAAAAATTCCAGTTACCATTTTCTTCACTTTATTGATGTCAACTTCAGTTGAAGACGACCGGAGTGAAGCAAATCTTCTATCTCATTGGTGCAATGAATGCGCACTCATACGTACGTGTTTTTGATAAACGCGTTTCGCCGTAAGCTATTTGTGACATTATTTTTTATTCGACAAACGAAATACAATTTCCTACACAAAAGTTATCTTTTATAAAAATCGTAAAACACATTTGAGATGAATTAACAAATTTGAGCACTGTGACTAAACTAAATGGTGAATTGCGACCAAACTGAGCATCAGCATAACGGACAGTTGTGCCAACTTGGCTATGGAAATAATTTTGAAAATCCCTTCAAGAGGACATTTTAAATTATCAATTCCCTGTCATTTTTTCTCACAAATTATGCTTCTATCCATATCGAAATTTAGTGGAAACTTTGCCAAATCAGATAAGTTCTATCTCTACCAAATGATGTTTTTCCTGAACTAGAATTCAGTTTTTCAAATGGAAGGGCATCTGCTTCAATTGCCTTCATTGCATTTTAAAAACTAAATGACAAAATACCAAATTTTGATTTATTCGTATTAAAATCTTTTAAAAATTGCTTTACAAATTAGTAATTAATTAGTAAATTAAAAATTGTATTCTTGGTTATTTCAATTTTACATATTTTGTGATATTTGGTATGTTTTTGAGAATAATGCGTAAACACAATTTATTTTGTAGCCGTTGCAATTGTTTCTTCAATAGAAATCAGCATTTGCTCGTAATGAAAATTACTTTCAAAATGTCTACAATTTCTGTTACACAAATTCTTTTCCGGATGCACCTTAACTACTTAAAACTGTTGTACAGGATGGCAGATGACTGTTGTTGCATTAAGAAACTCAAATAACACGTATACACTGCACCACGACTAACTGTGCAAATGTCGTGCAACTTTTTGGTGTACCAATGGCTTTGCATCGATTTCAATACAAATTGTTACACTTACAGGAGAACAAGGGTACATCGAACAGTTTTTAAAACCCCAGTGAGCGGTTTTGTTATAACTTTTTGGTATTTTAATCCCAAACATGCTTGGTGCGAATTCCGCCTAAATAACCCAAAAGGCAGAGAAAGAACACAGACAGAGTCAAGAAAATTTCCGGATTTGTTTGACTTTGCAGCATACAACAGTGTCCCTAATCATTAATTGGATGTTGAAGCTTGCAAAGACTACGTTTTGATTGCACTCCTGTACTTAATTATAAAATACCAGCGATACTTTTCAATGAGAACGTTCATATTTTAGCGTCAAATGCAGTTGGACTTCAGCATACGAATAAAAGATGTAAATTAATTAGATGGCCCCCTTGAAATTTTTACAAACATAATTTATGAAGCTGTCCTAATCCTGAAAAATCCAGTATTGACATACGGAATACAGATATACTACGCTAGACAAAGCTATCCTTAATCGAGTATGGACATAAGGACTATAGATATTGGGGATGGCAAATAAATCTAACATAAATACGATCTCAGGGGATTTCAAAATCTTGTCCGTAAAAGAAGAAGTATAACGTTCCAAAGATTAGGAAATCATTTCAATCCTCCAGGTGTATCTCTTATGGACGGTAATACAACAATACAACAACAACAGGACTGAAGTGAAAGCATGTGACAGATTTGACAAGCTAATATGAACACAGAAAATAGTTATATATATATATAGGGTGGCACACGAATTGTGCTACTGTCAATTGTGAATTGCTAATGTGGACCGTTATGTAAAGACGTTGAAGGAGTTTTAATCTGTTTCAACAGCATTTGGTTCCAGCAACATGGGGCAACTGCACACACAGCCAGAGCGGTTATGGCGAAGCTCCAACGAAAATTCCCTAACAAATTAATATCCACGAACTCCAATTTCCACTGGTCCCCAAGATCACCTGACCGGACTGCACCAGACTTTTTGTATGGAGTTATGTCGAGCAAGAGATGTACAAAACGAAACCAAGGAATTTGACTGAATTGAAGCAGTTCATTAAAACAATAACTGAGGCGATTCCACATGAATAATTTTCTGATTAAAAGTCGCATATGCGCGAATGAGCATGGAGGTCATTTTTAAAACCAATTAGTTATGTATATACGATGAAAAAAAACCCGAATTAAATGAAATACATGGATTATAAACAAGTTATTTAAATTTCTTATTCTATTGCAATTGGTGGCGCGCCAAATATTATATATTATTAAACACTAAACTATGTTAATTTTTAATTTTTTTCTTGCTGGCAGAAGAAGAGAGGGTTTATCGCTGGTTTTAATCATGACCTCCATGACCTCCATGCCCCGCTGGGTTGCCATATGGGCGTAACAAAATAGGGGTTTTTATAATTACATGGTTGTTTGAAGTAGCCTTTACACAAGCAAATAAATATTTACATTTTTTTTATTTACAAATTGTGTTATCAATGTAATTCAACTCAATTTAGTGTAATTAATTCAATTTAATTTTCAGAAAATTCACTTTAGTTCATAATTTAATTTAATTTAATTTAGAAAATTCGTTTTTAATTCATGGAGATAGGCTGTTTAAGATAGACTGCAATTGAAGGAAATGAAAAAATTAACTTTCTACGTTCATAACTTGGAGTGACTTATTTCAATCGCATTTTAAACATCATATAACACCTGCCTGAACCAAAAAGACAGCTTTCTATCGAAATGATACATTGAATCTGTGCCCAAGGTGGTTCGTTGTCCTTCTTTCAAACTGTTGACGTTAATAGAGGTACAGCCTAACGTTAGGCTGTCAGGCCAGTATAATTAACACCAAAGTATTTGTGTTTAAAGATCTAATGATTAACTCTTTTTAGCGGGAACCAGAACAGTTATAATTTTTTTGAAAAGGTCTTTTATTATTTGAGAATGTTATTATTCCCCTACGAAAATAATTGTTATTTTTGGTTTATATTTTTCCTGTTCTTCGAAAACACTTTTTGTAACAAAATCAAAAAAATCACTCAATAAGTTTTCAAAATCTACATCAAAGATTAGAATGCATCTAAGACTTTTACTTTCTCTGATGAAACATAAAAATCACTGAAGGACTTTTATTTTTCTTGGATAAATTACACTGTGCACTCATCAAGTTCTCTCTTGACTTCGACGTAGGTATATTCATCAAACGTTACCGATACTCTCCGCTAACAATGGTGAATCAATATATTTTCTGGAGCATTTTTCTTCTGAAGACTTCCAGGGCTGACCCACGATTCTGTGCCATACAGCAAAACAGGTTTAGTATCTGGTACAGTTTGATTTTTGTTCGTCGTGAGAGGGCGCCTAGAGTAGCATTTCTTCGGTAATGATACTCTTCTCTCAACCGCCCACGCCCAGCTGACAACTTCAGATGGACTAAATGTAGATAAATTCATGCATTATTTAAAAGGTGTAATTGTCAGTGTTCACGTAGTACATGTGAAAAACGAGTATAGTCTAGGGTCAGACCCATATTTTCTGCTTACGAGAATTGTCTCAACGTCTCGTAGTAGCTATATCATTAGCGTAGGCAAGTAACAAAAGCCTTTTATTATAAATAGTGCCATTTTTACTGGCTGTAGCTTTCCTCGTAATCGTCTCATCTTCAACATCGTCATCTTCAGCAGTATGTTTAAAAGGTTGCACGTTAGGCTGAATCATCGTGTTATTGTAAAGAGGCTCGCTTAGATAGATTTTGATTGTCCAAAAACCAAAACCATTTTGGCTGATTTCTTCTTATTGATTGAGAAGGCTAAGCCTTGCCGTTTTCTGCCAATAATGTTTATACGCATACGCAGTTTGAATATGGCTTTTGTTGTATTGTGTAGGTATCTGTAGTGTTAATTGAAGCTTTCCTCATAATTATCTCCAAAAGTACGAGCATGATGAAGAGCTTGCACTATAGGCCCACGCTCTGTCTAAATTCTTGTTTCGAGTAAAATGTCTGACTTAGATTTTGTTCCTCGAAACAAATAATTTGGTTGTGTCCTCCTTTACCACCAGACTCAATTTTGGTGGCTCAGTATTAATGCTTGCGAATGCTGCAGTAACGCTTTGTCATTTTTGCCAATAATATCTATCATCACCATGCGCAAGTAACATAGAGCGTTTGTTAAAAATGGTATCAGTCAGCCGGCTGTGTTAACTGCAGTCTCCCTCATGATCATCTGTAACAGTATGTTGACGTGGTCCAATAGTAAGCTGTCACTTTGTTTAAATCTCCGTTTAATACTCGAAGCCTCACTAAGATTTTATTTGTTGCAACAAATTGAAACTTTACTTGGCTTACGTTTATGACTAGACTCGTTTTTGCTGGCTTCTGCTCTATGCTTGAGAAGATTGCAGTAACGTCTCGCAGTTTTGTGCAAATGTCGTGTTGACTACAGTTATTCTTATGATCATTTCGAAAAGTTTTTTTTCCATTCATTTTCTTCATTGAATCTTTTTTTTTTGAAATTTACAATAAGTATTCAAATCTTAATCCTCTCTTAAACTAAAGTATCCTGCCATTGCCGGATCTTATTATTATTGAGCCGAACTTTGTATCACCGGACCAAGTCTAGCGTGTCCTTTCTTCTTAGCCGTATATGACCGGGAAAATATTGAAGGTTTTGAGCGAGTGGGTTTAGGTGGGATATACATGACCTGCTTAGTTTTCTTATTTCTTCGGAAATATAAGGAATGTTTAAATCTTTGAGTATGTTGTCATGGGGTACCACAAATTTGGCGCAGTATTCTTTATTGTCGTCTCTGTAGCTAATTTATGTTAGAAGCCGATGCCGTTCCCCACAACTGGATGCCGTATGTCCATATTGGCTTCAATATGGTTTTGTAGATGGTGATTTTATTTTCCAAACTGAGAGTAGACTGGGAGCCAATCAGCCAGTGGAGTTGAGCCATTTTTAATTTCAATTGTATGATTTTTGAGTCAATGTGATTTTTCCAGGTGAGATGTCGATCAAGGTGAATACCCAAATATTTGACATGGTTATGAATGGGTATGGTACTACCGTGAATAGTGAGGGCTGGGCAATTATTCTGTCTAAGAGAGAATGTAACCTGTAATTGTTCTATCGTTCCATGACCCTTACGAAACCCAAACTGGTGCACGGGTATTACATGGTTTGCTTCAATGTGAGGGTACAAAATTTGGAGAAAGATCTTTTCAAAAAGTTTAGGTAAAATAGAGAGTAAACTTATGGGTCGATAGGATGTAATTTGTGACAGTTCCTTTTCAGGTTTTGAGATCATTATTATTTCAGTTAGCTTCCATGATCAAGGAAAGTATCCAATTCGAAGTGCCCAAAAGTATGCCGAAGAGGTAGGCTGTTGACCGGGTCAGATCATCGTTTAATGTAAAGAGGTCTGCTAAGGTTTCTTATTAGTCAGTGCTATCTCATAAAGTCGTTTAAGTTTCGTAGAAATATTGTGCTTAGGGCGTTGTGTTTTCACAGTTTGCCAAGCTTGAGCTTTTAAAGTTTGGGGATTACACTTTGGTATTCGAACACCATTGTTTTGTAATTCCTACTATTTCAATGTTTTTGTTTGTGAATAACATGTTAAATAAAATGGTCTTTTCCTTCGTTTTTCTTACAGATTTATCATATGTTGATTAACCAAAACTACACAACTTAATACACGGCACTAGGAAAACGAACTAAAGTAAAATCCTCAAAAATTAACTACGAATTGTCGCTACGAGGAGAAAAGAACGTGTGGAAGTTAAGGTTATGGAAAATCCGTCAAGCAGCACCCAGTTTATTTTTGAAATAAACTGTAAACTGGAAACAGAAGAACGAGCGAACTGAATTATTCAAGACTTTTCGTAGCGTATTGGACGGAAGCAGCTTTGTGAAACATTTTCTAGCAGAGAAGGGCAGCAAGTGACAGAAAGGGAGAGAGAGAGAGAGAGAGAGAGTGAGAGAGAGTGAGAGAGAGAGAGAGAGGAAAGAAGAAGAAAGCGAGGAGCTGGTAGTCATCTTTGTGTTTTTTTTTCTTAAAATTACCGGATGATGTTAACATAAAATCCACCCACTGTCGAGAAGTAATCACGGAGGATAGCAACACGTCATGTAGCTGTTGTTGGTGCTCTTTTATATTTTTTTGTTTTGTTCTTTTAATATTAACAACGCTGGCTTTGTACTAACCTAAATTGTTATTGCTGTCGTCAACATGATTATGGACAACAACAACAAGAACAACGACAACTAGATTATAGCCATTGACATTATTTGTTTAATACATGTATGCAGTGTAACAACTCGTGGGTGTCTGGAATATTGACGTCGCCAGCCAAATCCAAATCGACTTTATCATCATCAACGCCCCAACAGCAGCGGGAGCAACATCAGCAGCTTCATCGCCCTCACTACTGTTCGTGTTTTATTTGTGACTTTAACTTTAATTTTGAGATACCAACTTTGAATTAGGTTTTTTTCGCATACACTGATTATTGGTGGCATAAGTTTGCAACCCATATGCAATTAAACTTTGTGGCGACAGCGACAAACGCTCGTGTACTATCACGTCATTCTACACTGTATTGGCAAGATTGGCGGCAGTCAAGATTGACCTTAATGTCAATGATGTTGACGCCATCAACAAGTATTTAATACCCATAATTTGTTATTGGACACATAATAAATCGATTATTTAAGCAGATCCTCAAACCTCACAGGCTGTTACGGAAGGCGTAAAGTAATACCAGTTATCACAGCCCTCTTGCCAATATGCCGAAATATCAGCCTGGCAACATTTAACATAAGTCTGGTATGTAGATGCCGGCAGCCAACAAGTGGGTAAACTTTTCGACACCGCTTAGAAAACTCACGATAATATTTAATAGCCGGAGGAAATGTGTTAATGATTGCATTATCTCCAACCATTAAGAGGGCGTAAGCAATACAATAGCGGCGATTAAATTGACTGTAGTCTGTAGACTGTAGTGACTGTAAACCTATGTTCTTCGCCTGGTGGGAGTTTAGTCTGACAAGGTCATACAGTTTGTTCGCTGAATAAGGTTAATGGCGGCTGCAACAGTGACTACTCACATAGCAACGTCGTCAACTGCCAGCGCAACAAGTGGTAATGTCATTAGCACCAACGTCACCGACATCACCAACACCCAGACGATCAATAGTAAGACCTCATCCTCCTGCTCGTCGGCTAATGCGAGTGACACCAGTAGTTCTAAGCAAACTGCAGGGATTCTTAATTCGTTACCGGCAACGTCGTCTGCGCCTGTAAATGCATTCTCCGCCACCACGAGAACCGTGGGAGATGTCAAAGTTGTTATTGCAAATGACTTTATGTGGCAACAACGTTACAAAAGTCCTTTGACTGCCAAGGAAGCAACATGTGAAACGGTCACTCTGATGGATAACTTTACACTTATTGATAACACTCAGCAAACAGGTAACAAACAGGCTAACAAGTTTAAAGAAACGGTGAAAGAAACTCAATCCGATAACATAATACAAAGTGCTAAAGCTACAGTTGAAAAGTGTAAAGAAAATGGTTATATCCAGGAGTGTAATGAAAGCTTTAAACAAAATAAACTAAAAAACGATAACGTAACGATAACTGTAAAAACCGAAATCAATAACAAGAAAAGTGAAACGAACAACGACATTGCCAAGCAAGGCCAAAATGATGCCACAACATCCGTAGAAATCCTAAGCTGTGACAGTGAGAAATCGATAACTTTATCACCGATAACCAACGATAACAAGTCTAAACGCACTAAAAATGATAGAAAAATGGCAGCACCAGGCACTCTTAACAGAAATCATGAAAATCCACATCGAACTAGTGGTGACAAGCAAGCAATAACTGTCGATGATACTTGCGATAGCAACCAAAATACGCCAACAAAATTAGTGTCTCTTAAGCAAAAAGACCGACGTGAACAATTTGCCAAAGCTCGAGCTTTATCTAATGGCCATATTAGTAAGTCTAGCAAAAAATCAGTTTCGACCAATGTCGATAATACTTACTGTCACACTGACAATGGAAATGCCATGGCAAATAAACACAAGAGAAGCCAGCATAGCAAAAGTCAACAACAATCGCTAACAACTGCCAGTGCTGTGAACCAAGATGAACCAGAAAAAAAGTTATCGATAAGAATTGATGAACCGTACACTTCGTGCGGCAGCGTGGCGATATCGTCTACACAAACAGCTGTAAATAAGGGTTCTAAAATCCGATCAAATGCCGCAAAATCGATAACAATTACTATCGATAACATAGAAAACTTAAATGGCATTGCGGATAACTGGGAAGGGTCCATAGAAAATGTAATTGATGTATCAACCGACACGAGATGCATATTAAAAAAATCTACAATTGCTGAAGAAGATGTAAATACAAAAAACGATAACATATGTAGAGCAGAAAATGTTGTGGAGAAGAATGTAAATAATCTTAACAAATATATGATATCTTATGACAAAATCGATAACAGAGCTGAAAACGTCGGTGACAAAACAGCTACAATATTAGAGAGCAATGAAAATTTATCGATAACCAGTGCGAATCATAATATTGTTAACGAAAATATTAACGACAATTATTCGAAAACAAATGACAAACAACAAGATAGCAATCTTAATGAAAATTGGCGGAGAATATTCCAGATTTTGCCAAGTTCCCTAAAAATTGTCAAAAATCATGAGGTCAGCGATGCTAGTGATACTTGTGGCGATAGCAAAATTTTTACCGGCTGTAAAGCAAATTTGTCTTACGTAACAACGCATAAAAACAATAGTGAAGAATTATCAATAATACACAAACAACATCGTAAAAGTACAAATACCAACAAAGGGTCATCGATGGTGGATACAACGATTAGTACAAATCAAAGAATGAATAATATTGAGGATGTTAATCAGATAATCGGTGCAACTAAGACAGATCCTATACATTTAATGAATGACAACATTTTAAACTCTTGCGGAAAAATGACTATTTCGAATTCCACTGCCACAGCAGAAGTAGAGTGTAAAATTGCTTCTCTATCAACAAAACCTGTGCTTGATAATCATCATTTATCAGTAATTGAAAACAAAACATTTCCTGAGATTGACAACGTTCAGACTTTAACGAATCAAGATACATTTTCTGTAGGAAATGACAATTTGGCAACAGTAAGTGCAAATTTAACTTTAACGGTGACTGGCAGTGACGTAGCCCAGGACACGACAGAGATAAGCTCCATATCGCGGTATGAAAATATTATAACTGATTATGACGTAAGTCCCAGAAAATACAAAAATAGTGTGAAAAAACGAAAAAAATCGAAAACAAAATCACATTCTAATGCAGTTGCCGTACCTTCGCCAAGCGATACGTCATCGTCATCGAAAAGTAAACGAAATGACAACAAAATTGTAAAACAACTATCAGCGGATGCGAAAGAGTTTGCACCGCTGCAATGTGAGATGTTGACAAAAACAACTAATACGAGTATATCGATAAAGGATATCAAAACTATATCGAAAGAAATCGAAAATAATTCAAAGCAAATCATTTTCAACGATAAAATCCCCATGACTCATGGTAAAAGCAATGATGTTCATGGCGATTCTAGGCAAAAACAAATAAGAAAATGCGGCGGAGAGCGTATAAAGGATTCAGAAATTTTCAAAACTGAGAAATTATCGATAACACCGAAAACGCAAAATATTTGCGCAGTAACTGAGGAAAGTGCAAATCATGCGCAAACTGAAATAGATCTTATACGGAATTTATGTGATTATGATAACGATGATAATAAAGATTTATCGGCAGTGCGCGAAAACTATGATGATAAATTTGTGGCATCAATATCAAGCGAAACTCCACACGCTGTGAGTCATTGGAAGAAAAATGAAATAAGTACACAAAGTAATATGAAAAATTCAATTGAGAGCGGAAAAACGTCGGCTATCAACGTAATCAATAACGCGCTCGTACCGCCGTCTTCTTCAAATATGGAGTACGATATATTGTGTTTACAAAAATCCTGTCATAACGTAGATCCTATTAGTAATGAAACTGCGGCTGTGTTAAATTGCTCTGATACCTGTGTGTGTTGCTGCACACCACCAGCAAGTAATGTGTTATCGATATTGGAAGACGGCTGTGTTGTCGATGAAACCAACAACTCTGAGGTGCAGAATTATGAGGAAAATAATGAAATTGACGAGAAAGACTTACCAAATTATTCTCAAAGTTGTATTTATGAGCAGCGTATAATTGATTTTGAGAATTTTCGCATTATCGAACAAGTTATTGATAGCAATTGTGAGGGTAAACATGGCGATAATAAAACGGATAAATGTAGAAGTGGATGTGGTGCAAAGATAACGGTTAAATCAGAGGAGAACGATGAGAGGTGGCAGCAGATAGTGAAAATTTTACCGAATACTTTAAAAATCGATGATAGCAGACATTTAGTTATCAGCAACGAAAATGAAACCAAGACGGCGAAATGTGTGGAAGGTAAGAAGTGTGAGGAAAATAAAGTTGATGTCATAAAAACAGATCGTAACGACCAATCAAGCGGTAACAATAGTGACAATTCCAAAATTGTTATCGACAGCAGCAAAACAGCCCGCATCAGCAATGTACATGATATCGCATCCGGCACTCCAATCAGTTTTGAACGAACTACCGGTCAGCTGCCTTTATATACAAACCCTTCACTAAACTTTTCCTGCTCGGAATTGGTGGCATTTATTGGCGATAGCTTTAAAGTTATCGATGCTGCGCAAGCCTTGTATAGAAATGATACTAAGGACTCCAAGGAATATGTGACCAAGAATTCCTTCCAAACAAAGCTAAGTGAATCTACGTCCGTCGGAAATTCACCTTTTCGTCGCAATAAACGTTCGGTTCCTGCGAGTGGTAATCGCGCCATTGCTCCCAATCATTCGATCGATGACAACAACAATACGCGTCGTTATAGCGGTATCACGGCGGCGGAACGTCTAATGCAAAGTCTGAACTGTGATGTGCCGCGAGAACTGGCGGCATCTACGCGTAAAGAGAAACGTGACACGAAGGCCAAAGTAAAGTTGGAGAGACCTAACGATAAGGTTGCCACACCTACCAAAACACTGCTGAAAGCCTTAAAGTCGAAACTGACACCGTTGGCACCTCCATTTCAACCTTCGTCATTTAAAGCTCAAGTGGAGAATGCCTTGGTCAATGCGACTATGGATGCTGTTGGTGCTACGTCCTCCTCCACCGCAACGACTACCACGTATCTGAACTACGAACAAACCACAATATACTATCAGCAACAACAACAGCACCCACAGTTTGTAGTGTCTCCAGCGGCAGGCAACATGGTACATAATTTCTCGCCAGCGCAACAGCAACCTTTGCAGCAACAATTGACAACTGCGGCACAACACCAGCATCATCAAAATCTGTCAGCATCTCAACAACAATTATTTGTACCTGCTATGCAGCAGACAACGCAGCAGCACCATTTGTTGGCCCACCAACAACATCAGCAGCATTGTGCTCAAAATTTGTTAGCCATGTCCGCGGCCTCACTGATGGGCCAGGGCATACCGCACATACATTTGCCGGCTTCAAATAATGCGACTACTGCTGTCGTTCCTCTAAGTAGCAGCACTGCAGCAGCAAGTTGCCACGTCCATCTGTTGCCCATACACATGGTATCCTCAGTGGGAGGTGCTGTAACCTCCTGGCCGCTGCTGGAGTCCTCAGCAATAGTGCCTCAACATGTTGGAGCCGCTGCAGCAACAACGCCTGCCACAGTTTATCTAGACTTAAATGGTGAACTGCGTTCAGTATGTCCTGCTCATGGTGCTCCACCAACAGCCGTTACAGTAACGGCCCAGCCCGTGATGCCTCTAACAAGTCATTCGACAGGCTCAACGTGTTTCAGTGCCGGGCAATATCCTGCTGCATCATATTACCAGTCTCAATCTCAGCCACAATCGCATCAATCCCATCTTCATCAACAACAACAACAACAACAACACCAACATCACTTTAGCCATCTTCATCAGCAGCAGCAGCAATCACAGATTGTTTCGTTGGGCAATTCTCAAAATTCTCCGATACGCCTAAAATCCCATACGAATCCCATGACGACCGCAGCATCCCCACCATGTTCCACTATTGCGGCTGTCACGACGGCATCATCAGCCTCTTCATCACCACGCGTTGTACTGCAGCTGGATGCCGGTGTTTCATTGCCTCTACAGATTGCTGGCAAACGCAAGCTAATCCAAGGTAAGTGGTTTTGAACCTCCCATTACTTACGAGTAGTTGGTTTTACGATTGCAGTCGGCTTGTTAGTCAAGTTTTTGTTTGAAAAAATGAAATGCTCGTTTAAAGGAGAAACTGATATAAAGTTTAAAATTTAGGCAAACCCAAAAATCGCAAAAAATATGTATGGCATCAGATTGTATTTTCAGGGGCGATATATAGCCTCGCCTTCGGCCCAATGCAATGGCAGGCAAATTCGATAAACCGGATTTATATCCGAAATAGTATAAGGCTGAATTCGAATCTGTAATTGGTTTTTCTCTATCACGTCAGGTTTTCGAAATACAAAAAAAAAAATGTTTTTATTCGTTTTTTACATAAAAAATCGTTAGTTTGTTTAAAAATCAATGAATTTTATTTGAACGTCGTTTGTATATTGTTGGTTCGGTATTAGAGCCCAGCAATAGTCTACCAGCATGCTTTTGTCCCAAAATCCTTGATAATTTCATTTAATTTTCATTAAATGTTGGCGAGCACGCTCCCTTTGTTCGTCGATCACCTCACCTAGGTTTTGTGGAAAAAATCTAAACGCGAATAAAGAAAATGAATTTTGAGTGACATTCGTGCAACTAATTCGTAATAATTTTTCAATAATTCAGCAACAATTTGTCTGTAGTTTTCATTCTTACTGTTTCCAAGAAAACTCTTCACGATGCTCTTGAAGGATTTCCAGACTGCATATTCTTTCTCCAATAAACATTGTGAAAAATTGTCATTGTTCAATAGCTTCCTGATCTGAGGGCCAACAAATATGTCTTCTTTGATTTTAGCATATGAAATTTTAGGGAAAACTGCTAACAAATATTTAAATGCTGCACCATCTTTGTCCAGAGCCTTGACAGAACGTTCTTAACAAGGCCCAATTTTATACGCAGCGGCGGAAGAGGAACATCATTTGGATCAATTAATGGTTTACTTGAAATGCTTTGTTTTCCTGGTGAATACTCAGTTCTTTTTGTTCACTCTGTTCTGATGTAATGATGACATGTAGCGCGAATATCCGATACATAAAGGAAACAGCAATATTTTGAGAAACTTCCTTACATACCAGTCAACAAACCAATGACGTAAAACAAAGAAATTTAAATCACACACCTTAAGGTCACCGCAGATCTTCCATTTATTATCGTTATATTTGAGAAATGTCAAAATTTCAGTTATTGATTTGTAATTTTCCTTTGTATTAATGGCATAAGCGATTGGTATGGATGGTTTTTCATTCATTCATTATACCCTTTGCCTGCTTAATTGCAGGATCGGGTAGAGAGGCTTGCGTTTTAGAGGTACAAAGCATCCTAGGAAACTCCCGCCTACCCACGCAAATAATGCACAGTAGAAATATTGATTCTAACGAAAATTTCTGTTTTTTACTATGAAAATTTTCTTCTCGCAAAAATGTGTTACTAAAGTAAGCGTCGGAGGCGAAATATGTTGCGAATTTTTGTTGTAATTCACCAATAAAATGTCTTGGAGTTTCTGATTTATAAAAAGATCGAATGCAGTTTAAGTTGCTGATAATACTACCCTTTAAAAATGGCAATTTTTACATTGTATATTTGGATGAGTTTTAATATTAAAATGATGCTCTAAACAGGTTATAGAAAATAGCTCAAAAATCAGAGATAGTTGATCTACAATTGTGGGCGACATTTCGTATGAAATTTCTCCCAAATTTGTGCCAACATTTTTTTTGGGAAATTGTTCATAAAATAAAAAAAAACAACATTTTTCTTTGGATTTTCGCATCCTTGTTTTATTGTACTGGTGTTACGATACTTTTGTTTACTAAATATACAATTTTAATTTGCATTGAATGTTAACTAATATTAGAAATGCACTCTTTCTGCACAAGACAATAAAAATAATGACGCGAGTGAGAAGAATCTGTTTGTCTCCGGAGCGTGGGTTCAAATCAGCATTATAAAAAACTGCTCCTTGAATCGAATTGTGGCTATTTGGTCGCTGTTAGATCTGAGCTGTGAGACAAGGTATCCAGGCGGCATATTCCCATGCGAGTACACACATTTTTGTATGATGGCTCTAACAAACCCATCCATCCCAATTTCCTATACGTCGATGATGGCCTTATATTTGTCTAGAACATTCGTTAAGCGGATATACATGATCCTAGATATTTTGAATACAATCAAGGTCCTTACTACGTTTGCGGTCTTCATTAACATTTGGTTGGTTTGGGTTCCCGCAGAAGACGAAATTTACTAGAGCCTTGCATGAAAATATTTGTATCGGAATAACTTTAAATATATAATATATAAATGTCAATTCGAATGACACTGCATAAAAATAAATATAAACAACTGTGTCTTCATTATCGTCGTTCCTATCTTGTATAATAATGTACTGTATCATTTCTGTGGGCGTTCCAATAAATTACCGTCGAATGTATACTTTTTCCAAGTAACTTTCTGTAGTGAGTAAAATCGAGTTTTAATCTTTCGTTAAACTTTTTCGTTTAATTGATGTACCTATAGAAAGGCTGATAAAACTGGATAACCTTAACATCAAACTGATAAAAATCCGATAATATGAAAACATTGGAATAACTTTAATATCTCGCTTCCTGATCGTCCGATCATGAAAGTGACTTCACATTTCATATTTCATAAGGAGGTTGAACAAATTAGACATGTGGCTTTTGGAAAGTTATGAAAATAAAAAGAAATCGGTAAAATATTAAAAAAAAAAACATTATTTGTCAAAATAATGCCATTTGTGATCCCTCAGAGCGGTTCAAGTAAGACTATCAATATTGCATCAAAAAGTACAAAAAAAATCTCTAAAGCAAAATGTCATTAAAATGAAAATGTGATCAAATTTCGAAATGGAAACGTCAGATTAAGAAAATGTCAACATTTTGCGTCATATTTTATGTGAAGTGATTTGTTATTTTAGTGACGCTTTTTAATTTTTTTAAAAAGTCTCAAAGGCACAAAATCTTATTATTTTGGCGATTGGGTGAACCGTTTCCGAGTAATAAGCACATGTTTGTTTTAGCGTTTTTCCATCCGTTTTGTTAATTATGCTTAAAATAAGTTTGTACATTAAAACGTGTATAACAATTTTAAAACAAGTCCAGTTGTTTCTCAGTTGTGTTGAATCTCCCTTGTGCAACCCTGTCCAGCCTCGTCAGAAACCATTGCAAATCAAACCATTTTCGTGTTTGGATGTTTTCGGGATATGAGCGATTTTCTAAATTCTCCTTTAAAAGTATAAATAAATAATAAATTTGTACATTAAAACATGTACAAAACTTTTTAAACAAGTCCAGTTGTTTCCATGTTCGGTTGTGTTGAATTTGCCTTGTTCAACCCTATCCAACCTCGTTAGAAACTACCGAAAATTAATCCGTTTTCGTGTTTGGACGATTTCCTGATATGAAGGCAAAGCAAAGAGACAGAGCTCAAAATTACACGCTACTGCTCATGCTTGTGAAAATAAATGATGTTAAGTAAAGCAAAGCCTACTGGAAACACTCGAATGTTTGCACTGTGCTCTGGTGAAGTGCTCTAGCGGCAAGAGCATGTCATAACACATACTTACTTTAGCTGCCACCAGACGGCTATTCGAGAAATAATTGACCAAAGATCGTAAATATTGAGACGCTTGGAAAATATTGCGAGGGAGTTCCTTTTGATTATTTTCAAACGATTAATAGGCAGAGAGCCCATCCAATCCCTTAAGACCATATTCTAAAACTCCATAAAAACTGCTGGAAGCTCCTCGAGAGCTATCTAAAGGATCGATCCTTTGCAATAAAATCGAAAGACTCTATACTAGGCCCTATACTATATACCATCTACACCTCTGACATGCCTGTTCATTCCCTAATTCAAACCTCAACTTTCGCTGATGACACTGCATTCATGAGCATTAGCACTAGCCCATTAATGGCTTCTAGACAACTGCAGTCTCATATACACATATTAGAATCTTGGCTCGAAAAGTGGAAGATAAAAGTAAATGCCACTACGAGTGTACAGGTTACATTCTCTCTTAGACAGAATAATTGTCCAGCTCTCACTATTCACGGCAGTACCATACCCGTTCATAACCATGTCAAATATTTGGGTATTCACCTTGACCGACATCTCACCTGGAAAAATCACATTGACTCAAAAATCATACAATTGAAATTAAAAATGGCTCAACTCCACTGGCTTATTGGCTCCCAGTCTACTCTCAGTTTGGAAAATAAAATCACCATCTACAAAACCATACTGAAGCCAATATGGACATACGGCATCCAGTTGTGGGGAACGGCATCGGTTGCAGAGACGATAATCAAGAATACTGCGCCAAATTTGTGGTGCCCCATGGTATATTAGGAATGATAACATACACAAGGATTTAAACATTCTATTTCTATAGAAGACCTCACTGAGGTTTTTTATTTCTGTAGAAGAAGGTTTTCTATTTCTATAGAAGACCTCACTGAGGTTTTCTATTTCTA
>JAHXMU010000072.1:6465977-6492298 GCA_019455685.1 Philornis downsi
AAAACCTCAGTGAGGTCTTCTATAGAAATAGAAAACCTCAGTGAGGTTTATTGTTTGTGAAGTTTTTTTCCTCCCAAAAACATCCACATCTTCTCTACAGTGCCCGATATTTGATCTGCTCAGCGTTGGACTTACGGAGTGACGGCGTTGTTGGTCTGATGCAGTATTAAAAACGAAAAATTAGGATTAAGATTTGAATACTTATTGTAAATTTCGAAAGAAAGATCCAATAAAGAAAATGAATGGAAAAAAAGCATTTATGCAAATCTCTCTTACGCACAATGCGAGAACTGCTCCATAGCGGCTGAACTCCCAAAAGCCAGGCTGGCAACCGACATATCTTCTCGCTTCCCATCGACGCAGTAAGCTGAACAAGTATACATTTCATTTTGCGACATTCTGCATATGTCGGAATAGAACCCAAAGCTATGGGAACTCCTTCCACAATGCATTTGGGGCTAAGGAATACTGGAAATACTCCTTCTGAGATATGCCTTTAGAATGCATTTCAGAATTTATCCAAGCAGAAGATGTTGACGATTCTTCTACTTGTAGACCTCGTTCAGAAGATGATTCAGGCTTAAGATGCAGTGGAATTTCGTGTTGTTTATATACCGTTACAAAGGATTGGCTAACACAGGCACAGATGTACTTCGAAAAATTGGCAACTCTTGTACCTGTCACCCTTTGGAAACTAATTAACTCACAGTTTCCATTAAAGCAAAAAATGGTGAAGCTACTCACGGTTTCACCGAATTCCTAGAGTTTTTTGTATGCTGCTGGATTGGCATTATTACATGTTACATTTTTTCTATGTCCGTTTTTGCCAACTCCTGCAGCCATTTTTGCGAACTCAAATGTCGCCATCTTGACCATATCCTGCTGCGTATGCAGATGTCGTTTCTACGTTTTTTTGCTATAATCTAGTGTTAGCATCTTTTTGTTTTAATGTATTGTTAACTTGTTATTGTTTGTGAAGTTTTTTTCCTCCCAAAAACATCCACATCTTCTCTACAGTGCCCGATATTTGATCTGCTCAGCATTGGACTTACGGAGTGACGGCGTTGTTGGTCTGATGCAGTATTAAAAACGAAAAATTAGAGCAAATTGTCCCGCCATCCTTTTTCTGTGGCTTTGATTTTCAAGTTAAATTTTATGGCTGGCGCTCTATTCATATGGCTGCATATGACTGTTTTACATCGGTGCATGAATGTGGGTGAGTGTTTGTTCAAAGGACTTTTTCACAATGTATGCGTGAGTTCGTGGATACGACTGTCGCTGTTTTGGTTCCATCAGCCCAAAAACCCACTAAATGTATTTCTCTTCACTTTATTTTTGTGGGCTCAGGGATGTAATAGAAAAAACACTGGCTAAATGGAGTAAAATGGAAATAGAAACGAATTATGAGTTAATATTTGTTTAGATCCAGATTGTGTGTGTGTGTGTGTATGTGTGCCAGTCTGAGTGTGTCTGTGGGTATGCTTCGAATCCATTTGAGTCCATTTGTGGTTAAGAGTTTCATGGGGTTTCACATGTTGTCATATGGGATTTTGTATGATGTCCTTTTTTCACAACGAGATTGCGTTCACAATTTCACCCAATGTGTGGTTTTACTCTACTTGACGCTAGAAACTGATTGCATGTCTGTAAATAAATGCAGAGAAACAAATCTAAATTGTGAGCATGCTGCTGAAATTGGTATAAAGCAAATGCGCTACGATTTTATTTAATGCCAACAAATTGATTTTATTCATATTCTTTCAACTTGATGATCTTTTACATTCTAACTCACTTACATATTTACGTGGCGACTAGAATTGGCATTCCTATCTGTTATACGACGCACGTAGAAAACAAACTCAAGCACTTTAGTCTTCTGCGCTTCTTCTTCATTTCGTCAAATTTGACAGTATTTTAAAATCCCGGCCCCTTCAACGGTGTTTTGGTCGCCGTATTTTGCACCGTCCATCGAGTCGTTGTCGAAAACTTTGCGAGCTGTATTATTTTGGTCCATCCAAGTAATATTTTTACTGATTCTTTCTCAGTTCTTGAAAAGGTTGCAGTAACATGTCACAGTTTTATGCCATTAATGTCTATATCATCAACATAAGCAAATATGGCATGGATATTGTTATACTCGTAGATGATGCCAGTCGTGTTAACCGTTGCTCTCTTCATAATCAACTCCAAAGGCATGTTAAAGATATTGCACGATATGCCCGTCTAAATCATTGTTTGGTGATTGACTATAATTTTTCCTTGTTTCTATTGAAGATTTTGTGTCGTCAGTTTCGTCCCACATAGAAGTGTTCTTTCCATAATTGCTCTCTTCATATCTACGACTAGACTTCCATCGTTGACTTTGAACTGGGCACTGTGTCCGAACGGTTGTGTCCTACTGCTTGATGGAATCTTCGGGCATATCTGTACTTTTATGTATCTCTTCCGATCTTTCCATTATGTATTTTCCGCCACGTCTTTCCGTCTGGCAATATACAGCACTTAATTCTGTTGGCTGTGGCATTGCCGTATATGCAGCATGCCTTTCCTCTTTCCATGCCTCTGACACAATACAACGTCCTTTATTCTATCAGGGCTCCCAAGTATAGTTTTTGCGGCAGTTGCCAACGATTGCACGATATATTGTCATTGTGTGCTAGAATTGACATAACCTTGTAGGAGCAAGCTGTGACTGTCTCGGGACTATGCAGCTTAGCTCAATCTGCTTAATCTCGTGCGTACTTTAGCTTTAGCAAACAACCGATGGTCTATGATCAGTCTGTTTCCTTTTATTACGATCTGCAGATCGCCAAGCTGCCCGGTGCCTTTCTATGCCGAAATCTGGTTTAACCTACTATAACGTTACGTGATGCGGCGAAAGAAACTAGTCGGAATTTCGAAGGTGTTGCTATGCAGGCTATATTTTTCGGTTGCTGCACAAGGAACATCTTTCCTTCCTATTCTTCGTTAAAATCTCTCCTAAAAAAGCGACCACAGCATAATATTAGTCTTCGATCTTCCGGTCTTTATTGTGATGTAGTCACAAACTTTCGTGAACAAAATATTTCACTTTTATGCCGGTTGTGGCTACTGGGCCGCTTACAGGTTAAAACCGCAAAGCAAGATATTTAAGTCTCTCATCTACTACAAACCCACGTCCAATTGCATGTTTCTCCAGTCCATTTTATCTCCTACTTTGTTTTGATGACCTCTACGGCGCAATTCTGGATAAAAAACTTGTTCAGCTTCTAAATTACGGTCCCATTGACAGTAGACAGTAGCACCATTCGTGCACCACCCTGTATTTGAACATTTTTGTGTTTGGTATAATTATTAATTATAATAATTAATTCTGAGTTTCATGACAGTTAAAAATGTTTACTGTGAAAATCAAAAGTAAAAATTAACCATGATTGATTTTTAATCTTTAAAGATTAAAAATATGATTGATCAATAAATCGTGATTGATTTCTATTTTTGATTTTTAACAATAAAAATAATTTCTAATTATTATCTGTAACTCTTAAAATAATAAGTTTAATTAGTTTTTACAATTAAGATCAAAAGTAATTATTATAACCGACTTATAACAACAATAATCAGAAATATTTGTTTATGACATATTTATATAATTAAAAATCAATCATGATTTTTATACGTATTTAATCTTGAAAAAATCAAATCAACCATGAGTTTTAGTTCATTTATTTTGTCATTTTCGTTCATTTTAATTGCACTCGCGGTCATTCAAACCATAGTCCCGCCATGACCGGTCTCGGTACAGGTCCAGCAATATGTAAGTTAAATATGGGAGGTACCAGAAACGGTGGGCTTATCGGGTAAATTTTGTCACTGTTTATCAAGCTTAGCATTATATTTTACTTTAGACCGTGGTCTACAAGTTGATAACAAATTAATGGGGAGAAAATTAAGCTTTGATATATCGGTCAATTTGTATGGAAAGTAGGCGAATGGGCATGGTAGTACCGCCCATTTTAATTCGATTTGAAGCTAGGAATATTTGATTTAAACCGGTGATTTGTACGGGTGATGTGATAAGGGGGTGTTACTTGGCTTTGATTTAAATAGCAATACATTTAAATTGCTTCATTTCACGAATTATGAAGTACAGGCAAACTTCCAGAAAATCGATCAATTTGCAAGGAGTAAACCAGAAGGGGCGTGGCAATACGATCCATATTCAAATATTACTTAAACAAAACCTTAATGTAACCATATAGAAGATAAGATCCTGTTAATACATTCGTGTGAGAGGTATCAGCAGGGTTATAATTTGCTGGTCGATTTTCTTAAATTTTATCAGGAATAATACAGCAAAGCAATGAGAAAAAATTAAATTTGTAGTTACACAGATATAGCTAAATTTTGAAAAAAGTGGACAATTTCTATGGGAAGTACCGGGACGTACTCCTTTCATTCCCAGAACTAAATGGGTCGATGTAGCCCATTAACAATCCTTTAGTAAAGACTTATTGTATCCACCAGCCAGCCAAACAGGCAGCAGGACATCGCTCAACCGGTTTAAAAAGTTATGAAACACATTTGGTCAAATGATATTTGCATTCTTGCTTGTGGAAGTTTAAAAGCATCTAACCAAATTTTTGATTTGTATTTTTATGATTGAGGAAATGAAAAACCAACCTGACCAATGTGATTTTTATTACTAGTATTTAATTCTTATTTTACAAATGGAAATGAAAATGAAGTTTTATTATTGATTTTTACAAATAAAAATCATTTTTAATTATAATAATTAGTTCAGTAATTATTTGTGATTAATCCATTATCCATTATTCGGTTTCATAAGTAGAGTTAAACCAAACGCACAAAAAGCTATGATTTCGATGAAACTTTTATTTCATTATAATGCGTGGACTTTGACATAATAAATGGTAATGCCATTTAAATGACCGCCTTTGTTTTCGACCACTTTTTCGTACATTCGTCTTTTTGTAGCCCCAGTCTTTGTAGTCTTTGGTGTAGCCCCACAAAAAAGTCTAACGGAGTAAAATCGCATGATCTTGGTGGCCAATTGACGTCTCAAAAACATGAAATTATACTTTCTGTAAACTTCTCATGCTTTAGAGCTAAAGTCGGTCGTGTTGGATCTCGTTTGAATCACCACTTTTGTAGTAAGTTTTAACTATTTTTGCGCTTTCTTCGATTGTTAAACGATCCATAGTCGTAAATGGCAAACTTTTCATTAAATAAATAACACTTCAGGAGACAGGTATTTATCAGCTGACAGCCTTACCAGATCGGTGGTTTTGAAACTACTAATGGATAATGCCATATAATAAAAATTAGGAAATAATTATTAGACATTTATATAAATAATACTCATAAGCATTACTGTACTCATAAGCGTTACCTGTAATATTTGCGGATGTGGTCAATATTGTAGGTAATCGATTTCTTAATGAGCTTAATATGATCTGCTCATTAGGCCATTATTATTAGGCTTGTATAAGAAGTGATTTCCAGTGGCAAATGTATGTTTCTCAAGTGATGACACTATTAGGGAGTAAAAGCGCAAACGGTGATCGATCGTGGCGCAATGTTTAGTACATCCAATAATCTTTCACAAGTTCAATTTCCTATAGAGCTGCCCATCAATATTTGAGCTGACTTGGATGTGTCCGACAAACATTTCGAATAGTCGAGTAAATGCTTCTCAAACCGTGACGTTCGGAATCGTTTGAGAATACGTATATCCTCAATAAATGTGAGCAGCTCTCCCATATCTCATTAATTAAATTTCATGAGAAAGAAATTGGTTTACTTGTCCAAAGATGGAAAATTGTGAGCTGCTTGGAAAATTCTGCAGAGGGGTTTCATTACTACTATATAGTAATGGAGGTCAGGAGGTCATATGTATATAGTTAAATCGTGGTACTTATAAAATTTGGAAGGGTTGTAATTATTTGGGGTTTCTGTTTTTTTTTATCTTTATACAGACTGCATGAAGAATGCTGCTACATTAAGGAAATCAAATTGTTTTTTCTTCAATTCATACAAACTAAGTAATTCTATCTTTTTTCGTTAGGGAAATAATACATTGTTATTACGTCTTTTCAGTGGCTTTTCAAGATAATCGAGTTTAATTAATTTCCCCTCTCGGTTATGTATTATGTACGATATCGGATGGTTGCTTTAGTTAAGCAAATTTGTTGGTTATGTTTTGCAGCAAAAGTTCTCCAATAGCTTGATTTGAAGAAACTCCACATTATTGCGTTTGATGGTTTTCTTACGGGTTTATTGCGGTTTATTTGAAAATATTTGCTGCGTCTATGTGGCAAGTTACATTATGCTGTTAAAAACACATAAGAATTTCGGCGTATTTGTGCATTGATTAACATCTTGGAAGCAACATTTATCAGCCACCCAGTATTCTTGTTGCATTATAAGTTGGCGATGCCTAATACATGCGACTATCTTTCATATGATTGCAGGTTCAATCCCGCACACAACTACCTATCATTATTTAAGCGACGTTTAACCCAACGTGTCTAACGTACACTTCGAGTAGTCGACTAATCAACAAGTCTTGTGAATGCATCTTAAAATGTGATGGTCGAAATCGTCAACTGTAGGTGCTGTTGAGTGAGTCTAGGGAGGGGAATTTGCATTTTTTATGTCGCTTATGTTACTCTCTGCCCATTGGGTTAGTTACGACGTTGCCCAAGTGTTACTGAGTATAAGTCGTCCAACTGCGCAAGATGCAGGTTCCCTGCACTAAAATTGGAAGTGGTTGTATTTCGAACATAGTGTAAATAACTTAATCTTACGACCAACATACAAAGCCAAAATGTTGACCCGGTTTGTGGAAAGAAACTTCATGGATTTGCACCACGATAACGCACCATCTCACAAGACTGTCAATGTGGACGAATTTCTGAAGAAAATTTCAAATAATGTCTTCGTATCACTATCATTTCGAGGCACTAGTTTTCAGTCAATAGAAGACATAACGGAGAATTTGTGAAGAAAACTGAAGAATTTTCCGAAAAATTCGTTGCAAATATTTTAGTGTTTGAACTATTCGTTGGCTCAGGTGTGTTATCTCGGAAGGGCCCTAATTTGCAGTCGATACAATAAATTTGAATGGATACAAACACTATTTTCTCTAATGCAAATGCGATATGTAGCATCTTATCTATTTTTCAGTTTTAAGAGTAAAGTTAAATAAAACACACATAAATCTATGATTTCGATGAAACTTTTGTTTCATTGTAATGCCTGAACCCTGCCATTATATGCGAAATGAAGTGTCATTTAAACGACTGCCTCTGCCTCGATAACTTGACGAATGTTGTCTTTCAAATGTTCCAAGGTTTGGGATTAACCGCGTAAACACCTTCTTTGACGTAGCCACATACAAAAAAAGATCTAACGGCGTCAAATCAAATGATCTCGGTGGCCAATTGACGTCGCCAAAACGTGAAATTTCGCTTTCTGGAAACGTTTCGTGCAATAAAGCCAAAATCGGTCGTGTTGTGTGACTCGTGGCATAGCCTCGTTAAAAATACATAACGTCCAGTTCATAGCCTTCATTTGTAGGCAAAAAAACTCTGTTGTCTACGGCTATAGGCGGTAACGGTTCTTCCAACTTCATTTTCGAAAAAAATGGCTCGATGACATCTCCAGACTATAATGCGCTTCAAACAGTTACTTTTTCCAAATGCAATGGCTTTTTCATAATCACTTCTGGACTCGGAGAACCCCACATGCGACAATTTTACATGCTGACGTAACCACCACCTCATCACTGAAGAAAATTTTATTCGAAAAATCAGCATTGAAAGTCTGTTGCTGTAGCACCCAATCAATATATGTTGGAAGTGCAAAAACAAATGCAAAATTCATCGTAATGGGCCGTAAGATATGACCATAACCACCCCGTAATGCACGGAAAGTGCCCAGGTTTGAAGTATCACTTTTATAACAAGTTCTAACACGTTTTACGCATTCTTTGGTTGTTTATAAATGGGAAACCTTTCACTGTATAAATAACACTTCAGACGACAGGTATTTAACAGCTGACAGCTTTGCCAGACCACTTCAGCCTTTTCAGACCACTAAATGGATAACCCGTCACAAATTTGGAATTGAAGCCTCTTTAAATGGGTATAAAGTTTGCAAAGCATTTTGTATTCTTTTCAAAATACTCGGAATTTCGCTTAACATAATCCCTTGAAGAAGCTTATTTACAATCATAATTTGTCGAAAAAAATTACTGTGATAGTGCATAAGACAAATTTAGATGTTGATTTTCTTTATTATTGGCCGCGTTTCCAACATATCGCAATGTATTGTAAGCTTTAAAATAAGTCCTTATAAGAAGTCGCAAATGGCAACAATTTGTTACCTGCCACTGAGTCAATATAAATGAATTCTGCGCGGCAGTATAACTTTTTTTTTAACATGGAGATAGGTTTCCACATAAATTCAAAACCAAAAGAAGGCAAAAAAAAACAACTACCTTTAACAAATATCCTGTATTTATATTAATAGCATTTGCCGCAACATACGCATGAGGCTGATCAATCTGTCTCACATCACAAATTCTTTAAAGCCAATAAACGTTTTCATTACTGCTGAGCATATGGCACATTTGGTCGGTTTAAGGCGTCCATATTTTTAGACGGCTTCATTAGAGGGTACCAAAGCGACAAATCCTTTTCATTATGGACTTTCCTCAAGCATAACCGAAATACTCTTAAAACGCCAAAAAATAACTAGTTTTTTTTTCAGCCAGCCATTCCAAAGTAAAGCAGCTGATGCTCTATTGGACGTTTCAAAATGAAATCTTTATATAGCCCCTCTGCACCCAAGTAGCTAACAAAATCAATTTTCTTCTGGAATACTTATCTATTTAAACAGCTTATATTCAAAATTGATTTAGTCTCTACTTCGTTTTGTGTGAAATATTGCTGTTGTAAACTTGTGCTAGAATTTAATCATGGATAGCTTAAAAGTGTCTGTAAAAATTGGAGCAACCTACGAAATCAATATGGGCTCGTCTTTTCAATAAAGTGAAACCCTTTAGCTATGATTTGCAAACTCCTACATGGTGCGAATGACAGATCTGAAGCAAACTTGAAAAAGGATACACAAAAGTAATGACTATGATGAGCCGGCAGAGAAACGTTAATAATGTAGGAAGGAAAAAAACAAATGAAACAAAACAATGGATTTGCAAAAAAGAGGAGAAGATGAATATATTTTGCAAAAATACGCAAAGATCGTTTATATCAGATTACAATGTAAGCGTAAGTACTGGAGAAAAGCACTCCAACTATAGATATAGCACAGAACTCTATAGTTATTGATAAAATCTTTAAGAGCTGTTCGTTAGAAAAATGTTCCAATAAAATAGTACTGGCATTTAAAACTCTTAAACAGAGTGTTATCTATAATATGTAGCGTCCCAGCAAAAGGATGCGAAGCGTATTCTCTCAATTAAAGAGTTTCCCAAAATATTTTTGTCGCTAAGTTGGCAGGATTGATGTCTATACTAATGTGGAATTTCCGCGCGATTTGTCATTTAGTTTGTTCACTCGATGTTGTTTGTTCAATCGATGGCTAAAAATATCGAACAAAGAATTTGTCTCAAATTTTGTATTGAAAATGGAATTTCGTGTGTCAAATCGCTGAAAATATTACCGGAGGTTTATAGCGAAACAATTTCAAAAACATCTTAATATGAGTGGTACAGTGCATTTCAAAGCAATCAAGTTGAGGTGGCAAATTTGCCTCGCCCTGGCCAGCCATTAATATCTTCAGTTAAAGCAAACATCGATAAAGTGAAGGTAATGGCGACTACAAACCATAGTTTAAGTTTTAGAGAGATAGTCGCTGAACGTTCTGTGTCCATAAATAAATTCATACCATTATGCGTGCCTGTTTGGATATGGAATGTTTGGATAGGTCTGAAAGACTTGAAGTTTCTTCAATAACTTACTGGCTGAAGACATGCTAGAACGAGTCAATACAGTCTCCACATTCAAAAAAACGCATTACAAGAGATAATAAGATATGGGTTTACAAGACTGACATGAAAACCGACGAAAAAAAGGCGTTAAAGTCAACGAAATGTCAAGATAATATTGTCTGCTTTCTTTGATTATCGCTCCGCTGGGCACTCACAATTTTTGCCAGAAGTCTAGATAGTAAATAAAGAATATTATCCGGGTGTTATGCAACGTTTGAGAGGGCAAATTCGTCAAAAAAGGTAAGATTTGTGTAAAGAAAACTGATGAATTTTACTTAGTGATAGCACACCATCTCACTAGGATATCATTGCCAACGAGAACTGAAGTTTTTTTTTCGGAAAATGTGCTATTTCGGAGGGGGTCTTCTCTGAAGACGACACTATAATTTAGAGATCAACAGTAAATGTAAATATTCAAAATATAAAATTACCCTAAGCAAAACACTGTTTCGAATGTTTAATTTTCTTTTTGAATTCCATCATTTTTGCAAATGCTTTTAGTACAGTTCAAAATATATAAAAATAATATTTCTTTTCTTTTGTTACAGCTTTAAAAATGTTTTGATGAATTTTTGTCATTTATTTGTTTAAAAAATGTCTGTTTTAAATTTCTCCCGAATTTATACATCATTTTTACATTTTTTTATGTTCATTATATTTTTTATCGGGGATTGTCATCAGAACAAAATTCAATTCGAGAATGTTTTTGATTTTTTCAATTTCTTGAATACATAAAGTTTTTATTATGATTCCTTTAATCGAATAATAAGTGTATGAAATTTTGTTTCTGATTCATACATCCAAAACGGAATTAACAAAAATCTTTGATTTTCATTCTTACAACCCAAACGAAATTAGAAACAATGTTGTTTCTGATTCAGTTATGAAACCTCTTGTTTTTACTCCATTTGGAAATTTTCAAAATAAAAAGAAAACAGACAACATTTTGAAGAAGCTATGGAAGTTTTTTAGAGCTTGATATCGTAAATTCAGAAAATAAGTTATTTGAAGCACCAAGCGCTTTTCACCGCGAGAAACAAACCTGCTTTTGTTTTCAATTTCGATTCAGCGGAAATTGCATGAAACTTTATCTCTGTTTCGATTTCAAGAATCAAAATATCTGTTTCGTTATGTGACACAGAATCAATGTATTATAAGTTTTTAATTTCGTTTCAGGTAAAAAATGAATGAACTTATAAAGTGATTTGTTGTTGTTTCGAATATGAATCAGAATGTAATTTCTAATTCACTTTAAGTACGTTTACAATATCAAGCCCTAAATGAGATTGAATTTTCGTGAGTTTTTATAGAAATTTCAGTTTAATAATAAAAAATAAATCATTCAAAATGTTTCTAAAAATCTATCTTCTTGCAACTCCATTCACGTTGAGAATGTCTTTAATTTAAATAAACATGAGTTGAATTGAATTTCTATAAAAAGCGAAAGTACGGTTCTTATACCCTGGGTATTTCCCACAACTTCGACCATAATTTTTGGTTGCAGAGCTGTTTTCTTTTTTGATGCAACTGGCATTTCGTCCGATAAAGTGCGGCTTTGTTATGAAATTTGTGCCAACCGACTCATTTGTACCAACTCGGCAGATTAAATCGACCATAGCTCAGTGGTCCCAAAACAAGCTGTGATTTCTGGTCTGACAGGTACTCTGCCAGCGAGTTACTCATGACCCGCATATTTTACCTCTTTTTAGTCAAAAGTAGGCGCGCCAGAAATCCATTATCGATATGCGATCGCTGTGACTTCAATTCTTGCATTTCTTAGGGAGTGGAATTTCTTAGCTATGTGTTTCGTCCCATCGTTTCTCGAGGAGCTGCGATGTCTGCGTGGTTGTTTTAATCCACACAAAAGTGTTTGACCGACCAACCATTTATCGTCCAAATTAAGGCCGCATAATCGATTTGCAGGTCTCCTTTTCTGTGCCTACTTTTGTTGTAGACAGACATTTTGTATGCAGCCGTATAAAAATGTATGTGAAATGATCGCCAAAACTTTTGGCTGATTACAGATCAGAAATATTCTACCATCAGACTACAGATTCATGAAAAAATATCGCCATTGAAATTGGTGGTTGGCAAGTTGTCTGTTCGGCACATTTTACACTGATAGTTGACTTGATAAGACAACAACTCATGTGAATGATAAATATACATACTCGTATTATGGCAATTTTTTTCTTGTGACAATTGTAGTTTGGGCCATTTTTGTGGTTCTCGTTTTCTTTTTGATAACTGCCCCCATATTACTGAAACAGTTCCTCATAATGATAAGTCTTAGTCATTGCATTTCCGACTGCTAGATATTTACTGTGGCCGTTGTAAGATTTTGCTGTGTTTAATCGTATATTTTGCATCAAAATAAACCAAACTAGTTTGCAATCAAATTAGCTAACGGCTTCCTGTACCCTTATAATGAGTTTAAAACATAAATATAATATTGCTCCAAAATTTCTTAAGGATTTCCTTGTAATGACATTACACTGCGAATTTTATTACATTCCCCCGTAATTTAACTTACAGTACAACTATGTGAATTTGCCTTTTGTTTTACGCTTAAAGTAGTTTTTCCTCACATATGTACGAGTATACTTGATAAGAGACTGTGTTTCCTAGTACTGCAATTTAACAAACGAGAAGCGAGAAAAAACAATAAATCCTTTTAACTTTCCATACACACTACGTACGCAAAAAAAAAAGAGGCGATGAGCGTAAAAGACTGTGCAATACAATGAAGGAGAACAAAAACCAATGACAGAGCAAAAAATAAAATGGTATATCAACATCTAACAACTTCAGAATAGAAATTGTCCACATTTATTCTTGCATACTCTGTATGAAATGGTGAAAACGGGATGAAATGTGAAGAAAACATGAATGAATGTACAAGTTGTGTCTGTGAATGGACGCGAAACATTGAAAAACTTAAAGCTTTTAGCATTCAGTCGAACATTCTTGTAAGTGAGATGAGCTGAGGGCGTTAACCTTCAGTGGATATTTTCATTGTCTTGCTTTTGTTTTGGATTTGACGAAACTGAAACTTCATGGATTATGGCATTTAGCTTTATTATTTTTAGTTTTTTCTTGCAATATCTTTTTGCAGCTGTGTAGAGTATTTTTAGCGATAACATAAAACAACATACAATTTATCAGTTATTCAGCCCAAAACACTAATCTTATGGAATTTATGGATGTCCTTTTGAAATTGTTTACTTAGAATTTACAGTTAGAATCTGCCGTTGGAAATAAATCTATTATTGTTAAGATTATGCGATTAAAATGAGACTTTTGTCTTGCTGGCTGAACACTGCCAAACCGTCAATAAGAAGTTTCGCGACTAGCCCTATCTCTCTTAAAGGACGATTTTTAGTCAACGTTTCCTATATTTTATCGATGTTAAGAATAACTAAAGAAGTTGATGACCAACCAGAGCGAGACAAATCTTCCACCACGTCTTACACATCTCATTTTCAAGCCAAATTTTTTACGTAAATTCTTTGTTCGATACCTTTAAAAATTGTATAATAAACATGAGATGAACTGACAACATCGATCACTGTAAAAAAATCGAATGGCAGATAGAGTGCCAGTATAGAGGACGGTTGTGCCAGCTTAGGGAGAAGAATTTTGGGAGGGAATTTTAAATAATCAATTTGCGGTACTACAGGGTTAACCGCTTTTCGGTTTCAAGTTGTTGTAAAGTTGAACAAAACATACATAAAGCTATAATTTCGATGAAACTTTTAATTCATTATAAGGCTCGGACATTGCCGTTATGTGCAAAATACAATGCTATTTAAATGATCGCCTCTGGATTGGTTACAGCAGACGATACTTTTGGGGTAGTTTTTGAGAAAATATGGCCTAATGACACCTCTAGACCATAATGCGCACCAATCAGTCACTTTTTCCGGATGTTTACATATCTGTTCACTACAAATAATCGTATACTTAATATTAAATCCCGCGCAGCCCTAAGGCTTGTTTGCAGGTGAGAAAAAAAATCAGTCCAGCTGATATTTATATATATATATATATATATTGTTCAACTTATATATATATATATATTTTTTTTCTTTTTTTTCCTTTTTCCACCATTTAATTCTAAATATTCTTTAATAAATTTGATTTAATACTTTGAACATTTATTGTTAATTTAAGAAATCTACGTAATGTAAATGTAAATGTACAATTAATTTTAATATTGTTATGCAATAAGTTTAATAAGTTTAGTGACATCTGATTCATGACTGTTGACGAATTTTTTCCTTAATCATTTGGAATTGGAATCTTATAGCGCCCTTGCGCCCTTCTCCTGGTGTCTCGTGGATAGTTGATGCCTTCCAGTAAGTTGGTGTTGTTGTAGAATTCGTTATTTATTGTTGTATTGTAAAGATTTTTATACTGAATATTCCCAGAAGTTGGCAGAGATTACTATTTGGTTCAGTATTGTTGTTAGCTTGATTACTACTATTATTGATATCACTAAAGAAGTTGTCTTCAAAAATATGCATTACATTGTGTGTGTTTATATTAGACCTCGATCTGAAGGTATCCTGCTGGTTTTTATGAAGTAGTTTAAGCACCCTATTCCGAGTTTGTTGTAGTAGACGGCAAAATGTAGCTCTTCCCCAAGCAGCTAGGCCGTGTCTTAAATAAAATTCGGCCATTGAGAAGCAAACTTGTTTGCATACCTTTTATGGGGAGCAGTTGCTTACGTGTTGTAGAGCATTTGCCGTTGTTCAAAGGTTCTTCTGTAGGTACACTGTGCGAATTTTCCATTTTAGATGTTCGTCTAAATAAATTCCCAGATATTTGTACGTTTCTACGTACTCGATGTGATGTTTTTTTGCATGAAAGTATGAGTTATGCAGGCAGCTTAAGTTATGGATCGTAATTTTGATATTCGTCTGTGTCATACATATGTCTTGGTCTAAAGTGTAAGAGTTGTGGTTTAGATGTGTTTATAACTAAACCACTATCATGACACCATCTTGTTATTACATTCAATTCATTCTGCATTATCTGAGTAGCATTTTGAATACATGAGTTTGACACAATTATGGCAGCGTCATCAGCATATGCGAATGCAGTGCTATTTTACACACTTTTTATCATGTCATTGGCATATAAAATGTATAAAATTGGGCCTTTATGGGCGGAACTCTATAAAAGTAAGGTATGTGATCACTAAGCCTATCTCCAATCTTTACTCTGAATGTCCTACAATTTAAGTAATTTTTGAATCATGCAATACAGGGTCCGTTAACTCCGTGTATAATAGCTTTTTCTCAACCACTTCTGGGTTTCTCCGAGCCCCAAATGCGACAATTTTGCTTGTTGACGTAACCACCGAGTGGTTCTTAATCGTAGAAGAAAAATTAGTTCGAATGAAAACCAACGTTTGAGTTACCACTTTTGTAGTAAGTTTTAACTATTTTTATGCATCCTTCGGTTGTTAAACGATCCCTAATCGTAAATAGCAAACCTTTCACTAAATAAATAACACTTCAGATGACAGGTATTTAACAGCTGACAGCCATGCCAGACCGGCGGATTTGAAACCACTAAATAGATAACACTGTATGTTTTCAGTTTAATATTGGGCAAAGTTGGCTTCAATAAAAAACTTGCTCATATGACGACTGAGCCCGCATTTAGGAAAAATGGGCCTTTGTCAGAATTTGTTTTCGAATTTGTTCGATTTATTCGATAATTAATGGAAATATAGGGATGTATTGAATACACTCCGGAAGGAACAATCCAAATTCATATACATATATATATGTATATGGAGAAAGATTGCAAAAAAAAAAATCTGTTTACATCCGTATAGTAAGCTAATTCGATATATAATTCTAACGTTAATGCATTGCAAGCGATTGAGTTCGATGTGTGCGTATCTCCATTATGACGTTCTTTTCAAATTACGCATTTAAACGGCAGTTAGATACGAATCTATTGTCGTTCAGACTATGCGACTAAACTGAGATTCCCAAAATAAATTGTCCTGTAAGAGACTTTAGTGAAATTTAATAATTAATTTTTACAAAATATTCAATTCGACCATTATATTTATTAAAAATGTTAAAAATTAGGAACTACAAAATTCATTCCAGCTTGTTGAAGACAAGAGTTTTCAATTTAGTCCGTTTGAGAATAAAATCTCAAACGTATAGAAATTTCAAAACTAGTACCGGAATTTCACTTAGGTAACCTGATTTGCATAAACCATGACCCTGCATCCTTTTCCTCTGGTTTCAAAAGCGGGCGGAGTGACAGAAGGGATGTTATAAATCGCTAATTTCTAATCAACAGGTGCTGTGAATTAAAATAGGCGAAATTATATATTTTATATTGTGTAGTTATTATCACTTACCTAACAAATTATACTGAATTTAATGTTAATGTTAATTATATTGAATAACAATTACATTAAATGTTAATGTTCATTTAATTAAATTTTTTACGATTTTTAATTTATCTGGCAAAAGGAAATGTCTCCAATATGAAAATAATATTCTATTTGATCATTATATTTATGATCAATACTACCAAATGGATGAGCGACGAAAAATGTGTGCAAACGGAATTCAGTTTGCAAAATTTGCATTTATTTTTTCACAGAAATGTCAGTGCAGAGCAGCTTAGAAGGAGAGGAAACCTTTTTTACCTTTCTTTCTTTCTTAATTCTGTTTCGTGGCAACGGAATATATCCGCAATCCTGCATTAGGCTCTAATGTAAAATTTTACACTCGTACATTCCGTAAACGAAATGTTGGCGGAAAGTTTATTCAACTTGCTTGCATTTTATATGGAAAAGGAAATTCCGCTTGAGATCAAAATCACACTCTACAATGTATTGTAGTAACCTTAATAGCTTCCTTACAATGAATTTTACCTCTGTTTTAAGCAAATGCAAATCATGTCAATTCTACTAACGCACAGGTAATGCTTCACCAAATTCCTGTTTAACATCCTGGGCGTAATTGAACACAAATCATGTAGACAATGCCATCACACATTGGCCATTAACAAATATTTATTGAATTGAAAAGTAAAGCGATTATTAACAATCTAAATTTGATTTACAATTAAAATGTGTGTGAACTTTATGCCCAGTTCCTCTTCAGGACTTGTAAACCATACAAAGGTTAAGGACCACATACACACATTCAGTTATTCGCACACACATACACAAGCGCCATGTGGATGTTAGTGTGTGCTTAAAATTTAGTTGAATTCATACAATACCGAAATGTCAATGCTCATACATGCTATGTATGCACACACTCAATGCTACATAAATATCGGGCTGCTTTTCGTTCATCCTCGCAAGTATCCTTTGCTATTGGGGAATATGTCTCCACTTTAGAACATAAAGGGACATTCACATTTCCAAAAAGGAGAAGATAAAAAATAAGAACGTAACGAAAAGTGGCCAAAGATAAATGCGAACTTATTTATGCCGGATCCTGGCAGTACCGACACACGAGCTTTCGCACAAACATATCCTTAACTTGCCTCCAACTAACATTCGACAACACTGAATTTTTGTGCATAAGTGTATGACCGTCATTTTATTCGAGTGTGTCGACTTGTCTGCCTTTGTACATGGGTCATTTGTTTGTAAGCGAGCAAGAGAGTAGCCTTAACATTATCATAGATGTCACAATCAGAGGACAACGACTATATAGAACCCATAGTGGGTTGTATTTTATTCCAAGGATTCCATGTCTTCTCTCAGTGACCATTTGCAAATACTTCACTATATAATGGTATGCGTGCGTGTGTGTGTGTGTGTTTGTGTAGTAGTTATGAGAATTGCTTTAATAAGATCTCCTCTGTATTTGCCGAAAATGCATAAAACATGGTCATAAATATGTGATGCATGTGTGATGTTCGATTTAGTGTGATAGGATTTATGGAAGACTTACAATCATAATCATTAATCATATTCGTTGGTTTTGTCGTTAGCAAATAACGAGATATTAATTTTGATTCTGGTCCTGCATATGCTATTAGTCTTTTCTGAATAAAAGGTTTGAAAATATATGTCATCTTTTATACTGGCCAACATTAATTCTGCGCACGAGTGAAGGCTAGTGTGGTTTTTTTTTACCAAAAATATTGGGTAAACCTTCAGAAAATGAAAGTTTTGGTATTTTTCTCAGTTTTCTTTACGATTTTGTACTCATATTGAAAAAAATATACTATTATGGTATACTGACATGATGTGGTAAAACACCATTCCGTTTTGCTAAACGATCTATCAATTCAGTGTGAAGAGTTGTAAAAGTAGCACTAGCGAACGAAGGTCTTTTAAAACTTTCGATAATTACCTGCATATCTTTATCGTAACAAGAGATTTGTGATATGGTGGAAAAAAGAAAGTGTGTTTCATCTTAATGCAAGAGACTGGACATATGGAAAAATACGAACAACACTAGATATGCTGCATAACTCCGGTACAGTCATAGCGTACTTCAACAAATTGTCATAATTACTACGATAACGCTATCATGGGCCGTGCCTTGATGATTAGCACACATGACTATCGTCCGCATGATCGCGGGTTCAATTCCAGACACAGCCATTTATCATTATTTAGGCGACTCAAACTGTGACGTTCGGAGGCGTCGTTATGTCCAGTTGAGTGACTAAAAATAGAATGCATTTAAACTTACTGAATGTGAGAAGCTCTCCCATGTCTCATTCATAAGATGGAAGGGAATTTGTTTAATCCTGATGTTTTGGACGTGCAAAGGATACAAATTGCATATTTGATGTCTATTTGGATATGAAATAACATGTTGATACGAGCGGTATCTCGTTTATGAAAGCAAATGTTGCATATATGGCAAATCTGTAGCCAGGTGTAACGCATGATGCGGGGAATACTTTAAAGAGAAGAAAAAAAAAGATAGATCAGCCTTTCAAGCAAAAGAAGCAGTTGTGGAAAAAGCGAGAATATACAAAAGTACAAGTAATAAGTTCGCACCAGGCTCGTTGCTTTAAAGTCAGCAATAGGCATCTGTTCATAAATACAAAGAGTTTACTGCAAATATTAATAAATTGGTAGTTCCGGATAGCAGTGAGAGTGTACGAAAATGGTGCTATTATCTATTGGGAGTATTTATTCCCCCTATAAGTGTAAACAAGGCAGAAAGTAGACAAAAGTTTTACCACCACTTATAACAAATAGCTAAAGCCAAAATCATGAAATTTCGTATATGTACTGTAAAGTATTCTACTTCCATGGTGTAGTGTCGCTCCAAAAGAAAACTTCTCGAAATACATTACCATGTTACGTCAATTATCGACGATGCCATAGTTATGCCTGGCAAAAGAGAGGTCTGAATTGCAGCCAGTGTCAACGGTAAAAAGGCAGAGCTATTGAAAACCTGTGATTATGAGCTCACACATAGTTTGACTTAACGAATGCATACCCAATTTTTGGTATCTAAGCTTGCTACGTTCAATAAAAGGATATTCAGTTAGTCTCTTTTTTATACCATATAAAGTTCTCTTGAGGATTGAAGCTTATCTTATTTAATACGATTGCAAATAATATGAAGCCATGGCCGTATTTGATATTCCTCTAAAGTTTAAGCTCTTTGCATTATAATACCGAACATAAAACAGGACTGGACTCGGAATTTTGGGTAGACAGACAATCATTTTTCTAAGCCATATCATGTTATATTTTCGACATATTTCGACACTTTAGAGACAATAATGAGAAAAGCTGAAATAAACATAAATAAACAGATAAAATTTTCAATAGAAGACATATACCGGGTTTCCATTTTTAATTTTCAAAAGTAAATTTAAATAAAACAAACATAAGGCTGTGATTTCGGTGAAACTATTATTTTATTATAATGCTTGCATCTTGCCATTGTGTACGAAATATAATGTCATTTAAATGTTCGCCACAATTCGTGCGGTATCATGGCGATAACTTGACGAATATGGGTTTTCAAATAGTCCAACGTTTGGGGATTATCTGCGTAAACACGGTCTTTGATATAGACTCACAAAAAAAAGTCTAACGGAGTCAAATCGCATGGTTTTGGCGGCTAATTGACGTCGCCACAACGTGTTGTGTGGCTCGTGGCACCGTCTTGTTGAAATCACATGTCGTCCAGTTCATAATCTGCAATTGCAGGCAAAAAAACTCGATTATCATATGGCCATAGCGCTCTGATTATCTGTCCCACTTTCACCAACAGAAACGATATTTTCGGCAGTGCGATGTGATGATGCGTAGGTTTGACCATATTTGTAACGCTTCCAGTCTCTTCAAATTTCTTTATAATTTTGCCAATTCATTGCAAAGTAGGCCGACTGTGACGATCATATCCACCCCGTAATGCACGTAAAGTGGCCACGTTTGAATCACCGCTTTTGTAGCAAGTTTTAACTATTCTTACGCATTCGTCGGGTTTTAAACGATCCATATTCGTAAATGGCAAACCTTTCACTACACAAACAACACTTCAGATGGCAGGTGTTTAATAGCCTTGCCAGACCGGCGGTTTTAAAATGACTAAATGGATAAGCTCGTATTACTTGCGTACACCAACATTATATACATTATTAGGCGGACACTGCTAAATGTTACTACCACCATCTCTAGAATTAAAAACTAGTCAGCAAAAATGATCTTGTAAGTGAAATCCATAATTGTCAAGACAGTTTTGAAAAAATATTCAAAAAGGAACGGGAATTTGTGGTAAATCTTCACAAAACTAAAACAAGGTAAAAAAAAAGAAATGAGTATTCATTGCTAAGTAAGTAAATATTGAATTATTATGAAATGAAGGTTTGACTTTATAAAAGATACAGAAAATTTAAAAATAAGAAGTTCAACGATGGAAATACAAATTATTTAATAATAAAATTTAATAATAAATTAAATACAATAATCATGTATGCAAAAAATAAATTCCGCCAAAAAGGATTCGTTAAACCCAAGAGAAATATAAGAGGTACTTGGATATTAATAAACGATATTATTGGTAAAAAAACCAAGACAAAGCCATTTGTTTCATTTGGAATTATGGAGTAGAATTTCGAATGGTTGATGAATTTATATGTTTTAATAGGGTCATGATTAAAATTGATGATGTCAACCAGGAAATTACTAAGTAACTTCTCTGGACAAACAAAATTCCAACAGTTCTAGACTCTAATCCCATTTCGTCTCGAAATAGAATCCTGAACTATGAAATAAGTTGATGAATTTGTTCTGGGAGGCTTCTGTAGAAAACTCTCTGTAAAATATCGAATATATAATATATGTGGTCTCTTTAATGTCATATAAATCATGACCTATGTGAGGTATGTACGGTTAATGGCTTGATTAATCGGATCAAAATATGTCTTGTTGCGCGGATGGACGAAAGTAGTTCAGTCCGAAAAGTCTTCGTCAATGAACCCAACGAGTGAACACAGAAGACGACGACGAAAACTCCGTGGAATGTCTTTCACTTTCAAAACTTGATGTGATAAATTGGAAAGATTTCTATGTGCGGTGCATAATAAGAAAAAATCTATTACCGTCATCTAAGTAAGAATAAGAATTATATTAAAGAAAATTTGTAAATTTGAATTGGGTATACAAACAATTCTCCTTTATTTTTTTCTTCAGAAGTTAATCACCTGCAGATAAGCCGTATGGCTTCGCGGGATTAATATTAAGAATAAGATAATTTGTAATTGTTATACAATTGTATAAATAAGTAAATAATAAAATGAAATTAAAAAAAATTTATAGTGGAAAAGAACAGTAAATTACCACTTCTATATAAAGCTATATTTTTTAAGTCTAAATACTAATTCAGTCGTTTGCACAGGCTGGCCTTTTCTTGCTGATCGGAACAAGTGATATCCGGAAGTGTTAATGTCTTTTGAATACGGAGGATGGAGCAAAATTTCCAAATTGAGGATTTCAAAGTTGTGTTTCATCGGCGCCGCAAGCTAAGGAAGAGTATAATCATGCAACTAAATAATTTTGTCGTGTCTTGATTAGTAGTGGGCGCATTTTTCCTAGGGTGCATGTAACATGAAGTTTTTTCATTGGATCCATTTTTCGTCGTCATATTTAGAAAATGTTGCTGTGTGAAGGAACTCCAATATATTTTTCTTAATTCATACAAATTGTTTTTTCTTTATTTATTTGAAAAAAAATGCACTCTTGTTTCTAAAAACACTTGTTACCCATTATACCTCCTAGGGTTGCAGCGGTAATTGATCTAGTTGTTGTTTTAATGCGTTGATTTGTATCAACCAAATTTGCTGGCTTTGTTTTATGGTCTACCAGTTTGCAATAACACACGAGGAGAAATGAGCTGCTGTGTGGCCAGATAAAGAGGTCCTGGACGCCAATGGAGTGTTGAAATTATTTTATTGGGGAATTTTTGCTGTAATTTTGCCATAATAAATGCTTGAACATGTGACATATTCCACCATTTTGTTGGAATCACACACGCACACAATAGAAAGTGATTTCCCTTTGGCATAGTTCCGAAAAAATAGCTCTTTTAACATTTTTAAATATTATAACATCTTGGAAGCGACATTCACCTGCCACCCTGTGTATTTAATTGATTCATTTCATCACAAGATTTAAATAACGTTTTATTTAAGGTTTTTTTAGTTCTAAAGTTTTACTTCTTGTCTTTGTTGAATTGATAAATAGAAACTTTTATACCTTCCGAAACGTCATATCGAGAATGATAACATAACATGTCAGGAATATAACACTCGTAGCTTGCTGTGAACATACGGCAATACCTCAAATTACGGCATCATCACTTTGCATACCTATCGTGTATAGGTTTATTGGGTCATTGTTGTAGCCAATATTTAATGTGACTGTGTTTACATTCCCTGCCATGCATGTTGAAATTTATGTCAATCGGAAATGGTGTGTCTCTCAGTAGGCATTTATTTGATAAAGCACCAAAAATTACAATAATGCAAGTAGATGGTCACAAAAAAAAAAAAAAAGTTGACATAGAACACAAGATATATCAGTCCAACAAAATTCTCCATTTTTGGCAACATCTTGTTCCTCTTAAACACAAAAGAAATTGCCAGTTTAAAAAAAGTGTTCTCATTCCTGCTAACAAACAACTTTTGCTTGTTAGCCTCGCAAAAACCAACAAAACAAATGTATAAAAGAAATATGAAGACAAAAACAGACAGACACACAATATCTAGACAATGTTCTACTTACAGCAATTCAATAGAAATAGGATGTCGATGATGGGACCAAAAGCAACTGTTTTCAATTTGAGCATAAAACGATTTTTATTGTTATTTTCAAACCACACACATTAACAAGCGACGACAACTACCGCTCTGCCGAAAGCAAATCATTCTACACAAGAGGGGAAGGACTTGTTTGGGCTATGTCGACAACAAAGAAGTTGTTTCCTCTCCCATGCTGCTGTTGCCAACGTTTGACAATAAAATACTTTACAAGGATATACATAGGGAAATCTAACTATTGAATCTCACTAGCTCAAATGTGGGAGTGTATGATTGATTTTAGTTTTGTGTCCCGTTCACAGTTTGAAAGTCAATGATCCTGATGTTTGATTTAGATAAATTGCAGTAAAATAGTTTTTATAGCCATTTAGTTTTCATGCTACATCTGTATATGTTACTGTCACATACAATGTTGGTTTATTGCTACCATTTCGTGTTACTTGAAGTGAGAAATTCGTCTGATTTGTAGGCCAACAGCAGATATGATGACGGCAACTGAAATAATTCAATTAAAGTTACAATGTACGCTTATACACATAATATTTAAGAGATATGAACGTAATCTTGTCAACTTGACGTGTTACAATTTGTTTGGGGGATAGATTGACAACGTGTAATTCTGTAGAAAGTTTATAGAAATCAACAGGAACTGAATAAAGTGAAGTTTTTGTTTTGATGAGAAGAGACAAATTATTGGGAAATAAATGTACAAAGTTGATATTTTTAATGAAATTTTATTAACGCATTTCACATTTGGCTGATGATAGTATGAGCTAGCGGAAGTGTTTGTCAGGTTGGATCGCGGTCTGTATTAAAAAATAAACTAATATCAAGCCACCACATAGAAATAAAATCTGAATTGCTTAATTATGTGAGCTTTGTGTGCTTAACAACTCCGTGGATAACCGTAATGTCAATTCCGATGAAGCTTTTCTGTTGTTACACCGATTTTCAAGAGCTTTTCGGATTCCAGATTAGGTAGTAATATTAAGAAATCAGTAATTTTTGCATGATATTGAAAAAATATTTTAACGAAAAAAATGTTAAGACCAGGCTTTGTTTTCATTTCACAAATGCGATTTTATTTTAAACTTAATATGGCTTCAAATTGCAGTAAAAGCCAAGCCTTGAAGACGGATACAAAAGAAAATATGAACATTAGCAAAAGATTTGACATGTAATTAATAAATAATTTATTAAAAAAGAGGAACGAAAAAGTGTCTTGGGAAATGTAAACGTTCATTAAAACAAATGAATCAAGATTCCGGCCCCATTGAAGAACCGCATATCTTCAATCTACTGGCACCAGTTTGTGGATTGGCCTTCTAAATACGTCCTTTTTTTGTCTTCGCCACGACCAGTCGAATTTTGCCGTCTTCTCGGCAAACCAGAACCCCTGGTTGAGTCCTTTCCGTTTCTTCGAGAGATGATTCTTGCGGCAGCGCTCGTAAGCCTTCTCCGATTATCAAATCCGCTAGAGTTAATGTTTTCCCGTCGTTATGAGCCGAGAGTTCAGAGTTGCCTCCACCTTCACTAACACCGTCGTCGGCTCTTCGCCAATTGTCATGACGCTGCCAACGGTTCTCATCAGTAATTCCTTGGCAGAGTTACCTGCGGCCTCCCACAGTCCTCCGAAACAAGGCGCCCTGGGTGTTATGAATAAAAAGTCAACCTCATTGCTAGCAGCGTACGATGCCACCCGATCTGTTTGATCTCGGAACTCGTCGATTATGCCTCACAGCTTTTTACTGACAAAATTCGTCGCGTACCCTCTCCGGCCAAAGAATCTTTTAAGACACAAAATAGAACACTTAAGTAGTTTGTTCGATAAATTGTTGCCGTTTTGAAGGTAATTTCATTCCTACCACAGAAACCATCGCCCCTATTGGCAAAAAAAGGACAGTCGATTTTCGTAAACTTCTTAAAACCGTTTGCCATAGGCAGAAATACGTGGTAATCTTCTGGTACTAGATCCGGACAATAAGGGTGATGCATAAGAATATGTTAATTGAACTCCCGGAGCTTCTGGCGAGTCACCATCGAGTCACCATGTGTGTGGCCTGGTGTTGCCCTGCTGGAACACAATTTCTCTCCTATTGACCAAAACTGACAGCTGGGCGGTTGTTTCTTTCAGACGGTTCTATTATTGATAGTGCAGAACGCAATAAACCTTTTAGCAGTAGTTTAGACAAGGTTATCCATTTAGTGCTTTCGCCACCGATCTGGCAAGCCTGTCAGTTGTTAAATACCTCTCATTTGAGGTGTTATTTAGTTAGTGAAGGGTTTGGCATTTACGATTATGGGTCGTTTAATAACCAAATAACCCATAAATATAGTTAAAACTTACACCAAAAGTGGTAATTCAAACACTTTTCGTGCATTACGGGGTAATTATGGCCGTCATAGTCGACCTACTGTGCAAAGAATTGGCTAAATTATAAGGAAATTTGAAGAGACAGGACTGGATCGCAATGTACGCACTGCCGAAAATATCGCTTCTGTTGGTGGAAGTGTAGCGGATAATTTGAGTTTCAAATCAGAGCGCTATGGCCGTGTTATGACCGGCTTTTTATGGTGATATGTGGTTTCAACACGACCGTGCTACGAGCCACACAATATTTTGGTTTGAGAATGCATGAGAAGACGTTAATTGACCGTCAAGTTCATGCGATTTGTTGGGCTACGTCCAAGACCAACTCGTGAAAGATATCAGTGAGAGGAATGCATATACTACTCATGGAGCCTCACAATCAGAGCCTTCTTCGTGGTAGAACATAGAGAGAGATATGGATGGCGTTATACTCACGAAGCCTCATAGTCTAAGCCTTCTTTATGCTAGAACACCGGGAGAGAATTGAATTGGAATAGGAATAGGAATAGGAAAGGAATAGAATAGGAATAGAATATGAATAGAAATAGGAATAGGTTAGGAATAGGAATAGGAATAGGAATATGAATAGGAATAAGAATAGGAATAGGAATAGGAATAGGAATAGGAATAGGAATAGGAATA
>JAHXMU010000072.1:6492308-6534115 GCA_019455685.1 Philornis downsi
ATAGGAATAGGAATAGGAATAGGAATAGGAATAGGAATAGGAATAGGGAATAGAAATTTTAACTACCAGGAGCTACTATGACAGGGTTTGCTCTTCAGTGGCTTGCCATCCAGTCACCCCGATTTCATCGAAATGTCTGCCTTTTAAACTGTTTTCAGCTGCAGGTGCCCACGGATCAGCCATATGATAAGTGTCAATTGTGGTGATCATATTTTATTTGATATCCAGGTGGCGCTTGAATAACAGGGTGTATCAAATTTATTTCAATGGCGTTGCAATATCTGTGATATCCTATTATACACTGGTTAGGATGTAAACGAGGGACCGACTTCCATCCTTACAATATTTAAAAATCCAAATAATACTTTAGTATGTGTGAATCAAGTTTTATTAACACACAGAAATAACAAGAATTATTTTCGATTTGCTTCGCATATTAAAATGTGTAGTTATATGGGATATTTTCTATCCTCCAGAACAATCGGCAACACTACTCAACAGCGCGTCATTGATTTACATAATCATAACCAAACCGAGCTTATCTAAATTGTTATAAAAATCTACAGTAAAAACAGTGAATGGTTGAAAGCTATATTTTACGGAGCAGTACCCGTTTGAGCCGTGAGTTAAACTTTTACGGTGTTTTTTACACATTAGTAAGACCTTTATTATGGGAATAAAGGAAATGTTATCATTTTTCAAAAACGATTCTTTTATAAAATTTAACATTGGTTGCATTTCCTTCGATGCGCATGCACACCGCCAAACAAGCGATAGGACGATTTTGCTTAGCACAGTAAATAAACAACTTCAAGTAAAAAATGTATGATTTTCCTGATTAATATTGTATGTATTTAATACAATTTAATCCGATATATTTAATTTGATATGGAGTTAAAATATTGATCATAAAGGCCGTGAAGTTGATTTTGTCACTAATGTATTAAACAAAATAAAATTATTTAATTAGATTTTCTGTATTAACAAGGTTTTAGTGCTACTCTTAAAGTACTTGAGTAATACTTTTTAAATTTTTCGACATATTTTTCTGTGTTTAATAAAAAAATCGATTGATCGATCTGAAGTTGTTAAAATATCAAAATTTCTAAATACAAAATTTCAATGTTTTAAGTTTCCATTTGAATATTTTATATAGGTACTTTTCTACTTCCTGCACATTTCTTCCACTACCGTAGTAATTATGAGTAGAACTATTTCTTTGTACTGAAATAATTTTCAATAATATAGTAGCTTAAAATAAAAAATAGCATGCAAACAAACCAAATTTTTGACCGCTAAACAGGTTGAAAAAAGATAAATTTAGCGGGGAAAGCCCTAAGTTAGTAACACTGGCGAGAACTGATAGTACGAGTTCGTAATGTGATCCATTGTAAAATTGGGAAAAGTTTGGACTTTATTTTTGTTGCCACACAATTAATATTGTATGGACATTAAGCCTTCGTCTAATTTGATAATCGCTCAAAAAAATACCATATCGATTGTTGCCAGCAACTCTTCGAAAATTGCGATCAAAATGCCTCTAAAGATTTCCACAAGAGAGACGAACTATATATACACTTGTCAATTCAATGAAAAATTTTATGGAATCATTTGTGTGTTTTAGTAAGTTTTATTTTGATTGTTTCTACCAGTTCCAGTTACGGGGGGAAATAATGCCTTTTGATTTTAAATATGCAGCATGTGAGGATTTAAAATTCAGAATTAGTTGTTTTAAATCTAAGCAAATCTGTTGCACGTTTGGCGGAATAACGAATGGAAGAAGAGGCTAATATCGCTCTTAGTAAAATCTACGGCACGTAGAAAAGATTTTCAATCGATTCGGTGTTCTTCGCTCCTTCTCCATGTTTTGACCATGTTTTAGAAAGCTGGCCCTTCTGCATTGAGCATCGAGTTCATTGTTGAATACCATTACGCTGAATTGTTGTGGCCATCGCTATACTTTGATTAGCTTGACCACGTTGACGTTGGTATACATCTCAAACAGCTCGAGATTCCTACGACACCGATATCCTTCATTAATGATGATGGGCCCATATATCCTACGGCATATTTTTTTACGAAGACTCCGGCAGCAAATTCTGCGTTCATCAGCAGAGATATTTTCCATTAAGTAGCTTGTTGACAACAGCACCTGTTCTTCTGCTTAGGATGACATCATTAATGCAAATTTATGAGAGTCCTTCAAGATGCCTATATCACTGTATAAGCTTAATTGAAGGAGAATTCTTCGTTTAGACACAGTGGTAGAAAATGTTAACAGTGGGCCATACCAATAGAACGTAAAGAAATTGGTTTTCGGAAAATGTTCTGAAATACTTGGATATCTAATTTGGAAAATGTATGGTATTAGTTATGTCCTGTAGTTATTTTGGTTCTCGTATGGTGGTGGTTGCATTTGAGTACGAGTATGTTAGTTTACTTAAGCATATGAAGTCTGAAGAGTTTTCTTTGTTCTTTTCTTTTAATTTTAAATTAAATTCTTTTAAACAAATTAAATTAAATTTGTAATTTGAACTAAAAATCTTTTAAATTTCCTATGTGCTTTTCAAAAATATTCTCATGTTTCGGTCTTAAAGAGTAAACATTTGTAATCGAAATGTGGGTCGTGTCTTTGCTAGTTAAATTCGAATTTATTTTCACGCACATTACATTATTGGCTGTCATTCTGTCTAAAGCTTAGGGTGTTGTCATGTGTCTCATTCGTTCTTGGCTTGATCTTATATAACTCCGCCGGCAGGCTATCAATATCTAGATCGTCATTGTTCTTAGATCCTAATACTGTTACTCTGACCTCAATGATGGAACGTCTGCACTATCATCAATGAGTAGCGTGGTTTTCCCACTTGCACCGCATTTCTGAACTAATAGTTTGTAAAATTGTTTTCTCTATATATGCAGCGCACTATGCGTACCCATAACCAGATTTCAAATATTGTCTGCCTGTTACCATAACACTTATGCTTGATTGTTATTATATTGTTGGCCTTTGTCTATCTCCCAGCATTCTAGTTTCCGCTTTCTTTCCTTTACCCTTTAAACAGACAGTCTGAATTTCTCTTTCTTCCTGTTCCCTGCGTTCACAATATGCATTCTATTTAGTAGTTATGTTGAAGTTTATGCAGCACTCTTTTCTTTACAATGTCCTTTATTATATCAGAGCTCTCTGGAGCTCGATTTTTCCATATCCAGATGAGATTTTTATAGTAGATGCCATAGAGCGCTCCTTATGTTGTCACTTCTTATCAGTAATATCAGGATTGTAGGCTTCGCTTTGATAATTGGAAGATTGTGCAGGAATATGCTGAGTCTGCATAAGCATTAAGCAGCATTACAATATTCAGCTTACTTCTCTAATATGCATTCTGATATTCATTCATAACATAGATGCAAATGCAAGATATTGGAAACAAACATTCCATGTATTCTCACGTGATCGATTTGGTTCGTCATGTTCTGATCTGAGGATACCTAGGTTGTCTGGTGAATATATTGATTTCAATTGTTCTCCCTATTTTATTTTCCATCAAAATCTCTCAGCACAATTTTAACATTGTGGAATTAGCGGCTGTATTTTTTGTTGCAATCACTCATTAAATGATTTCTTGATCTCATCGTCTTTTTCTTGCGTCGAGGCGAGCGCATAATTTAGGGTTGCACAAAATATTTTGCCTTGACGTGGAGTATGAACATTCGCTTGCCGGCGGTCTGAAGTGTCTGAATCTCTTACTAACTACAAATCCACATCCACATCACGCAACAGGAGATGTCACAAATTTTCGTCTTGTGCATCCCCGACCTGTCTATCGCAAAGCGTAGAAAGTTGTGACATTAGCCTTAAATGTACCAAGGACATCTTTCTATCGGATAGAGTTATCTTCCGGAGTCCGGACATCACCGGTTAACATAAAAAACCAAACTTCCATGCATCACACGAATGGGACATGGGAGAGCTTTTCCCACTCGTTGAGCCTGCAGGCATTCTATTTTTAGATTCACTCAACGGGATCTACGATGTCGAACGTCAGCTTGACAAGTGTTTATCAGAGGTGTCGATTACTCGACGACTCAAAGTGGCCGTCGGGCGCATCAAGTTGACTCTAATAATAATAATTGGCTTTATTGATGTTCGAATATACAGGCAGGTGCATGAATCAAGCTACAAACACAAAACGGGGACCAATGGGGACCTTTATTTAAATATGTTGAAGGAGTTTTTTTTTTCGCGGAACTGCGTCGGAGACATATCCGTTTCAACAGCATTTGGTTATAGTGGAGCTCTAACGAAAATTACTAAAGAAATTAATATCCATAAACTTCACTTTCCGCTGGCCACCAAGAACACCTGATCTGATTTCACCATACTCTCCTATTTATGGTGTTATGTCAAGCAAGAGGTGCACGAAACAAAAAAAAAGGGATTTGACTGACTTGAAGCAGTCCCTTAAAACAATAATTGAGGCGAAACCAACTTTAACCTTTCAGACGGCAATGAACAATTTTCTGATCTATTTCGGTCTATCATCTTCAAAACTAATTAGTTATATAAAATAAAATTTAATTTTCTATATAATAAAAAAATGAAATAAATAAAATGCATTCATTAGAAAAAAAGTTATTTGAATTTCTTATTAGTGCGCCACTCTGTATGCATGACAGTCCCGTTTTCTAACCAACATGCCACGGCTAGATCGCGGTTCTTGCAGTGTTTAGGGGGGATCGTCGAAAGCTAGGATCAATTTCGTTCTTTTTTATGGTATTTACATTACATAATTGAAGGCGGATGGTAATCCCAACCAACTAAGCCGTTTTAAAATGAACCGCGGAGCAACGTTGACTAGATTTCACCGTTTGGTGCTCGTGAGGCGGCTTGAGGCGGCTAGTTCCACATTGCATGACTCATTTCCGTAACATGATTGAAATTTAATTACTGCCGTGCTAAAAAGTGTGCACTAATTATAGCAAAAGTATTTCCAGAAACAATATATAATTTAGCTTTACTTTTCAACAGTTTATTACTTAGTAATCGTTACATCCGGCTTCAACTTTTTCCTCAAAAAGAAAGCTACTAATTTAATATTAATTAGGGATTGCAAGAGTTAGTTGAATGCAGCTAACATCCGTCATAACTTTTTAAGTTTATTAACAAAACGAAAGGGGGGAAAAAGAACATTAAACGAAAAAATATATTATAAATTGCAATTTAATACTGCGTACAAAATCTCTTTCTCTCGCTAAACTGAACAGGAAACATAAAGACTTTACAGTAACTTTGAAATGAAACTTAACTTCCTTCGATATCTGGCAACGAAAGTAACCTAGACTAATAAAAACGGCACACACACATACACGACGTAGTAGGAAGCTACTGCCAAAAAAATTGTTACAAACAATCATAAATGCTATGATTACAGTTCCTCCAAAGCGCTAACTCATAATACTCCCAAGTTTTATAATAACTATTGGCGTTGCTATTACGGAGGCCACAGCGCAAACATCACCGTAGCTGCAGTGGCAGACATCATTTTGAGCAAAATGTTGCAAATTAAAAATAGAAAACGATGGACTAGAAAAGGAAGACAATGTACGAGTATTTGGTATTTTTCCCTTCTGTTACATTACGTATTAATTCGAAAATAAAACATTTGGAACGCATTGCAGAGAAATTTGTAATATTTCTATAGTAGCTATTTTTGGAATTTCATTTGTACAGAGCAAGGGAATAATTGACATTGGGTGGAGATTTCAAGATTTATATCTGATAGTTTCCATATTGGGTTGGGTAGAAAATTCGGGCAGTCGTAGTATGTAAGACAGCTGACGTTTTCCCAAGGATAATCAAAAGACCGGCTACTCAGCTTTGAAATATTGTATTAATTTAAGATTTTAGATATTCGAATGCAAAGAAATTAAAGCTTTCGTTGGTAGAAAAATGTATGCTATTTCAAATTTGTAATTTTGTGAGAAAAAGTATTCAAAAAATTCTGCGTATCTCAAATATGTGATCCATTATTTTACTGTAAATGCATAAGTTATAATTTTCTTTAGAAATAGCTTACAAAAGGTAGATTTAAATATTCTTACCATTTGGTCTACCGCTTAATATGAATTTCGTATATGAAAATTAAATTTTTAATTTAAATTTAAAATGAATTTGTCCATTTCTTGAACAAAATTTACTGCAACCATTAGTAATGTCTGCCTGACACCCTGTAGAGTACATAAATTCCTGATCGTCTTAAAAATCGATGCCGATTTAAGTACGCCCGTCCGTTCGTCATTCTATCCACGATATTGCTCAAGGTACAGAGTTATCCAATTTGTGGTTTCCACCGGTCTTGCAAGGCTGTCAGCTGTTAAATACCTGTCATCTGAAGTGTTATTTATTTAGTAAAAGGTTTGCCGTTTACGAATAAGAACCCTTTAACAGCCGAAGAAAATGCGCAAAAATATTTAAAACTTACTACAAAAGTGATGACCCAAACGAGGGGTTTCAATCGAACAAAATTTTCTTCAGCGATGAAGCTCATTTCTCACTCGATGGTTACGTCAACAAGCAAAACTGTAGCATGTGGGGCTCGGAGAACTCTAAATTGATTATGGAAAATACGTTACATCTGGAAAAAGTAACTATTTGATGCGCATTGTGGTGTGGAGGTGTCATTGAGCCACATTTTTTTCGAAAACTACCTCAAAAGTATCCACTGCTACCACCAATCCAAAGACAGTCATTTCAATGGCATTGTTTTTCGTGCACAGTGGCAAGGTCCAAGCATTATCTATATAAATAAAAATCAAATGCCGTTCGTTGGTAAGGACATCAGTTGAGAACGGCTGGACCGAATTGAACATTTTTTTTTAAATGTTCGTCGTAGTCCAACTTAGGTTTTTATGGAAAGAAAAATTTACCACGCCCACTTTTACGCCCACTTTTCTCGGTTTATCTAAAATTGTAAAACGGCTACACCGATTTGGCTAATTCTTTTTTTAAATGTTTGTAGTAAATGTTTCCAGTGCTGCTACAAATATGGGTGGGATTGGACAAAGGGGCGTGGTACCTCCCATACAAACCACAAATTAAAAATCCATTATCACGAATCCGGTTTTTAGGTAAAAAAAATAGTTATGTTAGATTTGGTTGAAAGATCTCTGGAGCGAAGAATAAGGACGTCGATAACTTGAATTTAAGTATTCAAAGTCAAAGCGCTGCTGAACTGCATTCGTACAAATCCGCTGACAGCGTGACCGAAGAGGATGAAACGATAAACTATCCGACGGAATTTTTGAACTCGCTTGATGTGCCAGGAACACCGCGGCATAATTTACAGCTGAAGGTAGGATCGATCATAATCATGTTGCGGAATCTGAATCATCCGAAATTGTGCAACGGTACGCGGTTGTCCATCAAGAAATTATGAACAATGTGATTCAAGCGGCGATTATCGAGGGCAAATTCAAAGAAGAAGAAGTCCTTATTCCACGAATTCCGAGAATTCCAACTGATCTTCCACTCCAATTTAAGCGGATTCAGTTCCCCATTCGATTGGCTTTTACGAAGACAATAAATAAATCGCAAGGCCAGTCGTTGGTAGTCTGGGGGATTAATTTCGAATTTCCCTGTCTTTCGCACGGTCAGCTGTACTTTGCCTGTTTGCGTGTTGGGAAACCGTCTTCGTTGTTTGTTTTTGCGCCGGAAAACAAATCAAAAAACATTGTTCATCATATCGCTCTCTACTGATTTCGATTCCACTCAAATAAATCGCATTGAAATTTGAACTATCTGTGTTTTATTATTACTCGAGAGTTTATCTGAAGGCGTTAAATTGTGGCGAGTCGAAGTTCGCCGGGTCCGCTAGTAATGGAATAAAAGTTTCATCGAAATTAAAGCTTTATGTGTGTTTTATTTAACTTTAGATCTGTTTTCTATCTCTTAATGTACAAACTGCAACGTAAAACTGTTGTGTTTTTGCAAAATAATATAGAATGAGAGCACTCACTGAATTTAGCTTCCTACATTCTATTTTGATGTATTTTTTGGGTAATTTTTTTAACTTTCGCGTATTCTTTTTCGGAAACTATTTTAACTTTCATATACTTTGTCAGAGTCGAATTATAACGTAGGAGAAGAGCGCCTTTATTGGTACTTTGTTGTTTACAAAACAAAACTACCGAGTACAGATGATTTAAACAATACATGTCGATGTGATAATTGAGGCGATTCCCACTGTTACCAGGCTGCCACCAGGCTGTAATAAATACGAGGTTAGTCCCAAAACTAACCGATCTGACGTAGGTGGTGCCAGTAGTTTGAAAATAATATTTTGATGAATTTTTGAGCCATCAAAGGTAAACGGTCTCAGCGAATTTGTGAATTTGGACAAAAATTTCTCATCTTTATGTAATTCAATATTTCGATTTGAAAGGTCTCAGTCCAATCAGTATTAAAGTCGAGCTGGGTTCTACTTTGGGAGAGTCTGCTCCTTCATTACCGACTGTAAAATTTTGGGTAGCAGAGTTTAAGCGACACCATACGGGGTGCCGAGATGAACACCGTAGTGGTCGACCAACGCCAGACACGGTTAAGAAAAGAAAATCCAAAAAATGGTATTGGATGATCGTCGGCGCGATTGTCGTGGCGTGAGCTAGCTAAAATGATAGGCATTTCAAAAAATGCTACGCATCGTATATAGACCGAAGATTTGAAGATGAGAAAGCTGTGCGCAAGATGGGTGCCGCGCTTGCTTTCAATAGAGTAAAAGCAGTGTCATGAAGATGTTTCAATAGAGTGTTTGGCGATATTTCACTGCAATAAAGGCGTATTTTTGTGTCGAGTTATAACCATGAATGAAACATGGGTCCACCACATGTGAGACAAAGGGATAGTCAAAGCTGTGGACTTGTATGGGAGAATCGTGTCCAAAGAAAGTGAAATTAAAATTAATTAGTTAATTAATTAAAGTTGAATTGCTCCATCAGTCACCTTATTCACCAGATTTAACTCTCACTCTCTATTTAAAAACTTGAAAAAATGGCTCGGTGATTAAAAATTAAAATTAAAAATTTATCGAGTTAAAAGGAGATTATGTTGAAAAGCAAAGAAAGATTTTCCAAACCTTTTTGTGTCCTCTTTTTTAGGTCGGCAAGTTTTGGGACCGCGCTCGCAACTATGTCGCACATATATTGCCGAGCGTGGAGGTCGTTTGAATTTAGTTATTATTAACTGACATTGTCATAGTACAAACGTTTGATAAGAATTTGTTATGTTTCAAACTAATAGGGTAAATAATTAGCGTATGAATTATTTTAGTAGCGATCTGAATTTCTTAATGCAGTACTATTTTTCAGCTACCTTGTTTTTAAAATATGCGCTAGTCAGGGAAACTGTATTGCGTTCTTATTAGCTGTGGTTTCGGGGTTCCTGTTGCAGTCGTGAAGAGCGCTGCATATGTTTTTGTAAAGAACGAGCAGGGGAGCATGTTTAGGAAATTTTAGATCGAAATTCCGTTTCTTAGGAAAGTTTAAAGTTTTGAAATTGATATTAATATTTCCATATTGGAAACTAAAATCTTCTGGACTAGTATACATATAGTATACATATATATATATATATATATATATATATATATAGTATATATAGTATACATATAGTATATATGGTATATACTAGTTCATAGTATACAATTTTTCAATAACCTCAGACGGTCAAGACGTACGTTTATGCGATACCAGCTCTGCAATAAATTGATAATATATGTATATTTGCCTGTGCGCAACAGCTTTTTATTACTATTTATGTTAAAACACAAAACAAGAACATTGTTATACGAGTACAGGCATTTATTCTATCCATTTTATGAATGAGCTATTTGCTAAAAGCAACGAAACGTATTTGCGTTGTGTTCAAACTGTGCATAAATTTAATGCAAACATTTAAACTATCAAACAAACATCATCACCGCCATTGTCATCGCTTGCAGAATGTTGTTGGTTGTCTGGCAACCAAAAGTGCAATGATGTTATTCAGTTGCTGACAATTGCAGCGATGCTGCTATTGAACTCAAGATCCTGTCGTCACAGTCGCTGTTTTGTTTCATAACAACTAACGAGGTTTGAAGCTGCTAATACTATGGATAAAGTTCATTCTATGGCTTTGCTGCTCCAACTATTTGGATTCATGTTATGCGTTTTTAGCATACCTATTTGTACTGCGCCCTGTATACAGGAGCAGTGGTATAAGTCGGAAAAATCCATTTATTTATTAAAGCTTTTAACAAGTTTTTCATTTTCGTCTGTGTACATCTGCTTGTGTGTGTGTGTGTGGCTGATGAAAATTCCAAACGAAAGTGAGGATGTTGTTTCTAAAAGGATTTCGTTCTTTGGTGTAGCATCGAAATATTGCTAATGAAAGATGAGTTGCGTTGGCATACAAACTACGAAAACTAAAGGGGATTTTCAATTGAAAACCCACAAGTATGAGTTGTGTTTCAAAGATACGTCTATAAATACAGTTTTAATGAACATAATTTTGTTAATCAACATTCGTTAGTATCACTCGCACGTATGAGTGACATGAATCCGCAGCAGTTTTAAATTAACTCATGCACATTTTTTGTGGAAGGACCAAAAATTAATCAGACGTTTCATGTGCTGTCAGTTAATCTAGGCCTTGATGTGGAATGTGTATGAAATATTGTTGTTATTGTTGGTGGTTGATTGGTGTAAATAAATTCTATTACATTTTAAAGGAAAGATTTATAATAATAAAATTCCAATGTGCCGTTTTTAAAACTATGCAAAGTCGAGTTCCCCGTAATAAGCAGAATAACTATGAAAACGTCTTACGATTTTCTCACTATAATATTATATTTATATCTCTGTCTCAGTTTCACATTTAACAAGTATTCAACTAATCATCTTTAAAATATGGTCAAGCCGCCATTTCTGTCCATAGTTAGTAGGAAATCTTCACAATTAATCCTCAAAATTTTTGCAAAATATCAAACGAATCCTTATCATTTTTATCATTCTTTAATGATATTTTGCACTTTCAATAGATTATAAAATTTGATTAGCAAAGATTAGATCAGATTGATAATAATTGTTGTGTGGCAAAGGTTTATCTAATGGAGTGATTTCGCCGTATGTGTCCTATAATGTAGACGGCTTTGTAACGAGCCGTAACTTCATAAATATGCATGTCAGAAATGCCTTCGTATCATACGTTATATAATAAACAGGCAGCGTATTTTTAGCTATTTCAAATAAGCAAATTAGGGCGGTTCCTAAAAGAAACTATATAAATTGGGATGGCTTTTGCAAGTACACATACAATATCACCGAATATTGCTTTCAGTTAACAGTAAGCAGTTCTTTTACTAGGCTGATTTATTTCCATTTTTAAACTAACCTGCCTATGAATATGAGTTAATTTTTTCAAAAATTTGCTGTTCCATGCGTGTAAACTTTGTAGATCCTTCAAAAAGAGCGGACGAATCGACGAAGGACATGTTTAGATCGACGTAGATGTTTATGACGTTACAATATTGACTCTGGGATGAAAAATTCTTGTTATTATTGCATGGCGGTGGACTCCATTTTTGGGGATTGGAGAGAGTAGCCATCGTGTCAAAGAGTTTTTCAAAATCGCAAAAATAAAAAATCACCAAAACGCAATTATTTGTATAAAGTGGGCTGCTGGTTGCCGCAACATCAGTTGAGGCCTATATCTGTCATGCATGATGACGACATACAACTAATTTCTAAATGGAAAAGTCCTGAAAGCAAAGTATTATTAAATCTAGGAAATAAAGCTGCAAGTCTTCAAAATTAATTGTTCATTTAAACGATTTGGCACTCGGAGGTATTATTTCATTCTCGAGTTGAGAATACACTTTTGTGTTTGTAGCAATTTTTTATTTTGGGATAATTTTCAGCGCTATGTGAAAGGCAGAGACTTCGCTCTTTAGAAATCTCCTAAATTAAGTGATTTTTCGTGTCGCTTTCGATATATTGGAGATTTTAAACTTCTTCTATGCTCTTTCAGTTTGCAATTGAGTCGCTGTTTGGTTTACATTTTTATTTAACAGTATTCCGTTGTGATCGGCTGTGTTCGAGATTTTGTTATAATAATCACTATCCGCAAGCAGTTTTCCTCTACATTGTCTTCAACAGAGACGGATACTCAAATCGACAAAATAGTACGACTTTTCTATTTCAAACGAAGACTTTAACCGTTGTGGACATCAAACAATAAATTTCCAAAAAAAAAACTGATAAAATAAACACACGCTCAAATCAAGATGCGACCAAATTTTAGAGCACCAAGTTGTGAAAATATAATTTTTATTCACAATTTTTGCAAGAGATTTTTTTATTTTAACGATTTTCCAATTTAGCGTTTTTATATATAAATTGCATATATATGTATGTGTGTAGCATATAAACAATTTTCTTATTTTGGCGGTTGGGCGCTTCGCTTTCACGTTATAAACACATTCGTGTTTGGATATTTCAAAATAAATAGTAATGGTAAGAAGTAAAATATCTCTTGGACGAATTGCCAAGGCTTGAAAATGCATTGCGATTGCGATTTTAATGATTTAATGTTTTTGTGAGGCATAGAAGTCACCGTGTAGTTATTTTGGCAATTTTTTCATCATTTTTAGCACCGTGTAAAGAACATCATGTAGTAACTTGCAAAACAAATTAATTAACTCGGAGTATAAGCGGCAAGTCGTGGAAATATCCAAATTTGTACTTAAGTTGAAGTTCAATAAATTGAGAGCCTCTGTCATACCTCATTCATGGGATGCAAGGGAATTTGCCTTTGATATTTGTGTTTTAGTGATTTTCTTTAACTTTTTGGTTGGTGAAATATATAAGCCGCAATGTAGCATAAGCTTATATATAAGGCTCAGACTTTGTTTGTTGAAACGATTGAACATCATGATTCCGAGTCATAGAAACATTTTTGCTTAAGCGTTTTTTTTTTTTTTTATTTTATGATAGATTTTTTTGTTCATTTTGGGGATTTTTGCGTTACTCGTAACATACATGAAAAATCCAATATTTTAGAATCCCTAAAAATGTAGTTATTTCCGTGATTGAATGTAGCTTTCACGGGGTATTGAATTTTTCCCACAATTTGTTCACGCTTTTCACTTTAATGTTGTCGTCGTGTTTAAGTAAGATTTTCTTTAAAAGTTGCTGGTGCAAATTCCCGCTTTAGAGTATTTTCTGCAATGAACGACACTGCTACAGACATTACAATTTTTTTCGTCTACACTCTGTACAGCAATTTCACTGGAAGATACTAAATTTGTGTAGAACAAATTTGCATAAGCTAGACATATGAGTATTGTATATCAGTGTGTTGGAAATGTATAAAATTTTTAAGAATTGCGAAATTCGTGGAAACCTTTTTGGAAAAAAAGTGGAAGAAGTGGAAGAAACTGAGCTTTCGTAAAAATGTAATGATGACAAAATCATATAAATTTTTTAAATAGTAATATTTTGAGATGGAATGTTACATTTATAGAGAAAGAGAAGGAAAGAGTAGAGATCCCATAATTCCACAAAAAGTGGGATTTTTAGTCCTTTGGTTGTATTTGGGGTATTAAAAATGCAAAATTATTCACAACACATCAGGCCATAAAATCCAGGTTTCCTTTTTTTATAGTCTTTTTCGGTAGGTTCTTTTTCTCGTAGAAATACAAATTTGGAAAAAGTGTTTAAACTGCAATGTCCGTTATGAAGTCACCTTTCAGAAAAATATAAATATATTACACTTTTCTTAAGAAGATTTTTTTCAAATTAAAAAAGAATGGAGATACTTTTTTTGCAATGCGAAAAATCTACTTTTTAAATTTTTTAATTTAACTACGCAGTGCTTCTTTTTTTTAAATTCTAGGTAGAAAAACAAAAATGTTTTAAACTTTAGGAGATAAAACATACATGAAGCAATTTGAGGATGTCAACTAGAGGAATGTCTTTTTTTTTTAATCGGATAAAAATTTAGGAAGTTGCATCCTTTTCAAATTTTTAAATTCTCGATATACCCTATTTTGAGACATTTTGGCGCAGCCCCCCTTAGAAGTAAAAGGCCAAATTTAAAACTTAATTGAGCAACCCGTTTAGAAACTGCCGATGTATTTTCATGTTTTTCTTTCCAAAACCTCCTACTGTGCGTCGTCTAAGTGGGTAGGCGGGTGTCTACTAGGATGCTTTGTACCGCTTACCCCTAAAACGCAAGCCTCTCTACCCGATCCTGTAATTAAGCAGGCAAAGGGTATGATGCTTGCGTACAAAAACAAAGTGGTGTGGCCTTGTGCCAGGCGCCCTAGGAACAGGTGGATTATGCCTTGGGATTCACCTATAATATGACATCAAACTGATCTTGGAACTCGTTTTTCGAAAACCAAGTAAAGGGGAGAGTCATAGTTAAGCAAGACACATCCTGGCAACAGGTGCGGTTATAGAGAAGCCGTCGGGAGGTATCAGAAGATTTATCTTTTCCGTTAATATACCTATAGTTGTATGACCAGAGAGATCTGGTTAATGGACTATGATTGGAGCATGGTGTGCTTTGCTGTGTTGATATTCTCTCCTCGGACATTGAAAATCTATGCCAGGGGCCCAAGGAACATTGTTCCTTCCTGGTCAATGGTGTTGGACCCCTAGTGGGAGCATCGTGCTGGCTGTGATTGCCCGAAAAAGTGTTTTCGGTGCTTTTGCGTTGCTTCAGGTTGCGTTGGTGAAGGAAGGCATTAGCTTAGAAAACACTGTTCATATCTATCCGAGGTCTTCCTAGATTACCTCAACTCCTACCCGGAATGTAGCTCACTTCATACCAAGTGACTACAAAGGTACTTTGGCCGAGTGAGGTAGTGGGACCTGAGGAAGCTTTTCCAAGGGACCTACTTCCAATCTCTGGTAGTTTGACTAATCCTTCGGGATTAGTTTGGGTACCCCAAAGGGGCGCTTGCTGTCGCTAGAAGAAAGAAAGAATATATAACCAAGAAAAAAATGATGGAAACTGCACCTGTGTGATGGCACACCATGGGTAAGGCTATCAAAGCGAGACTCATGTAAAACCTACACATTTGATTGTGCGTCGTCTAATAATTAAGGGTCTTGTATATGATGTTGAAAATTTGCAGCGAGGCCAGCCAACTCTATTTTTTGGGCATTAAATACGTATCAAAAATTCTCAATTTTTTTATCTCACACTGCATTGCATCTCACCTAAAAATACAACCAATATCGCTTCACAACTACGATATTCCTAAATTGACAAAGTCTTATCTCCGGCTGTTTCCGAAACTCTGTCCGTTTTGAGTCGATTAAAGAGATTCAATGTGAATCGTACTCAGAAGGCCATACCGGAAAGAGACTATTCGGCATACTTCGAGATTTGGAGAAAAATTTGGCATATATGTATAGGTATTATGTCCGTCGGGGCTAACTCTTTGAAGTTGATAAAATAGATTTGAATGAATAAAAAAATGTATCAGTCGATAAGGCCTGAACTGTCCTTGGAACATAGAAAATGTCCTAAATATCGTTTGTATTCACGCTGTTTAACGCATCGTGATGCAATGTTAATAGCTTTTATATATAGAATTTAAATTTAAATTTTTATTCTTTTCATTGTTATTAACTTTGTTGGCATTAATTATTAGTTATTATATGTTTCTTCTTTATTTATCAATAATGTGATAAAATTAATTATTATGACATACGAATTATTCTTGTGAAAATTTGATTACTATCGCCTATGCTAAAACGTACCGCTGAGCAGTGAATTAAAAGTTAATCATATACACTTTATTGCAAATAACAAATTAAGTTATATGCTAGTTAAACATAAACGCAACAGAGAAGTAGCAGAGAAAAATCTTTGCAAACTGTCTCAAATGTTACATTTAAACAGTCTCACGTCTCAACCTTTTAAAACAAAACTCATCAGTGTCAACAATACTTAATATTTTCGAGGTCACAAGAACTGCCTTCTCCATTTCCTTGCTTTTGTGCCTCATCTGATGTAAATTTCGAAATATTCAACTTAAAGCATTCTTAAGTTGCATTTGAGTCCGTCTGAGTTGTTAAAGAAAAAACACGGATTCTTGTGTTGTATTTGCCCGCCACATGTCGAGATTACACTAAATCAATCATCGTTTCAGCCCAATGCGGCACAAACATTACACTGTTGGTTTGGCAACCAGATTTTTGTATTGTAGCCCATTTCAGTCTATGGCTACAATTTGAAAATCTATTAAAATTCTCTTAAGAGAATTTTATCGGCATCAATCAATGTCCTGCCACAGCATAAACAGAGAAATTATGAAAATTTACGATTTGTAAGAAAGAGGGAGAGAGAGAGAGAGACCATGAACGACTGGATGAACATAGCCAAAGAAGTGGGGTTTTAATTTTTATTATTCTGAATTGAGCAAATGTTGCCTAATTTCAAGGAGACAAAAGGAACCCAAAATAATAGCAAAAAAAAATGAATCAATTTTTTGAAATGAATTGAATGTTCGGTCAATGTCTGAGATTTCGATAATTTTCCTTCTTATGCTCCTACGTCGTTTTTGCTACAACAAAAAGCAATAAAACTGGACACTGCAAAAGTTTGTCATAACAATAATGCAGGATACACATTTCTGCCTATTTATGTATCCGGAATAATAAATAAAAACAAGCAATTATATTGCTCACAGACTTGTAAGGGTTTTTTGTAATGTTAAAAGCACAAGTAATGAACCGATTTCTATTCATACCAGTTACAACAATGATAATACAATTAAAATTGATGTTATTTTTCGTAAACAAATGACAAAATGCAAATGTCCTGCAAATGAGCTTTGACATTGAAAGAAATATCTCAAACGTATTTCAATATGATGGCAAAAATGTTGAACAATGTATTCGTGCAACTACTTATAGCAGAGCCCTTGTTGACATTAGTCCATGATTTAAATTTTACTTTGCATGAATATTAGATCGTTAATTCTGACACTGTTTTATCAGAATTACAGATTGTCTCCACATTGTGCGATATTTCTAATAATTTAAAAAAATTCCAAAATCTGAGGAAAGAAACAGTATTTTTTCGTTCATCGTCGTGGAATTTTCAATCGGTTTTGCAAATTTGAACACAACGGTTCATGTTCCAAAATATAGTGCTGTCGATTTTGTGGTTTCAAAACCACAGGTCTGGCAAGGCTGTCAACTGTTAAATACCTGTCATTTAAATTGTTATTTATTTAGTGAAAGTTTGTTATTTACAAAATCAGATCGTTTAACAACCGAAGAACGCGCAAAATTAGTTAAAATTTACTTCAAAAGTGGTGATTCAAGCGTGGGTTTTCAATCGAACAACATTTTCTTCAGGGATTAAGTTTATTTCTTACTCAGTGGTCACCTCAATAAGCAAAATTATCGCATATGGGCCCGGCGAATCCAGAAGTGATTCTGGGAAAGCCATTGCATCCGGAAAAAGCGATTGTTTGGCGCGCATTATGGTGTGAAGGTGTCATTGGGCCGTATTTTTCGAAAATGACGTCAATCTAGAAGTAGTCATTTAAATGGCATTGTATTTCGTACATAGTGGCAAGTCTCAAGCATTATAATCATCGAAATCATAGCTTTATGTGTGTTTTACCTAACTTTACTTGAACACAAAAAATGGATAACCCTGTATCTGAGACATTATATTGAAAGCTTTAAAAAAGTGCATATTTTCCAACTTTGTAAGAGTACATTTTCAACAGTTCTTATAATAGCGACAAAACACTGTTCCTGATTTCTTTATATACAGAGGTTGGCACTCGAAGTGTTATCAATTAAATATGCTGTAATTGTGTCAATTTTGATCTTTGTTTTGCTTAGAAAACACCAGCATATCGTAAGAACAATACAAATTTTAGGAAAAATATGTTATTGTTCGATGTACCTACTTTTATCTCGATAATAGCATCGAGTCTGTCAGGAAAGGCTTCACACGCTGCCTAAATATGTCCTGATGATATTTTGTCCCATTCCAGGTGGAGAGCAATTTTTAAGGCATTGACCGTCTCAAAACTCTTAGGTGAAACATTGGTCGCCTGTATACTATATGGAAAAATTTATTGGATTTAAGTCCAAAGAATATAGTAAACAATTATGCAAAGAAATTATGCTGGAAATTTTTTTTTCAAAAAACTGTTAGTTTTTATAGACTTTCTGGAGTAGTGCTGGCTTTTGTTGAAACGTGCAATAAATTTTACCGGATTATTTAAATGTCTAGGGTAACAAACTGTTCAATGAAAATGAGTAGTGAGAGTTCTGTGGCAGTTACCGTGGTGCAAATCATCACGCCTTGCTTTGCAAAGTAATTCGCTGATGTAAATTGTCTGCACTCGTTAGTCTGCACGGTTTGTTAGCCTCCAACGTGCTAGCGCTTTAACTCCTTTGCTCTCTTACACTTTTTGGAGTGTATGCACTCCATGCGCTTTTTCGTGGATTATTTTGAATGCTGGTCTTTACCTTTCGAAACATTTTCTGATGCTACCAGCATCGTTGTAATGTGTTATGGTCCGATGCGCAAACATTTTGTTCACACATAAATGTCGTAGCTTACTAGCAATGATTGATCGCGATTTTCCAGCAGAATACAAAGCCATAAACTTATTGCGTTCGATAACTTTTCTTTTAACTGCGACGTAAAACGATGTGCTTCAAACAATATAACAGATGTGATGCTTTTCAAAAAGTGAGCTCGCTGTCATTACCTGTTTGGTTATTACAGCAGCATGACGTTGTTGCATTTAATTCTGAATTATGTTATATTTATTCCTTGTAGATTTTGAGATATGTGTATAGAATATGTGCCTAATTTTATACTCTTTGTAGTATTGTGATTTCTAATCCTAATGCCGTAATTTCTGATAAAGTCAGAAGTATGACTCCATCATTTGTTCCAGTAAGTGATATATTGCCAAATGAGATCGGGAGAACACTATAAGTAGACATGCATTCGAACTCCAATTCATGCAATTTTGCCATCATAATCACCAATTTGTGACACTGTGCATTATACAGATGAAAAAACTTTATTCTTCATCATTTGAGGACGTGATTTGTTGTACCTTCGAAAGATCCAAAAATGTGGTATGATATAGACTATTCATTACATTTCCTTTTTAGGTTTGTAAGATAGATAGATGCTCCTCATCTAGAAAGGTGTACTCATAGGAATTTTTCATATAAAAAAGTGACTTCATTAGAAGCTCTAATGTAGAAATGTGTCTTCATAGAAACTTTTCCTATTGAAAAGTGTATTCGTTAGTGCTTTTAATGTAGAAAGTTCTCTTTGTAGACATTTTTTAAGGACAAAAATAGAATAAACTTCTGATATAAGAATGTCATACTGTCCATACACAAAGATATTTCCGAAATATTACGTAGAATGAAATTTTAAAATTACCGAAAGAACATTGCGATTTGAATAATTGCAATTTTTATAAACGCATCGAACAGTATTATCAGGATAGTAAAAAACGTTCTGTAATTGAAAATTTCTATAAATAAATAAACATTAAACTTAAGGATTTTCGTACGTAAATTAAAACAGATGAAAATTTAGGAAATATAATTAGGAAATGAAATTAAAATTAGTTTGGAAAAATTTGTGTTAATTTTTTTTTTTCAAATTTATTTGGTAATTCGTTGAGTTCAATCTTTGCAGTGTAAACCATTAAAAAAGTCAGTCTCAGACACACAGCATCGACAAAAGTGTCACTGGAGGCGGACTAAAAAAATAAATAATTTACACGAAGTTGCAAATATTAAGAGCTGCAAATCGTATGAACAAAACAACTAATAATTTGGAAATTTACGCATATTACCATCCTCATTGTTGATATCTTTTCTAATAGTTCCAATATCGTCTAATAGTTCCAATGTTCAAATTTATGTACGGCTTAACTTAATTTTTTTTCAGCAGTATTATCAAAGCGGTTTCCGTTTAAATATAGTTAAATGTAATCCATATTCGTAAGCAGCAAATTGTTCTCTAAATAAATAACACTTTCGATGACAGGTATTCAATAGCTGACAGTCTTGTAAGACCGGCGGTTTAGAAACCACTACGCACATACATGCGCAACGCATAATACTGGATGGCTCAGCTCCCGCTGGTTTAAATTTGATTCGCCGGACATCGACCGAATAAAATTGGCTACATCGCCATCGGATCTCTGTTAACAATTTGATATAGGAGTGTAGAGGTGAACCCATGATTCCTTCATTGGCACATACTGCATTAAAAATTCCCTCAGTTGTGTTTTAACTTATCAGTAACATGTTCTTGTTTTAGTCAAACTTAGTCAAAAAAAAAAAAAAAAAAAAAAAAATCCTTATACCCGGGGCACATCGGAGAGCTTACATTCAAAACGATATTTTTAATTTTACACTCGCTGAAAGGGGACTACTGGTGACCAACTGATGATTGCAGACGTTTATTTGAAAATCTCCCACTCGACTTCTCAAGGTAGAACCTTTGTCTGCTCCTTGATGTGTGGACAGGCGATCAAATATTGGTGGTGGTGCCGGGGTTCTATTATTTGCATGAAAGCTTCGCCTATAGAAAATACACTTGTAAGAGTGAACGACAAGCCCTAACGTTAACTAAAAAATTCGTTACAAAAATTCACTACTTTTCATAAGTTTATAAAGAATTTTATCGCGGTAGTTCTTGAATATATAAATTACAGTTTTTTCAATTATCTAAATTGGTGTTTATTGTAAACCAAAAACCGAAAAAAGTCGGAAGAAAAAATGTTTCTAAACACAACATACAGAAATGAACATGTGGTTTTTGAAATAGCAATATGATCAAACTACAATCTTCGCAATCAAAAAAGAAATGTGATTTTGGCAACACTATAAAATTTTTTTCCGAGGCATTTCAATTTAGACTTTTATTGGCTTAGATCCTTTTTCCCGAGGTATTCCACCTTAGATTTTCGTTGCCTCAATTGTGTATGCAGGATACCAACTTCAGCTCGCTAACATTTCAATTATGTCTGCGTGAAATTTCACCAAAATCGATCAATTCACTTGAAACTGGCATATTTATTTTTAACGATGTTTTTTTTTCAAATCCTGTACTATGTGACTTTTCTGAAATGTACCACTGAGTTTCGGAAATGTATATTCTAATCGATTTAATTAATTGTTTTGTTTTTTCCCTTTTTCTCGAAAAAGTGGTTTATGGTTTTATGTTGTATCTTTGGCCTGGTTAGATGTCAAAAATTTGGTAATTAATAACACAAAACGCTATTTTTAGCATAACTTTAACACATAATTTCTTTGTTGTTTCTACTCCTAGATAGTGCGAAATAGTTTTTTTTTTAAATTTTCTTAAGGTTGGGATAAATTAAAATGTTTGTCTTTCTCCCTTTCCAGGTAAGATTATCCTGCATTATTTCTTAAACTGTGTTAAAAAGGAGGTAAGTAATTTATGTATTAACGTAAGATGTCACGATGACACTGGATAACAGTGTCAAAAATTCACGAAAAATATATCATTTTTGGAAACTTTAAAAAGAATATCAATTTTTACAAGAAATTTTGTTGTACACCTTTTTTGGAGGAGGCTTTTTCTTCGGATAGCTCAATAGATTTTCTCATGCACCGTACTATTGCCAGTATCTGTCTCCAATGCATCTCGATTCGTGAACGGACACTATCCTTCAGTAGAAAAAACGAACGATGTCGCTACACATCGACATACACAAACTACGCAGGAGGTTAAGCATAATATTGGTTAACCCATTCAAAGATTGAGCCTTACTGTGAAGAGAAAATTCAGCATATGGAGTGAAAAAGCAATTTCAAATTTTAGACAGTTATTAATACTTTCCCTGCAGAACTTGATAAAAATGTGCCCAAAATAGCATCGTTTGCAATTGAAATCACAATATAGAGTAAATAGAGAAAATTGCAATGAAATCAACTAAACTATATTCGAAATTCAAAACTTACTTTTGCCGACTTTTTGATCCCAGTATTGATACCATAATAATTCAGTATGAAAACTCGGCTCTGCGTTGTTTCCAATGTGAATCCAATTTCAAAGAGTGTATAGTAAGAATAAGCATGTAGAGAGAGAGAGAGAGACGAATATAAAAAACATTTCGAATCCTTCTGGACATGTTTCCTTTCTTCTAGCGTTCTAGCACTATAACTCAAAACAGAAACTGAGTTTTACAAAGGTATTGTCCTTGCCTGTGACCGACTGCGACACGATGGTTAGTACACGCGATTGTTGTTTGCATAATTGCTGGTTCAATCCCCGGCACAGCCAATGATTAATTTAGTTTTCTTCTAATACTGAGTGGGTCTAAAAACAAATTGCGTATAAGCTCACTGAATGTGAGAAACTTCCCTGTATCTCATTCATTTGTGTAATTTTTTTTTGCCTACTACTAGGTGGCTGATCATCATTGATTCGAAGGCAGCAATGATGATGATGATGGCGCACATGGGGCTCCGAGCCTGAAAGTCATTTGAATTCAATTACATTTAAAAGCCGCTATGCTCATTCACGCATATTCGGCACCTGATTAGAAAGTTATTTATTGCGGCCTGAAGCGTTGAAGTTGGGATCGCCTCAGTTATTGTTTTAGTCGACTGCTTGAATTCAGTTAGATCCATTCGTTTCGTTTTGTACAACTCTTGCTTCACCCCTTAATCCCATAACAAAAAGTCTGGTTCAGTCAGGACAGGTGATCTTGCGGGCCAGCGGAAAGTGGGTTTTTTGTTTTCCTTGAGCATTTTCGTTGGAACTTCGCCATAACCGATCTGGCCATGTGTGTAATTGTTCCATTTTGCTGTTGAAACGGAAGCATCTTTACTGTTACACCGTAGCATGATTCGTGCGCCACCCTATGTATGCCTACTCATTATCAAAGAAGTAATACATCGGATTTATTTATTTTTCCAAATGGAAAATGTTTATGTTTTAGTATATTTCGAACAAGTACGGCCACGACAACCCATTAAAAAATTACTGATTTTTTCGGGTATCTGCTAAATACCACCATAGGCAACCTTTAGTTAATGAATAAGTGTCAAAAAATAGTAGAAGAAATCTGTAAAGCAACATTTTTCGGAAATTAGATTTAACCCTTATTTAGTTGGGATATTGTTTCCAATATCTATTACACATAGCGTAAATTTTCAAGAGGCTGATTTAGATTTTATATGTGCAAGTTTGTTCATACTATTTATTTACGGACTGAGATGGTACTTTCCAGTATTTATTAATTTCGCCTAGAAGGATTTGAGATGTGGCATTTATGCTGAACTCGATCTTGTTCAGCGAAATTACGCAGTAAAACAATCAAACGCACTGCTTTATTACCGATTGGAGGTACAGATTTGTTATATCAAATATGTTAGTCATATTTTTATATATGAAATTGCATAAGTAGTAGTAATTTGTAAAGCAGTTTAATTAAAATTTCAATTTTTTCGCAGGAAAAATTTAATAGGTAATTTCTCGATATATCGATATATCGTAACGTTAATATGGAAGTGTCCGCAGAATTTTCCTTACCTATAGCAATGTGTAATAAATTCAATTTCTTCTTTCTCCTTACTTATAACTTCTTTATTTCTTCATCCAATCTGCTTAAAATCGTGACGCGAGAGTTAGTACAAGCGACTACCGTCCGCATGATAGCGCGTTCAATCCCCGATACAGTTAATTATTATTAGCCAACTCGGTAGTCAACTCGGTGTGTCTGATGAATGCATCGAGTAGTCGAGTAATCGACAAGTCCGGTGAATAATTCTCAAACTTCGAGTAGACGAATAACCGACAAATCTGTTGAATGCTTCTCATACTGTGACATTCGGAATCGTCCTTAAACTGTTGAATGGGTCTAAACCTAACATGTGTATAAGCTCCCTCAATGTAAGAAACTCTCACGGGTATCATTCATAAGACACAAGGGAATTTATCTTGTTAATCTGCTCAAAAGTTCTATTAAATAAACCTTACAATGTAAGTAAAGCTATGATTTAGACGAAAACTTTATGCCATTATATCTTGGATCTTTACTTTATGTGCAAAATACGATGTCATTTAAATGACCGTCACTGGATTGGTTTCAGGCAGTTTTTGATCATCATTATCATACTGTCGTAGCGCTATAAATTGAAATTCGGGAGGGGGTGTTCATTACAATGCTGCGCAGGCCTAACCACATCTATAACGCTCCCAGCCTCTTTAAATTTCTGTATAATCTTGCCAATTCCTTGGATAGTATATCGATTATAACGACAATAATCACCCAGTAATGCACGAAAAATGTCCACGTTTGAATCAACACTTTTGTAGTAACTTTCAACTATTTTTAGGTGTTCTTCGGTTGTTTAACTATCCATATTCGTAAATGGCAACTAAATAAATAACACTTCAGATGACAGGTATTTAACAGGCGACAGCTTTGCCAGACCTCCGGTTTTGAAACCACTAAATGGATAATCCTGTGTGTTAGATGTACACCAAGTGTGTTGATTTTTTGTAACAGGAAAGCACATCCATTTACCGAACCATCATAAACATTTATTCCGAAATGTAGCTCATGAGTTTAGAGTGTTTTTCCAAATTGTTTTATATTTTGTTGATGTTTCTGTCGCTGTCTGCAATACAAAATAAAATTTGCATGAAAATGAACACAAAAAATGCATTTTCAAGTTTACACAGAAGTTTTAAACGATTTTACGTCTCCCGACCTACTTCCCCACGCTTTCGTTTCGTCGGAAGGTTTTATTTTGTTTGGCTGAAAAAAAAAACGATGGAAAATGTATTTAAAGATTGCAGTATGAATGAAAAACAAAAGTGCTTTTATTGAAGTTGTAAGTTTTAAAAGCATTATATTTGGTTTTCTTTAGCATGTGGCGTATGAGTGATTTTACTTCACCAAATGCATATTTCATCCTCAAGCGTATGAGTAATATTAAAGGAGATTGTTTCCTCTGTTGACTATACGAGTGTATGTATATATGGCTCATGATAGATATGGAATTATCTTCGTTATTGATTTTATGTCTAGCGCCTAAGATGAAGTTATTAAACACGTGGCATTTTTTGCTTTATGTAGAGTGAAAAAGAAAATGTTAATGGTAGCATATAGAAAAGTAATAAAATGAGTTATATTGGTGTGTAAACCTTTTCTAACGCAACATCCATTTCCTTCATACGTTATCTAATGTACCAGAGTAGTTATTTCAATAGCGCAGTTCTTTCTTAAATCACCGCACATAATAAAAATGACATTAAGAATATTCATGTTGGAAAATTATCTTCGAAACTTAAAATTTTAGCACAAACAAAAAGTGTATACAACGGGTTATCCACTTAGTGGTTTCAAAATTGGTCTTGCAATGCTGTCAGCTAATAAATATGTGTCATCTGAAATGTTATTTGTTTAGTGTTAGGTTTGCCATTTATGAATATAGATCGTTTATCAACCGAAGAACACGTAAAACTAGTTAAAATATACTAAAAAAGTGGTGATTCAAACGTGATCACTTTTCGTGCATAATGGAACGATTATGGTTCTCATACTCGATCCACTGTAAAAGAATTGACTAGATTACAAAGAAATTTTAACAGGCTCTAAGTGTTACAGATATGGTCAGGCGTCTGCATCATTGCACTGCACTGTCGGAAATATCGCTTCTCAGTAATTGGCTTTATCTTAGTACTCATTATGGCGTATTTTGTTTTTGGATTTGCACCTCCATGCATAGAATCCAACTCACTCGACAATTATAGCCGTCTGACAACGATGAGACTTATTTCTGACTGGGTGGCTACATCAATAACCAAATTGTCTCATGTGGGGTTCAAAGAACCCAGAAGTGATTATGTAAAATCCATTGCATCGGGAAAAAGTGACTGTTTGGTGCGCAATGTAGTCTGGGGAAACGCTGGAGCAACGGTTACTGTCAACCCAAAGCATTATGGTCGTATGTTATCCGACTTTTTCTGGCCTGGAATTGAATATTATGAATTGGATGACATGTGCTGCGTAACACTACCGATTTTTCTGAAAGCGTAATTTCACTTTTTGGCGACGTAAATAGGCCACCAAGAACATGCGATTTGACGCCGTTAAACTTTTTTTGTGGAGCTACGCCAATTACCAAGTTTACGCGAATAATCCTCAAGTGGTCGAAAACTACCTCAAAAGGATCCACTGCTGCAACAAATCCAGAGACTGCCATTTAAGTGACATTGCCATTCATAATGGCAAAGTCCAACATTATAATGAAATAAAAGTTTTGCGTGTTTTATTTAACTTTACTTTGAAACCCGAAAAATGGATAACAAACACGCTGACTAAAAGTTTAATATTTACATCAATTTAAGAGTACGAGTATGCTTCAAAAAAGGGGCTATTTAGAGAGACTTACGTTGAAGTACATCTAGCATTAATAGGCATAGTATGTAAGAATATGATCATATTTTTTGTTATCGATTATTGTGGAAATTACAACATGAAAAACAAAAAAAAAAAACAAAAACAAAAAAAAACAAAAATTCTCAGTCGTTTTCTAGCACTATTCACTACATTGTTGTAGATTAGTAAACATTATTTTTTATTTAATATTTTATTTTTTTTATTTTTTTTTTTTTTGTATTTATGAAAGAAAACGTATAGCTATTTGAATTGTTAAAGAAAAGCAGTCGTGAAGAACGGATAGTTTGAGCAAAGGTTCTAAATATTTTTTTCTATGAGGAATTACATGAATACGTCGGAATAGATTACCCTACATCCAATGTAGGGTATTGAAGATGGATTGAAGGGAAGCAAATTACAACAGGACGGACAAGACAATGAAGACATAGGGTGTTGTCTATATCTGTTTTCAGAGGCTGCTGTTTTTGCTAAACGATTTGAAGGAAATGCATACATAAGATATTTATTGCGTTCCATTATTTTCATTTTTGCGAGGGTTCCTGAAAAATTATTAGTTGCATATAATACGATATAATTATGCTATGGTTAAGAGTTTTTCAGGTTGTAAAAAATCTGCTTATTATCCGACCGGTGGCCGGCAAACCAAAATGTTCAACTGACAACTCTTCTAACACATTCTCTAGGTAACCACAACTTGTTCTTACTTTCATACCTTCGAAAATTTTTGCATTGAGTTCTAATTGAGCATTGAATCAGTTAGCATTTGGCATACGTAATGCGTTTAAGCCTGGTTTTGAGAATGAATACGATCTGTTGTATCATGCAAATTCGGATATCTCTCATCAAAAATTGATCGATTTTGTCAAATTTAATTTTGTCCTTGTAAACGCCAGTGCGTAAAACGCATTAATAAATTAGACTATTGTCAATACTATTTAATGTAATGCTTGGTAAATTACTCAATTTAACCCATATATTTCCGGATTTACGAGGTGCGTTCATAAAATAAGGGAACATTTTCAAATTTCGTGAGCTACGGACATTCGACGTTCGATTACTATTTTTTTTTATGTTAATATATTCGTCTCGAAGATATGTTGATGGTTTTATCCATACAGCATATTTAGTTTGTTTGTGAAAGGCATAAATAAGACAAGTGTTTTGCGTGTTCGAAAATTTTCTGCCATCGAAAAAATGGATCAAAGAAGCTGCATTAAATGTTGTGTAAAAAATGGAATTAAGTCCTCAAAAATAATTGAAATGTTGACAGTGGCATACGGAGAGAGTACTCTGAGCCAGAAAAATGTTTACAAGTAGTACAAGCTTTTCGCAGAATGTCGGGAAGATGTGAATGACGATGCTCGCTTTGGACGTCCCAGCAAATCAAAAACCGATGAAAATGTTGAGAAGGTGAAGAAAATTGTTATGGAGAATCGTCGAGTCACAATTATAGAAGTTGATGAGGATGTCGGCATATCGGTTGGCCCATGCCATGCTATCTTTTCGGAAATTTTAGGCATTGGAAATTTTCACCAAAAACAACGTCGCATGAGCATCCCTCAGGAATTGTTGAATGACGTCAACGATGATCCAGATTTGCTTAAAAGGGTCGTAACTGGTGACAAATCATGGGTAAATGGTTGTGACATCAAAATCAAAGCCCAATCGTCTCAATGGAAGAGTCCAAAAGAGCCAAGATAAAAAAACATGCCAAGTTCGTTCAAAATGTCAAGCTTTTGCTCTCTGTTTTCTTATATTGCCATGGCGCAGTGCATCAGGAGTTCTTACCACGAGGTCGTACGGTAAATAAGGAGTATCACCTTGATGCGCCATTAGCGTGAAGCAGTATGAAAAAACGCCCGGAATTGTGGAAAAAATTCATGGCTTTTATATCATGATAATGCTCCTGCTCACTCACTTTGCTTGTGAGAGATTATTTGGCCACAAACAACACCGGTATCCATGTCTCACCCACCGTATTCACCAGACTTGGCCCCCTGGGACTTTTTCGTGTTCTCAAGATTGCAGAGACCCATGAAAGAACGGCATTTTGCAACGATTGAGGATATAAAATCCGAATCGCTGAGAGAGCTCAAGGACATACCAAAAAGTGCATATCAGAACTGATTTGAGGATTGGAAAAACCGCTAGTACAAGTGTATTTTATCTGAGGGGGACTACTTTGAAGGAGATAAAATAGAAATTGATGAATAAATAAATATTTTTTGAGAAAAATTAAAATTCACTTTATTTTTTGAACACACCTCGTGCATTCAATTCATTCAATTGTACCAGGAGCAGTAGTTTACTAATCACCTCCAAATAAAATCGCAGCAAAAGTTATTGAACTTGAAAAATCCTTCACACAATCAGCCAGTATACAATCAATGTATTTTATAGCATATAATTTGTTACACCATAAAGCTTTTTAAAAAGCATTTTAAATTTAAATCAAATGCTGCAAAACGTAGGTGTATAATCGTTCCGAAATGTTTGGCGTTCTTAACTTGCACTTGGTAGTTATGCCCTCAATGATGATTGGTGATTTTTGTGATTTAAAATAAAAGTCTTCATGATATTCTTCTTCTTTTTTTACTGATAACTTTTGATTTCACTTTTGTTCCGTTTTGATAATTTGCGCCACCGCTTTCTCTCTTTAACCTTCAGACTCTGGTTAAAGTTCACGTTTTGAATTTTTACACAGATGGAAAGTTTTGCAGATGACGGACAACCTTATCACCTGTGTAGGAAATGGTCCAATATAATTTTTATTTTTGAAAGTTTAGCTTTGGGACCAACTTTTCCCATTTATGTTGTGACTTTTTTTCTTTTTTTTGTTGTTGTTTTTTGTGCTTGCATTACTTTTATTGTACATGATGTAACTTGTAAATCAAAAGATTTCCTCTATGTTTGTTTAAATATCACAAAAGTTTGAGTATTTTTTCTTTATCTGAGACGTCCTTCGTTACAAGTTGCACAATTTGTCTTTAAGTCAAAAAGAAAACAAGCAACAGTCCTGTCATTAAGCATTTTGGTGGGCAGAGAGAGAGAGAGAGAGAAAGAGTGAGAAAAGGAGAAGTCAACACAGTAGGGAATTTACAAAACTCATAGTGAATTTTTTTGTTTTACGTGCGCCCATTCAATCGGACTTGTCTGTCTTTCTCTTTGTTGAAAAGTAATCTTATTTTTTTATTCGGTCATAAAGGAATCTTTTACTGAATAGTCATTTTATGGCAGTGACGGGTGTAAAGTGATTATAAATGAATTGTAAATTCAAAAGGTTTGAGTTGATTTGTTGAAGGCTTCAGAAAATTACGTTTTCTTCTGTTTGTGCATACAGGTATAATTAAAGCCATACGATCCTTTCTGCACGTATTGTGGTTTCCAGGGAAAATGTATAATACGAATGTTTAATACCAATTTTCTAGGCAACTCACAACGAAATCATTCGTTTTGTAATGTTTTTAAGTTACAAATGTAATAAATGTGAAATATTTGTATTGCTGTTATTTGGAACTCTTACGTGTTTTGTGTGCTCTGAAACTGCCTTGCATAAATGTTGTAAATGATGGGACACATCTTAAATTTATGGCGCTCAAAGTGCTTTAAAGCTAAGTATAATGTGAAGGTTCATTAAAATTAATGTGTGTTAAATTAATAATAAAATCGTTGAATTCTGTGTCATGTTAGTTAACACAAGTTTCTATGCTCTTCTTGGTCGCAGCAATAGTTGCAAGCAACTGCCTTCACTTATAGGCTGAAAGTCTCCTTTGCTTGTCTTAAATTGAATTTATGTTTCATCGTGTAATTTCAAGTTGTTATTTTAGTTAGCTGAATCGGCACAATATCGGTTATATTGCGTTGCCATGCAAATAATATCGGGTTTTCACACAAATGGTGCTTTGGTTATTTCTGAAACGCTTTAGCTCAGCTTGTATTTCATCACTTTATATAGCTAACATTTTAAGCTTCAATTTATGATGTCTCTCAACATTTTCGGTGATCACATTACTTTGATTTTTTCCTGAGTATGGAGGCCCAAGAAGAGTATTTTCGCCAAGTATTTAAAAAAATGGGTTACCATTTCCAATTTCAATTCAGAGTATTCCAACCGAAATTCAAAAATCCAAAAATTCCATTCAGTAACCACGAATTGTAAATTAAATATTCCATTTGAAATTTGAAAGTCATTAATTGAAAGTTAAATATTTCATTATGAATTCGAAACAATAAAAATCAGTAAACCAACAAAAAAAACATAAATAAATAAATAAATAAATCTAAATTTCTATTTGAAATTCAAAACACACCAAATGAAATTCAAAGGACAAACATTTTAAATGAAAACACATCAATTGAAATTAAAAAGGCATCAATTGGAGTTTGAAATTGGGCATTTCAAAAGTAAAAACACAGCACCTTGACGTATATAACAGATCCTTTATACAGGGTGGCGCACGAATTGTGGTACTGTCAATTGTCAATGGGGACCGTTATTTAAAGATGTTCAAGGAGTTTTTTTTTATCCAGAACAACGCCAAAGCTGATTGACCAACTGCCTACTTAGCCAGACGGATTATGGCAGAGCTCCAACAAAAATTCTCAAACAAATTAATATCCATAAACGACCTAACCGCACTAGACTTTTTCTTATGGCGTTATGTCAAGCAATATGTGTACAAAACGAAGCAAAGTAATTTGTGTGAATTGAAGCAGTTAAAGCAATAATTGAGGCGATCCCGCAATTAATAATTTTCTGATCAAGCGTCGCATATGCATGAGCATGGAAATCATTTAGGGTCTACCATCTTCAAGACCAATTAGTTAACTATATAAATAAAAATCAAATGTCGTTCGTTGGTAAGGACATCAGTTGAGAACGGCTGGACCGAATTGAATAATTTTTTTTTTAAATGTTCGTCGTAGTCCAACTTAGGTTTTTATGGAAAGAAAAATTTACCACACCCACTTTTACGCCCACTTTTTTCGATTTATCTAAAATTGTAAAACGGCTACACCGATTTGGCTAATTCTTTTTTTAAATGTTTGTAGTAAATGTTTCCAGTGCTGCTACAAATATGGGTGGGATTGGACAAAGGGGCGTGGTACCTCCCATACAAACCACAAATTAAAAATCCATTATCTATGCTCCTGCTTGCGGTATTTGAACAAAATTTGGTGCGTAGGTTTTGTGTACATATCTTAAGTGCTGCTGCAAATATGGGCGGGATTGGAAAATGGGGCGTGGTACCTCCCATACAAACCATAAATTAAAAAGCAATTATTTCTGCTCCTGCTTACGGTATTTGAACAAAATTTGGTGCGTAGGTTTGGTGTACATATCTTAAGTGCTACTGCAAATATGGGCGGGATTGGACAATGGGGCGTTTCTTATTATAATAGACCGATTGGCATGAAACATTTCCAATAAAAATAAAATTTGAAGGGAAAGCAACGTTTGCCGGGTCGGCTAGTATAAAATAAAATTGAATTTTCTAGACGACTGCATTTGGGTAGTCTCCTCAATTATGCAGTTGAGTAATGGATTTCCTTTAGTGTGTTTTTATTTTATGTCAAACATTTTAAATCACACAGTGAAAATAACAATGGTTGCGTTTTTTTTTCGTACCCTATATAGGATACCGGTATAGCATACCAAAAAAAAAAAAAAAAACGCATCGGCGGCCAAAATTAACTTGGCAGTGTTGCTATTTATGAAATGTTTACTCATTTTGTTTTGTTCTTATTCGTAATCATTTAATCATCCAAGGAAAAACCCAAATCAAACAAATCCATGCAAACATACATCCATACATCCAAATAAATCTGTACAATCGGCAATAATGCCAATAACACACGAAACCAAAATTCACCAACTGATGTTTGCATAAAAATTAACAACTTGTATTTACGTTATTTGAAGTTCTCTTTCTTCTTTAATTTCTTTGTTTACTTTTGCGTGGGACAACTTGGTCGCATTGTTATTTTCCACACTTTTCTACAACGTTTGTTGTACAACTTATCCCCGTTTAGCTCAGTGGGCAAAATTATTCCCGTTTGCAAATACCGGAGCAAAAATGCGGAGGTTCAAAATGTACTTTAGACATGTAGGTTCTTTATGAAGTTTGCTAAAAAAACACTTTTCCTTTCAATTTGTGCAACATGTTTTCTTAGAATTTTTCTTCTCATATAAAATTAAACTACTTTAAAATGTAACCTTTAGAATGAAATCGCAACACACAGCAAAAAAGCAACTTCCCACGCATTCTCGGAATGGTATGTGTTTTATTATTAGCTTCATTGATATAATAAGAATAACTAATTACGATGAACAGCGGTGAAAGTGCTTGTCTTCTTGGAGACAAAGCACTATGATGTTCTACCTAAAAGCGTACAGTAGATATTAATTATTTGACACAAAGCGTGTACTTTATAAAAGAATAGTTTAAGTATTTCTGAACACTGTTGTTCTTTAGGGATCGAAAACTATAGTGTCATGCTAAAGGCTTATCATTAATATCAATTAATTCGCGCCGTGCGTATACTTATAAAGACTTAAATTATTCACTTATTTGGTACAGTATCCGAATTTCATTTTGCACTAAACTGGTGGTTGAAGCCTTTTCTTGCTTGCGTTGAATGAAAAGATTCAGTTCATCTCCTCTTCTTGCTAAAAAGTTCAAAGTTTCGCCTCATTTTACCTAACTCTAACTAGCTTTTATAATTAAATTTCAACTTATATTTCTTGAATCTTATACTCATTTCATTCCATATGATGCTGTGTCGCTATTATTTCGTACCCAGAAGTTTGTCTGAATTTCGTTATTTGAAGGTTTTGCATTTTTAATATAGTTTGAAGTCATTATTGCTGCCGAAAAAGTATCAGTAAACCCAAATTGTAAGAAACTAAGAACTTTTACTTCTGACACCGTAAAACTTTGCCCTAACCTTCGTAGTAATAGTGTCTGTGTAGTGGTGGTATTTGGTTTTGTTGCTGATGCGTTGCAATGTCGGAGTTGCTTCATCTGTCGGGTATAACTGACAGCTCTCTGTTGCAACATTACCTTGCACTTGTACCGTTCTGAGTTTGGCGTTAAATACCGTAAAGTTGCGTTTGTATTGACAACACAAGTATTACACACTTTGTTAGCAATGAACGTGCATTTGAGTATAGGTGTGCGAAAAGTGTGTAAATTGTGTGTGTAATTGCATCAGTGTTGGCAATTGTGTTTTATCTGCGTGACTAGTTTATGTTCGCACTTGCAACAGTGATTTTGCGTTGCTTGGTTTTACAAAGAATTTCGTACTGTAAAATATGTTAACATTTCAGCAGCGAATTGAATGTAGTGAATACGTCATAAATCGAATACTCTATTGTGGGCGTCACGGGAATGCAAAATGCAATTTGTATCAGAGCTCGATTGTTGTTATTGTGCTCTATGTAATGATCGGATCTAAGGTTTCTCAAGTTATTACAATCTGGCATCACTATTTTATTTTTTTATACCTTCAATGCGAAGTGATGAACTGGAATTAAGTTGTGACGCGTTTGTTTGCATGAAACCGATAATGTCATTACTATCAATTTAACAGATGTCTTCTCAGTAGAATGTTTAGATATACCAAATATTATAAATTTATTTGAGGAATTTTAGAAGTTTGTTTTTGATTCATATTCTAAACAAAAATTCATTTCATACATTGATTCGTATTTTTTCTGAAACTAAATTAGAAACTGTATTGATTCTATTTCACTATCGAAACATAAGGAAAAAAATATGGTTTACTTATTTTCACTTATTTACTTATTAGTCTGAATCAGAAAATTAAAACCAAATGTAGTAAATTAAAACCAAACTGTGAAAGATAGAAATTGTTCAAGTAATATATTTCCTGAATTTACGAAACCAGGCTCTCCGAACTTTTTACAGTTTCTAAAAACGTTTGCTTGTTTTTGTTTGAGTTTAAAGTGTTCTAATGAAGTGCAAATAAAACATTTCATCAACTGAATCTAATATCGTTTCCGATGTGTGGATCAAAATGGAATTTAATACAATTTTGATTCGATTGTTTGAATCGAAATATAAATTTTGTAAATTTAGGATTTAGATTTCAGAAACTGAAACAAATCAAAACAATTTTCGGAACTGATTTCGTTTGGCTGATGGTAACTGCTACATAAAGATTCAACCATCGTCACTCTACATCTACACCGACAAAAGTCTTTTAATTTTTTCTCAACGGAAGTGACTCCGTTTGCAACGATCTTATAGAATAATATATGTTAGTTTTGAATCATTATTAGGGAATATATGGCATTGTCGATAAATATTGTAGTATCTGCCATCATGCTGCCGTCTGCAACTTCCAACGTACCAAAGAATTCTCTTCATCGCATCTATGACCAGATTTTCATCGTCATCCACACAGAAGTGGATCTTGCTTTTGATTTTACACTTGCGGTAGAATTTAGATAGCTTAATTTCTTTCGTTTTATCTTGCTACATTTAAATTTCAACTAATCTAAAGAGTGCATCCAAAGGCATTAAGTTTTCTCCTCAACAAACATTTGGCACTCTTCCTGTTACATTTACATCAAACCGCCACATGTTTAGTGATATTTTTAATACATTCTGTAAACAAATATACCAAGAATTGTTCACTTAAAGTGGCAGCTCGTAGAGGCTGTCAAATTTATATTTGCCGCTAAGTTGGCACAGCTGCCATCTATAGTGGTGCCGAGTTTTAGCTCGATCTGTCATTTAGCCTGTTTACAGTGCTCGATTTTTCTACAGACCCATAGAGTAACAGATGCGGTAAGATAGGCCTCACCTCCTACAGTGGGGATTATGTTCCATACTAACATAATTAATTTGGTATCTTCGGGCTGAAAGGGCTGACAGTTACAAAAGCTTGCTCATTGTCGGTTCTTATTCCTAGATAGCAATATGCCCTGTATGATTAGCGCACTATGGGTAAGACCTTCACGAGACTCGCGTAAAAGCCCGGAGAATCGATTTTTCCAGTTCATGTTTATTGTTTTGCAATAAATACAGAATTTGTCTCAAATTTTATAGTTTCAAATTTCGTACGCCGAACCACTGAAAATATTACGAAAGGTTCATGAAGAATCAGCCTTATCAAGAACGCGTGCATGTGGTGGATTCAGTGAATTCTTGCTAGGATTAATCAATTCCAATTTCACATCCATAAAACGCATTGTAACTGGTGATGAGGTATGGGTTTACAAGCTTCAGAATGGGGCCTTCTAACTGAGTTAAAAAAAATCACAGCAAATTTGAGCAAAGTAAAGGCAATATTCACTGTCTTCTTTGATGATCGCGATGTTGTGCATTTGGAATTCTAGCTAGAAAGTTGTATGCTAAATAAAGAGTGCTATCTGGGTGCTATGCGGCGTTTGGGGGAACAATGTCGTTTAAAAGGGTCAGATTTATGGAAAGAAAACTCAGGGATTTTCGCCACCATAACACACAATCTTACAAGACCTTCATTGCGAATGACTTTTTGATCAAAATCTCAACTAACAATAACGAATTGGCACCGTATTTATCTGATATACGCATATGCTCAATATAATAAGTACACCCAATATTTTTTTTAAAGGCTCGTAGACAAAAATTTATTCAAATTAAAAGAAAAAAACATGTTCTAACTTCTTTTGTTATAACATTTGAAATAAAATAAATTCTTAAACTTAACAAAAAAACAAAAATTAAATTCAGTATTTTTCAGAAAATAAGAAATTAATCAAAAACCATTGGGCAAAATAATAAGTTCATTTAGTTAAAATAAGCAAAAAAGGAAAAAAAATCTAGTTTTTTCTGCTAAATTGTCCGAGTTTCGTTAAAAGCCGGTATATCCACCTTTATTTTCAATTATTTTGTTGACTCTTTTTCGCATGCTGGCAATAAGCCTCCTGCAGGTTTCTACTGGTATTTTATACCATGTTTTTTTTTTTGAACAACATTTCATAGCTGATCCTTATTTTTAAGAACCTCCTTTCCAATTCTTTGTTTTAACTCTCCCCAAAGATTTTCGATTGGATTTAAGTCCGGAGATTAACTTGGCCAGTCAAGAAGAGTAACATTATTATATCCTTTACCAACTTAGAAGTATGCTTCGGATCGTTATCTTGCTGGAATGTCCATATGAGAGGCATACTTTCCACAGTACAGTTCAACATCGCATTTTCCAAGACATCTTTGTAGTGGAATCTGGTCATATTGACGGTAATTCGATGTATCGGACCGACACTACATCACGAGAAACAAGCCCAGACCATAATATTGCCGCCTTCGTGCTCGACCATTTTCTTTTTAAAGCGAACATGGAATTCCTTACCCTTAGGCCGTCGAACATTCCGGGCACAGTCGTTTCGAAATGCATTAATTTTTGTTTCATCGCTCCACATAATGTTCCGCCATTTTTTTCACAGTCTCCTCCGGACCAATTGAAATGACTTCTTGCAATCGCCAATCTAGCCTTTAAAAATTTTTCTAAGCAAATGAACTCTTCTGGCTATCCGTCCTGGTAAATGTGCTTCTTGTAGTCTACGACGAATCGTTTATGAAGAAACTACGTTTAAAATTTCAGTTAAAATCGCTCTTGAAGACCCAAATTGGTCCTCCTTCGCAAGTGTTACAATGCGGATATCTGTTGTTTTTTAAGTTTTTTTTGGGTCTTCCGCGAGTTTCGACGGGATTTTTAAGCTTTAAAGCATTTTGTACAAAAAATAGTGACCGATTCATAGTTTCTGCTATAGAACGAACACTTTGGCCACTTTCTCTTAGTCTTGAAATAATTTTTCTCACCTCCGGAGAACAATTACTTTTTCGACCCATGGCTGGTTTTTTACTATATATTTTGTTATGAATAAAGATAAACAACAGTAAAATAACTACCATTTCCAAAAAGACTACAACAGACTGTGACATATTAAAGAATTGAGCAGTGTATTTATTATTTTGACCAAGTACAGGGTTGCCCATATTCGACGGACCCATCTGGCAACGCCATAACTTTTGACAGAGATGTCAGATCGCTTAATGACCGCGTTTGAAGCGTCAGTCCAAGCAGATTTTTACCATGGAACAATACACGCCACGCGAGCGCTCTGAAATAGTTGAAATTTACATTCAACAGAAGAAGTCAATTGTGAAAACTCAACGTGCTTTTAAAATATTAAAAAATGTGAGAAGTGCGCCTTCTAAGAACACCATTAAGCGTTTATACGAAAAATTTTCGACTGGTGAGGCTCTTTCTAATCCGAAGAGGCCAAATAAAAGTCGACCAAGGCGATCGGCCGAGAATATCGCTGCCGTACGAGCCAGTGTTGAGAGGTCCCCAAGAACATCCCAAAAACGCCGTTCTCAGCAGTTGGGCATGGCTCGGTCCACTTTACAACGGATTATTCGCGTTGATTTGCATTTGTTCCCGTACAAAATTCAATTGACGCAAAGATTGTTGCCTGCGGACAAGCCTCGTCGATTGGAATGGGCCCAACGAGTCATCGAAATGGCCGATGATGACGAGCAATTTTGGAACAAAATTATCATGTCCGATGAAGCCCATTTCACATTGAATGGGACCGTAAATAAGCAAAATTGCCGTATTTACGCCACTGAAAATCCTCAGGAGATTCAAGAATTGCCTCTTCATGACGAAAAAGTCACAGTTTGGTGCGGCGTTAGTGCGAAAACGGTCATTGGGCCGTTTTTCTTCCAAAACGAAAATGGCCATGCTGTTACCATCAACCAGGAGCGTTATCGCGACATGATGACCAATTTTGTGATGCCAATTATTCGTCGAAAGCGTATGAGGCAGTTCAACAAAACGGCGCCCCACCGCACACAAGTCGCATAACAATCGATTTTCTGAAGAATTTGTTTCCGGGCCGTTTGATGTCGAAAAGTGGTGATTTGGACTGGCCACCGCGTTCGCCCGATTTGACGCCCGCTGACTTCTTCTTGTGGGGACATTTGAAGTCAAAGGTTTACGTTAACAAGCCAAGGACCGTAGAAGAGCTCAAGGACAACATTCGTGAAGAAATAGCCGCTATTCCGGCCGAAATGTTGGCGAAAACGATGGAAAATGCTGCAAAAAGGGCACAATACGCCATCAACGCCAGAGGCGGCCATTTGAGAGATATCATATTCAAAAATTGATGTAAACAAATCTACTTGGAACAAATTAAATGAATAAGATTGCCAACCGCCAAATTTTTATTGTTTTCTTTGATTTTTTTTAAAAAACATGGGTCCGTCGAATATGGGCAACCCTGTACTGAAATCACACCTGAACAAAACTAACTCACAATGAAACCAACGGGAAAGCCCCAGTTTTGTTTTTACTTTTGAGGGCATTACCATATCAAAGTTATTTAAATAAAAAAGAATTGCCATGTTTACTTTCCGTTAAAGTAACTAAAATTAAACATAAAGCAAATATAAGCAGGTGTACTTATTTTTTCGACCACTTATGTAGTTCCGACCGACTATTTTTCTATCTTCAAAAATCAAGTTGTCACTTTGGGGCACCCGTTTTCTGTCATTTTAGAAGACATAAAAGAGAATTTACTGATAGAATTGAGGTCTTTCCCGGAAAATTTTTTTAAAAAACATGTTTATGAATGCGGAATTGTCCTACTTTGAATGAATATCAAATGTTTTGTGTTTTATCGATCAATACCCTGTATTTTTTCGATTAAAGATACTGAGGTTTTGAGTTATTTCATCAAAACAATGAAGGACATTAAACAAATTGTGCTAATAGATTATTGATAGGTGCAAGGATCAAAGCAGGATATGTTTTCACATATGTTTCCCTATCTAATTGAATCAATCAAATTTGGCTCTTTTTTGGGGGTAGAGGAAGTTGAAACTACTTCCACACGAGATTTATCACAATTTTGGTTTTTTCTCTAAAACCTCTTTCGACAAGTTTGTTAAAATCAATGAAAGAATTCATGAATTTGATAAATGAATTCCTTTGCTCATGTAGATCCAATTGTAGTGCTATTTTGTTGGTAAACATAAGGCTGACTGACACTATAATTAAATTTCACATATGTTTAATTTCGTCTATCTGATTGATCTGTCTGGAGTCCTTTTTCAAGTATCCTGCCAACAATACCCCCAAATCACTGTCTTTCCGGGCGAACTCTACGCAATCCGACAATCCTCTATTAGTCTACATAGCTACAATTCGGACAAATATCTATCTACAAATATTCCTTTATATTCCTAAGTGGATATTGCACAGGCCAACATCAACAAACGACATTCACAGAAACGATCCTCCTCATGCCATTATAATCACGTCCCCCTCCAACCCGTCGTTTGCACACATTTTCTGGTATTTCAATAGTGCTTAAAAACTGTCAATTTTCATTATGTTCGGTATTCAAATGACATTTATGACAGAGGATTATTTGGACATATCGCCCGTCACACTCGAGTGTTATATTTGTGGCTGGATCAAAAGTGTTTGGCTGGCTGCCGACGGGCGATGAAACTACGGTGGACCTTTAACAAGGATGCGAGGAGGATTTCGTTTGTTCTAGGGATTCCCTTTACGCAAGGAAAAAATTTTATGTGAATTTTACGTGTTTTTGGCGTAAACAAAAAGAAAAGTCATTGAAATTGTTTTCCCTCCCAATCGTTGGTTATTTGTTTTGTTTTAAGTCTCATTATCGAATTTGTTCTTTATTCATATGATTTGCTATTGACCATCGGAGCCAGTCACTGTATACTTACTATGGTTTTATTGTTCAGTATTTCTCTGTCTTCTGTTTACAATTTTTTTTTTTTTTACCATTGGTCGTTTATGTTTGAAAATATATTTTGAAGTGGCCTGACATGTATTCAGTGGTTACTGTTGGGTCATTACCTGTCGTACGTGAATCGATTTTCGTCACAACACATCATGGCACAAACAACCAAGATTCGTCTAGTGGCATGTGGGAGAAATTTGAACACATTTCTAAAATATATTTTTGCCAGTGGCATGAATAGTTTTAGGTGGTGTGTTCGGGTAAAGACCAGGATAATCAAAAGAATCGGCATAATCGGTCATGTTAATCATTAAATGTCCCCTCACATTCTAAGTAGGAGAAAATAGAAAAATCGAGGATTTCAACTGAAACCATTTCCAAAAAGCAAATTTTGAAATTTTGGTAGCACATATAAATTCTATTAAAAAGTACCAGTACAAGGCCGGTCCAAACCTAGCCGACTTAACGTATGCATGTTGTTTATGTAATTTTATTTTAGCCATCAAAAGTAAACGATGTCAGTGAATTTGTAAACATGGAAAAAATTGGCCACCGTTATGTAATTCAATATTCCCATTTGAAAGATCTCAATCCAACCAATATTAAAAGCGAGCTAGAAATGCTTACGACTGTAAAGTATTGGATAGCAGAGTTTAAACGAGGCCGTACGAGCTGCCAAAGCGAACACCGTAGTGGTCGACCAATTGAGGTGTCCATGCCACACACCGTTAAGTGAATCCACAAAATAGTATTGGATAATCATCGGCTGAAGGTGCGTAAACTAGATGAAATGCTAGCCATTTGAAAAGGTATTGACCCAAGATTTGAAGATGAGAAAGCTGTGCGTAGGGTGGGTCCTTTCAATTGAGCAAACACAGCATCGTGAAGATGTTTGAGTAGAGTGTTTGGCGATGTTTCACCGCAATAAAGGCACCACTTCACACCTAAGACAAAGGAACAGTCGAATCAGTAGACTGGAATGGGAGAATCGTGTCCAAAGAAGGCGAAGACGCTGCTATCTGCGGGCAAGGTCATGGCGTCCATTTTGTTGGGATGCGTATGGGACTATTTTTGTTAATTATCTTGAGAAAGGAAAAACCGTCAACGGTGAATATTATGTTAATTTACTGCAGCGTTTAGGTGATGAAATTATGGAAAATACATCGCATTTAGCCGCGTTTAATCGAGAAAAAGTGTTGTTTCATCAACACAATGCTCCAGTTCACACATCAACCGTTGCGATGGCCAAAATAAATAAATTAAAGTTCGAATTGCTTCATCGGACTATTTTCCTATTTCCAAACTTGAATAGCTTGGTGGTAAAGGATTTGCCAACAATGAAGAGGTGGCGTCTGCGGTTGATGGCTATTTTAAGGAATTGACAATTATTACTATAAACGGGGAGTAGGAGCTTTTGAATATCGTTGGAAAAACTGTATCGAGCTAAAAGAGCGTTTCCCAACTCTTTTGTGTTTTTTTTTTATGTCGGCTAGTTCTGAGACCGCCCTCTTAAT
>JAHXMU010000072.1:6534756-6556066 GCA_019455685.1 Philornis downsi
TAAAGCCTACAAACGAGCTCCTCAAGTGGTGATTTGAATAGCGATGTGAATTTTGGAAGAAGAACCGGTGCAGAAATTCCAGTCAACGTCTTACTGCTTTGGTGCATAAATGCAGGGAGTGCCGGAGTAGGCGTGGTACATCGCAGAGTTCTTCTCACAACGGTGCTGTGAACTAAAGCACAGAAAAATAAAAAAAGCGAAAATATAACTTTTCTGCCCGAAAATTATAGAGAACTACTTTTTTTTGCCAAATTGTCCAATTTGTTTGTGTGGTATTCCGTGGGGTTCGGCCAAACAGATGATTTTCATTCGCAAATCAGAGTTTGCTATAGTCTAATGCTTGTTAAATGAATACAGTGCAGTTGAAAGGTATGAATAAAGGAATATATAGGTTAAATTGTGTAATTTGCTTAAAAATTATCAGAGAGTGCACGATTATCCTATCGGTTTTCCAAATTTTACTAGACAGTATAATATAGTACAATTAACGAAAATTTATGTAAACGTAGACTTAAAATTAGGATTCGAAGGGAGAACTAAATTGAAATAAACCAGTGAGTTTATTCGGGAAGTACCAGAGGGGGTTGGGGGATGTCCTCCATTTCTATTCCTAGAAATTAATTTGTTAAGCGCATGATGTGGTCATTTGTATGGGAGCTTCCAGAAGGGATCTGGCTACTTTGTTGGTGATTCTCTAATTTTAAAGATAACCACTAATAGTTTAGGAGAAGGAGGCCTATTAATTAGAAATTGCAGGGAAAAGATATAATTCCGGAAAATCGGCCAATATATATGGGCGTTACAAGAAGAGCTGTGGCAATGCATTCCATTTCCCGCTTGAGATTGTATTTTGACTTATGCAGTACGTGTTCAAATTTCAAAAAATTTAGTGCAATTAAATAAAAGATGAGAAAAATCTAAGAATAGCTAATTAGTTAGGTAGCGACTAGAACAGACATTATTATCTAATATTAGCCGCACGTTTTTTCTTCAATTGGTCACACCAAGTTTGGATAGAATTGCAAAAATTCGTCCTCCCAAAGAATTTTTGGTCGCCAACGGTAAAACAGTGTCCTAAGCGAGTAAACTCTTTGTTCATTTAAACAAATATCTTTGTTTTGGTCTCGTCTACTATCAGATTTATTTTAGCTTATTTCTTCTCATTATTTGCGAAGGCTGCAGTAACATTTCGCAGTATTCCGCCAATAATGTCTACATCGCCTGCATGCGTGATTAACGTATGCCTTTTGTTAAAGATACTACCTGCCTTATTAACTGCAGTTTTCCTCACCATCACTTACAGTTGAAGAGGTCGCGCGACCCAAATCCTCATTTGGTGTAAAGGGCTCACTACGATTTATATCTACCTTTACTGAAGACTTCGTGTTAGCCAGCGTCATTCTAAAAAGCGTCATCCTAAGCTTCGCTGGAATTGTGACCTTGCCTATGACTTCATATATGTTTTGCAGTATCGGACTATCGAAGGTAGCTTTTTGTAATAGATCAAAAGATAAGACAAATCAATCAGTTTGCTGGGTCTCCTCCAAAATTTCCCGTATTGTGGATATCTGGTCAGTTGATGATTTACCACTGATAAGATGCAATCAAGTCGGCTACAATCAGCTTTATCGGCAATGTGTGAAAGACTGATACCGCGAATAGAGGACATAGCATATCTAAATTCCAATCATCGAGCTAATTCGTATTTACTAGCTGTTGCATGCTGTTTATCAACTCATCGCCACCGATCATAAATGGCTGTGCCATCATATTGGTATTTTGATCTCGTTTTGGCTTGAAGAAACGCGATTTATGCCACCGTCGGTATTGGGGTTATTTCTTCGCTCATGCTGCTACCCGAAAATAGAAGCTTATAAAAATGTTCTCTACGTAATCGCAGCATATCGCATAATCGTATCTGTGACCCGATTTCCATCGCTGCCCTCATAGAATAGGAGTCCTGTTCCATGGCCTTTACTTCTGATCTTTTGGTAAAATTTTCCTGTATTTCCCTGCGTCTTTCTGTATACTCACTCTCCTGCTCTTTCCACAACAGTTTCTTCCACTTAAAAAGCCGGTGTGCGGCATTCTCTTCCTTAGATCGAAGAGAGATTTGGGATCCTGTAATGAAGTAGAGCATGAAACTGGCTATGGAAGTTAGCGGGGTAGCAATGGAGGCGGAGAATCCAGTTCCGAGTAGCGGGAATGGTGCGGTTGGATGAGAAATTATGTAATTATGAGATTTAGGTGGAGCTTTCAAGTAGCGGATTTCGTACTTAGGGAAATGCCTTCGGCTGTGGTAAGAGAAAATTGTCTTTTACAAATACTTTCTCAAAGAACAAGAGAAATTACATGCAAGTTGCGGATTATAACGATAGAGTTTGAGATAAAAAACCAAATGAATTAGTTCAATTTAAGATGTTTTATTTTGAGAGTAGAGAAGTGCTCACCAGTAGGCTTAGAAAGTTAAGTGCTCGATACTGGTTCCACGAACTTGCCATGAAGCTTAGCAATGTTAAATTGTACGAGTAAATTCAAGATAATTCACAATGATTTCATTTATAAAGTTAGCTTGGTAATTCATTTATAGGACATTTCATAGGACATTTGTGTGTTTTATGGACGAAACAATTGATTAAGACAAATTTTGTATCTAGAATATTCAGTAATAAGATTTTGCGTATAATTCAAATATAAACGCTGTAAGTTTATACAGGCACTATACGACATTCTTCATTGTGTTGCGTCCGGGGGTTGTACGAGCGCGGTTTCTGGCGCAACTAGTTGTCGCTGTATGTCAAGGATATCAGTATCGGTGCTGTTTCGCTGTAGTAGTGGAAAGAGTTTAGTGTGCTTATCTCGGAGTTATGAAACTTGGCGACGTTTAGCTTTTTTGTGCTTGATTGTGTCTAAGAATATATGGGTTAAATATGTCGGTTGTGTGGGAAGTATCAGAAGGTCTCTATCCGTATTCATAATTTTTGGAACTTGTTAACTTTTTAAAGTCCGTATAATTTATATTAAGTTACTGGTATTGAATCAAAAATCTCAATTTAGTCCGTTATACGAGTAGTTTTTATATATGACATCGCGTAATGCGCAATATTGGAGCCTGGCATTATGTTTAAAAATATCTTTAATTCAAATTTAAAATTCAATTTAAATTAAATTGAGCCAACCTTCAGAAAAGTGGAAGTTTTTTTACAATTTTGTATTTACTATTTAACTAAAAACCATAAAGGTATTTAATTACAGCGGAAAAGATGTATCCCAGTTCATGTTATTGAGGAGATGATTGAAAAATATTAAAAATACCATTAAGTAGTTTCAAAACTGCCGGTCTAGCAAGACTATCAGCTGTTAAACACTTATCATCTGAAGTGTTGCTTATTTAGTGAGTCTTGCCATTTACGAATATCGATTGTAAAAATATTTAATAATTACTACAAAAGTGTTAATTCAAACGTGGGCACTTTTCGTGCATTACGAGGTGATTATGGTCGTCATAATCGACCTACTGTGCAACGAATTGGCAAGATTATAAAGAAATTTGAAGAGACTCGAAGCGTTACAGACGTGATCAGACCTATGCATCATCGCAATGTACGCACAGTGTAAAATATCGCTTCTGTTAGTGAAAGCGTGGCTGATAATCAGGATTTGTCGATCCCACGGCATTCTCTGCAATTGGGCCTATCTTTCGGCTCATTAGGGTGTATTTTCCAATTGCAAGCAAAATTGTCGCATATGGGGCTGCGAGAACCTAAAAGTGATTCTGAAAAAGCAATTGCAGTCGAAAAAGTGACTGTTTGGTGCGCATTATGGTCTATGACTTCTTCATTGGGCCGTAGGTTTCGAAAATGACGCTGTAGAAGGAGGAGCGCTATGGCCGTTTAATAACCGACTTTTTTTTTGGCCTGCAATTGAAGATTATGAACATATAACACAACCGATTTTGGTTTTGTGGCATGAAAAGTTTCCTGAAAGCATAATTTCACGTTTTGGCGATGCCAATTGGCCACCAGGATCATGCGATTTGACGCCGTTAGATTTTTTTTTGTGGGACTACGCCAAAGATCGTATTTACGCAGTAATCCTCAAACGTTGGAGCATTTGAAAGAAAGCATTCGTTGCGCTAACATGTTTCACAATTGAGACAATTTTGTTCAGTAGGAAAAAACTTACTGATGCAGTGAATAAACTCACGTTTTGGAAAAATTATCCTTTTATGTTATTCATGAATTAAAAGCTACAAATGATGGAATTAATAAATACAAAAAATGCCTTCACAGCACATAAACTTTTTAAAGGGCCGTCGTAATAGTGGGCTTTCTCATTGGGAGATACAGGCACAATTGCTGCATTAAATTGTATTGAATGCAGCAATTAAATTTGTATTTTAACTAGAAAAGCCACAAAACATTTTTTTAACACAGTTCTTATTGAAATTATTTGAAATGAAATTATTTATTGAATATTTGATATGGGGCATAGAAAAATAATCGTGAATATCTTTCGGTCCACAGCAGATATTTTAGCAAAATTTACACAGTTGGTAGAAAACAGTACGTGGAATACTCCAGAAAAATTTCAAAGACATATTACGATGGTAATCTGCATAATTAGGAAACTATTCCGGCATTGTTCTCAGATAATGCTTATAATCACTGCAACGAGAGTTTCGTCGATCAGACTAATAACTGCTATTATTGTCCACTTTAATAATATTTAAGATGTTTTCTCCAAAAATTCTCTGAACATGCAATTTTTTAACAAATTTTAACAATTTCTATGTGGCTCGGATGAAGCACGTCCATGATTTCCATATGCAGTGAATTTTGTTATTTGTACTAGCTAAAATAATAGCAATCATTGTTTAGTTTAATAAATAAAATGTTGGTTCAATTAAGCTGTTTTCCTTAAAAAACGTTCTTATTATAATATTGTTAAAAAAATTGTAAACAATTCCTATGTGGGTCGTATGAAGTGTGCCTGCCAATGGTTCCCATTTGGAAAGATTTTCGTCTATTTAACTAGTGCCAACTAATAGCTGCTGTTGTCTACTTTAATACCATTTCAGAAAATTGTTTCCTAAAAACTTTTCTGAACATGAAATATTTCAAAACATTATTTAAAAATTTCTATGTGGGTCCTATGAAATTCGTGCACAATTCATGATGCTACAAAGGCGTTAATCTGTCCAAACTTATAGCGGTATCTTAATTAACTTTCTATAGTATTTGTGGCATCGATAAAGACGCAGATTGTTTCCGTTTTGTGTTCCTTACCGGCCATTGTGCAATGGATGTTAAGGTTACCACGATACGTTATCATGACACAATTTACATGAACCATTCACGTTAAAAAACATGATTTCCAAAAACAAAAAAAGAGATCTCTCTTACAACTGCTGACAGTGAAATTCTTCTTACTCCAGTTGAAACTCGCACAAGCGAAAGGTTTTTTAGACAACATCACATCATGTTCCATTACAGTGAAAACAAAAAAAAAACCTCAATCAGCAATTAGATGTATAAGTCGGGCAATGTTGTGCAAACATTAAGAATATAGGACATGTACTTTATGCTGGTAACGATTTTTAATTTCGGTTCAATTTGAATGAAGCACAAAGAAAAAATGCTTTCCAAATCGATTTCCTATTTGCTTTTGTTTTGGATGATACTCTTAGACAGACAGTATGAGCAGACTCAGATACTGACTGTGCCTGAGTGTGATCGAATGGCAACCAAATGTCTGGCTTATGTCAGACACGTTGTCCTCGCCTCAGTCACCGGCATGCTTGCAGATGTGGCTTTAACGTGTACACACATAACAGTATAATCGCATCAGGGAAATTTTAACTGTAAATAGCCTCTTAGGTAATGACAACCACACACACAGCCACACACACACACAATGTAGGATTGAGTCCAATGAATGTCACGTCAACAACGTTCAGTTGCATTTAGGCTTTAATCTGATTTTTTGTCAAATCGACAAAAGCAATTTTAGTTTGTAGACCATTATATTGCTTTCATTATGTCCCGCACTAGAGGATATTAGAAGACGTATTAAATAGAGGAGTCACATTCATGTTGGATTTAGCTTCAACACATGCATAATTTAAAGTATAGGGTTATCCGTTTTTCGTTTTCAAGTAAAGTTCATTTGCTATGACATAGCATAAGCACAATTACAGTGGGGCAGCATGCAAACTTAAGCCAATAGTGCCCACTACAGTGGATTACATTAGTTTCAGTGGTGCTGTAACGCTCGCTTGACTGAAAACATGCTTTATTGATCTTTCGAAATTGAGTAGTTTTGTGTAGTTATAGGTTGAATTGGATCAGATTGCAGAAGTGAATACGACTATTCTTTGTTTGAAAATCATAATTAATGTCAAACGGTGTAAAATGTAGTTTAACATCAGTTTTATATTGGTGATTTTAAAAATATTAAGAACACCGTGTTTTTCCTTATGGAAAATCGAAGCTTACTGCTTCAGACTATTTAAGGTAAGCCAATTGGAAGAAAAATACATTAAATATAGTACCTCACGGCCATTTTTTTCACAGATATTGGGACCTTTCACAAATATTTGAGATCAAAAGCCATTTTGTTGGATTGGTTCAAAAGTGCCTCCTCTCATTATACATCCAACAAGCAGAAAGGGATCATGTGGAAGGTTATCTGGATCCCCCGTTTCCAATACATCATGATTGGAAAGAAAATGTTTTCATCTGAACTCAGTTTTTTAAGAAATCAACAATTTGTGCAACATAATCACCTGAAATTTCAAAAATTGTCACGGCCTCCTGCCAAATAACCACAATAACATCCTTTTAATTAATCTCAACTCCATAAGCATTTAATATTTGTCTTTAAAGAAAACTAATTTAGATAAAAAAAATAATCTCTTATTTTTGTACAAATTGTAATTTTTTATTGTTAATTTCTTTTTTCTTTTTTTGATAAATCTAAATCTAACTTGCAAAATCTACAAAAGGAAAACTTATTTAACTCCAGCAGCAATTAAAACTTCGACACGCAGTTTATCTCTGTATCTAAAATAAACCTTTAGAATAATTTTTTTTCTGAGATTTTATCATGCTCAAAACCCTCTTTTATTTATATGTTGCGTTTCCACTGTCGATCAAACCGAAATATCCATGAAATTTATCGAAATTCGCAGAAAGGCCTTTCAGCAACGTTGGATGTCATACAGAAAACCGTAGATTCTCTTTTATTTCGTATTCTGATACATAGAGTGGCGTGATAATTGCAACTTTAACTTTATTTAACTTTATTATATCGAAAATTAAATTTTATTTTATTTAACTAATTTGGTTTTGAAGATGACAATGACACCAGCAATGGACTACTTCAAATCAGTCAAATTCCTCACTTTTATACATAACACTTTTTGACATAACTCCGTAAAAGATCTGGCCTTGGACCAGCGGAAAGTGGAGTTTCTGGTTACTGATGTGTCTACAAATTTTCCTTGAACGAAAGAATGAATGAAGAAATACATGAAGTTTCACAGGCATAATAAGCATGGACACTGCTTTAAATAGTCACAACGCTAATACAAGTAGTAGCAAAAAAACGTTGATTTGCTTTTCTTTGATATTCTGTAGGTTTTGTAGACAGGCTCATCAGAATGTTCTGGGTTTATCAAGTCAAATGCTACACAAAGTTAAATTGTCCAACCTCATCGGATACAACACCCTTTTGTCTCGGCAGGGCATGATATGTAATGGAGAAAAGGCAGACCACAAATATACATGGTGGCGCGCCAATTGCACTGCAATGAGAAAGGCAAATAACTTTTTTTTTAATCAATATATTTCATTTATATTTCTTTTTTTATTGCATAGACCGTAAATGATCCAGTCACATTTCTTGGTTACATTTTGTACACCTCTTGCTTGATATAACCCTATCGAAAAGAGTCTGTTGCGGTCAGGTCAGGTAACCTTGGGAACCATCGGAAAGTAGTGTTTCTGGTTATTGATTTGTTTACAAATTTTCGTTGGAGCTCCGCCATAACTGGCCTGGCTATGTGCGAATTTGCTCCAAGTGCTCTTGGAGCGCGAGTGCTCTTCGGCGCAATTCTGGGTAAAAAAAAACTCCTTCAAAATCTTAAATAACGATCAGGATAGGCAATTGACAGTTGACAGTATCACGATTCGTGCGTCACCGTATATGTATTTGTAAATATATAATTTCTGCTTCATACGTTAAATTCTTTTTGCATTGTCCACATTCCAATGGAAGAGCGTTTGACAGTTCACTGATCCTTACCATTCTGTTTTGTTGTAATGATTTGTTGTTGATTTTGTCAATTTTGTAATCTTCTTTATTTCTACCTTGATTTGCGTTTGGTACTAAAACCTTGCATACTTACATATATATCTAGCTTTCATTTTCAAATTTACTTAACCATCAATTAAACATTGAAATCTTATTTCGTTTTGCTGCGAAAAATAAATGAAGTAAATATGAAGTAAATTATCAGATATAAAACTTCAATGTCGTAGGAAAGGAAGGTATGTTTTAAATAATATTAATAATTATGTTATATTATATAATATAAATATTTTATATAACATTATGTTTTGGCCCTAGAAAACCCCAAAAGGACGGGAGGATTTAGAGGCATAGAGCTAGAACATCTAGTCTCTATAGAATATCATAGTAAAATATATAAAAACTTTTTTCGTTCTGTTTATTATTATTTTGAGCTTAACTGCATGTTATATCTTTTTAATTGTAAAGGGTCAGTTCACGCAAAGGAACAGGTTCTCCGCCCACATTCTCCGAACTGGCTAGCATGCCTGACCATATTCATCTTTGAAATTTTATTAAGAATCTAAACCCATTTTTAAACCCACTGTTGCAATATGCCAAAATATAAAACAAGTCTACTCTACGATAAGACAAATGCAGGAGATATGGGAGGGCCTCCCACTTTCAATAAGCTTAAACGGATTATGTTCACGGTCACCCGGAATTGATCTGTTAAAGAGCCCGTTTAAAGGGATTGTCAAAATTCGTTGCAGTTGATTGGCACTACTATCGTCTATACTGATGCGGAGCTTAACTTCTGTCTGACATTAGCTTGATTTTCAGTGCTTGATTTTATCAGTTCATTTCAAATGTGTTTGTTGGTTTTTACAGTGCATAAAAACATCAAACAAAGAATTTGTCTTAAATTTTGTATTGCGGACGGAATATCTTGCGCCGAATACCTGAAAATGTTACAGAAAGTTTATAATGAATCGACTTAGATCGAAAGCATGTGCATATGAGTGACACAGTGCAGATGTGACAAAAGATCTGATTCGCTCTGATCGGTCATCAACTTCTGCACATGTTACTATCATTGTTATTATCATTTAATTTTAAAGGAGATGGCCGCCAATTTTTAGTTCCTCTCGATTCAATTCGTACCATTTTTCACGAGTATTTGTGTATGAAAAGAGTTGCCGTTCGATTAGTTGCGAAAAAACCTGCATTTTGTCGTATAACTCAATTGTTTAAAGGCCGCTTAAGATTGGTCAATTTCAACTACACTTTCATACAATACAGGTGGTAAATCATGCGTTTTACAAGTTTGACATGCAAACCAGTCGAAATAATGCCATCCAACTGAGCAGAAGCCAAAAAAAATATAGCAAAGTCGATGAAAAGTCAAGACAATGTTGAGATTAGCAGGGTGTTGTGCATTTAGAATTGTAATCGTAGTGTCAGACGTTAAATAACGAATACTTTCAAGACGTTATGTGATGTTTAAGAGAACGAATTCGTCTATTTGTTGAAAAAAAACGTTGAATTTTAATATTTTATAGGGCAATTATTGTTAACGAATTTTTGCACAAATACTCAGCAAATATCATCGAACAACCATCGTATTCACCTGGTACGGCATAAAAGACAATTTGCGGCTTAAACGTATTATTTTGGTGAGGGACTTCTTTGAAGACAGTGCAGCAATTTTAAATGTTTAATAAATATTTTGTATTTCTTTAAGCAATTTCTGCTACTTTATCGACATAAAATAAATGTATGCGGGCTTTAAATCTGTTATCATATTTTTTTTTTTTTTTTTAATTGATGATCAAACTACTTCTTTTGACCTATTATTTGTAAACCATGTTTGTTTTTCTTAGTGTTTAGACAATCTATCAATGGTCTGAGTTGTATTAGATGTAAATTAAACGAATTTATGTTACCATATATTCCTCAACGTTTTGCTGGCTTTTTTCCAACTTTACTCGAAGAAAAACTTTTATTGCAAATTCACGTGATTTTAGTAATTTTTCTAGTTTTTAATTTCTTTTTTCATCTTAGCGGCAAATAATAATAATGATAATAATAAATACAGAATATAAGTAGAACTTAATAATTAATGTCACAGAACTTGAAACTTCAAATTATCACAATGGAATGTTGCAATATCGCCTGGTCTTTGTCCTAATTAGTATTGACATGTGTATTTTGCTCATTGTTCTTTTCTTCAATCTCCCCTTTCCTTCAAACTTACTAACTTCGTAAGTAAGTAATCCATCTGAGAAGTACAATTTAGACCCATTTTTTTGAGCACAGGCTTGTCATTATCAGCGACATATTTAAGTTGTTTTCTATGGCTTCACGTAAACTCACAAAAAGTAATGTGGAAGCTCTGAATCGTTTCAGCTTTACCGCCTAGTAAAATTTGTCGGTAAAAAAACACATAATAAAACCCAAACATCGAATATTTCCAATGCAACATGAATTATAATAATAATCTTCAATAATTTGTAAGCGTTATAGAGATTTAAGTTTTTCCATACACAAATAACAGTAATACTTGAGCATAATTGGCTTTGATATATATCACGAATGACGAAGGAATTGTCAAGAATTTTATGCAAAAAAAAAAAAAAGTAAAAAACAGCAATAAACAGCACCAGCCAGCAGAGTTTCTGGCCAGTTTCCATCGATTGTGAGTGAGCATCTGAGCGATAGCTAGCTTTAGACCGTCCAATAGTTGGCAGTACAAATTACGAGTTAAGAGTTCGACCGCACATCAGTTTGGGAGCAAGCCGCTTCAGACTCACATGACAACCGGATTCGACGATTTCTTTTAGATGGTGAAGCATGTTTGACATCAAAATTGCACAAATGGAATGGACAAAACCAAAATTGCATGCAATTGGCTGTTACAATACATTCACATTTTCAGCTGCCTGGCTTTAGAAAAACTGTTAAATCACCAATCACAAAATTCGCTAAGTTGGAAATCTTAGCTTCCTAACGCCATCTACCATAACCCCATCACATTTAGGCAATACGAGATACAGATCACTAAAGCCACCTATTTGTGGCACATTTCAATGCTTCCATAATTTGTTCGAAATCGGTCCCATATTATTTCGACACATCCAATTAAGAATATTTATTTATTCTCTCTGTTTTGGAGTCGCTATAAAATGAATTCTTTATGAAGTTCTGTGAAAGCTATTTATATCAGAGATTCTGAGTATAATATTATCCCAATATTCATGCAAAACTACTAAACGATGAAAAGGCAAACAAGCCAAAGTTATAATATTGTCACTAAACCTTATCATTAACCAAATGTTTTTGCCGCAAGTGTTAAATGAAACTTTTCGGCATGCAAAATTTCAGTAACGAAATTAATTATTTCCAATACCATTTTGTCACAAATTTCGTTTCCAAGATACTAGAAAAGTTAAAAAGTCAACTTCATTTCTATTCTATATACTCGTATGCAATGGAAGATGAATGATTCGTATTTCTCTTTAAGAGCAAAACTAATTTCTCAAAAACAACTTTTAATTAAAATCCGAACTGCACCCAAAAATGTCAACATCACTTTGTCCTCTCACGCTAATGAGGATATAACCTATAATGCATTTTCTGAGATCTGAGATGTGAAGGCAATGACGTGCAATCATCATCATCAGTCGTCTACACGATGATGATTGTGGCGCCGATAACGCTAACAATAATTATAATTGTGGTGATGGTGTGCCAAGCCAGTGGTAAAAGAAGGTATTTGCAAGGCAGGCTACTGGGCCTTCATGAGGAGTCAAAAGGCGCTGCACAGTATTTCAAAATTTAGAGATGTCTTATTGGACGGTCTACAATGTGCCGAAGGTATTCATCGTTGTTAAGACTTCTACACGTCTAATTTATCCCGCTGGAAATTTGATCGATTTGATTTGATTCAAAGGGTGTGATGCAATTATGGAGAGAAGAAGTGACAAAATTCCGCTAGTTATTGATGATGGCATAACTTGTCCAGCTCTAAGCGAAAGTGAGGGCAGAATAGAAGTATCGCGACTTAAAAACAATAAAAAAGGCAATCCTAGTGTATTTGCCGAATATCGTGGTATCAGCATTTTATCCATCGCTATAATGTTCTGTCGAGTGTGACATGTGAATGGCAAATTCTGGTTAATTCATCGATTATAAAGCTGTCTTCGACAGAAGTCCACGAGGGTTTAACGTGAGTCTCGCCGTGAAGGCCTTACCCACGGTGTGCGACACACTGGGCATATTACAATGCGATTGCCGACGCCCCCCTGGGATAGCCAAGTAAAAACTTGCGCTATATAGGAAAAGGGGCTGACAATTGTGCTATTAACACATATTGGCAGCCCTTTCTTCGCAGCCAGGAGATACCAAATTGATTATGCTAGTATGGAACATAATCCCCATTGGCGGAGGTGAGGCCTATCTTACCACCTCTGCTACTCCATGGGTCTGTAGCACCCGGTTGCAATGCAACTCCACATTCGAGCACAAAGTCTCTACCAGCGATTTTGGTATCAACCACAACCCGCGTGATGCTCCCACTAGGGGTTCAACACCAAATGATCAGGCGGGAACTCAGTCCCGGGGCCTCCTGATCCCCACGCTACCGGCCAAACTCACCGGTTGGAGCTGCGCAGCAAAGCACCTAGCAAAGCTACTACCAAATCGTGATTTATACACCATACTTCACGGGATTGGTCGCCCTGTGGCAAAAGATACAGACTGGACATTTCAGGCAGATGGAACGGTCGATACTACATTGCAAGGATGCAGTATCCTCACCGGTGGGAGGCAGGGAAAACTCCAAACCCCTTCCGTTCGGCGACGGTGAACGCCAACCATGAAATATAGACATAGGGAAGACCCCATGCCTGTCCGTAGCTGTCTTCGACAGTGCGATACGTTAACATTTGCATGAGACCATGGCTGAAATGTATACGTCTCAGTACGATGACACTGACTGATACGAAGTTTTCAGTTAGAATAAATAATAATCTTAGCAAGCAATTCAACACGAACCATGTATTTAGACAGAGCCGACAGCTTAACAGGATTGGCATCGTCTTTAACCAAAGCCATATGTTACTAGAGTATGGTAATTATATAGGTAACTGCGAGATATTAATGCAGCCTTCTCAAACATTGAGAAGATTCTGGTGGTAAATGAAGACAAAATAAAGTTATTTGTTTTGATGAAAAACGACTACTCGTTGGGGTGCTGTATGAACGTTGGCAGCTACAATTTTGCAGTGGCGGTGAGTTCGTCTACTTTAGCTTGTCAATGAATAAAACTAATGGCGTCAGCCTGGATATTAAGAAAAGAATATAGCTTGCAAACTGACGTTGATATGGGCTAAGCAAGCGCAGCACTCTCTTAACATTTATGAAGTTGAAGCCAACAAATTTTAGTTTATTTGCATTTTAAATTAATAATTCCAAATTTGTAGAATTTTAACTCCATTTATTCTATTCTACCCTTTTTTCATTTTTTAGTATTTTGCTCAAATTGGTTTTGATTTTTTTCTTGTCTGGCGCAGAATCTTTGCTTATGACACATCGGAGTTATCAGTGCGGGGAGTTTTTCGGCGTCTTATGAACTGTATGAGCTGTATGAGTGACATACCTACTAGCGCATCAAAAAACAGCGATTGCGTTGGCTGGGTGATATTCTAAGATGGAAACGAAAGTTCCAACATGAAAAGTTTTCTACAAGAAAGCGACAAAAACTCAGTTGGATGTATCGGGCTCTTTGAAAACTGTCAAAACTTGGTATGACGTATTGGAGAAGGTGTAAAGAAGACCGTAATCCTTAGGATTATATCTGCGGTGTATAAAAGATAAGAATTTCTATTTGTAATCGTCACCTAAGTGAGTAAATAAGGAAGAATTTTCACATGCCGAAAGCATTTTTCGATGCCAAACGTATTGAGTTTTTATTATTTGTGTTCTTTTGCCTTCCTAAAACTGAGCAATGCCCAATATTTTGTTAAATCTTATCTGGGGATTAAAAATGGGCCATTCGTACTTAGTTCCAATACAAGTTTATCGATTTTCCGAGGTTGATCGATTTACCCCACTTCCCTTTGTGTAAATCGAAACTTTGGTACCTTTTATCATTATAACGAAGTTTGGAAAAACGAGGGATTCATCAAATCCTTTCTGATGCCGAAAGGGCATTCCAGCAAGAGTTTTGGAATAGGCATCGGATTTCAGAGGAGTCTGCTATAAGGCCCATTTTGCGACGGCTTTATAAATTATCCTGCCATGTTTCCAGGGATCATAGTGTTAATGTCATACTTATATCGGCCATTGGTTGAAGTCACTTTTAAACCGTGTGTGGAGCCAGGTCAATGGTGTGGGGTCGTTGCTGCAGCAAAGTACATTAGCCTGGTTATGGACGTATCTGCACAGAATTCCACTTAAATGTGGAACAATTTGAGGTTTGGTCTTCAGCACACTCCCCGGCATAATTTTTCACCATATTTTCCTTCGCTTTTCATGACATGGTAATGGGTTAAATCCTAATAAAGTCTATGCGGTTAAACAACAGCGCAGATAACGACTATAATTATATAATTCTGTGTGTGTGCGTTTTTTGTTTTTTTGTTTTTGCTTTGTGCTTTGTCCAATGATAGACAACCTAACGCCAGCAACAATAATAGTGGAAATTATGCAGGAATAGAAGGAACATAAATTCTTCTTATGCATGTTTCCTGCTATTTCCTGGAGGATACACGCGATGCGGTTTAGGGGCATTATGATAAATTGGCAGCGAGATGTGGTATTGAAGCTAATATTATGAAATGTAAAATCGTTGAATGAACCTGGTTAGCGTTTATGTTAATTACCTGAAATAGCAAGGACGATTAAGAGAAAGTCATAGTGTGACAGAGTGTGCTGTAAATACTGCTACGGAAAACTAAGCCTGGGAAATCCATAAATATAACGTTTGGGTGCACATTTACAAAGTGTGTGACGTTAAATTCGACATTCAACTGACAAGGACACAAACCACACTTGTTTAGCAGAGCTCTGTTAGAAGTATTCGATAAGGAATATATTTTCATATAGATAATCATGAATATCTCTCGATCTAAAATGCAAGTAAGAATTTAACATCACAACACACATCATTTAAATAAAGTCGGTAAGGACAAATTTAAACACCACTTGTGTGTGGAAGTAACAGAAGGATTATTGCAATGATACCCGTTTTCATTCCCTGACTGTGCTTTACCAAATCTGTCTAAAGTTGTCTTAACAAAATAGAAAAAATGAGCGGTATTTTTATTTACTTTCGAAGGCTGTGGTCTCCTATAAGGATTCTGATCAAAGGACAAGAGCTTTATTTATAAATAAGACTGGCATAGTAAAATTGAAAGCGTTATTGACTCTGAATGAGACTCTTCTTCGGTATTTAAATAAAAACAGGTTTTTTAGGGCAACACTGACTAGATCTGTTATAAAGGAAAATAGTTTAATACTTGTATTTGGAACTCTCGTATTAGAAAAAAGAACAATTGTGAACATCTTAGCGTAGAATGGTTCATTAAGATCAGCTTTGCCTATGTTTACAGAATAGATTTGCCCGAATAAATAACGATTTTTTGAAAAAAAAAACTAATCGTACTACAGGGTGGCGCACCAATTGCAATGAAATAAGAAAGTCATGAACTGTTTTTAATCAATATTTCACTTATTTATTTTTTATTGCATAGAAAATTCAATTTTATATTACATAACTAATTGGTCTTGAAGATGACTGACCATAAATGGCGTCCATGCTCAGTCACGCATGTAGGACACCACTGGACTGCTTCAATTCAGTAAAATTGGTTTTCATTTTGCTTGACATAACCCTGTAAAAAATATTTGTGGAGTTTCTGGAGTTCTACCATAACCGGCCTGGCTATGTGTGCCGTTGCTCTATCTTGCTGGAACCAAACGCTGTTGAATCGGATACGTTCTTGATAAAACAACTCCTTTAATATATTTAAATAACAGTCCCCATTGACAATTGACAGTTGACCGTGGCACGATTCGTGCGCCATGCTGTATGTAGACAGTCCCTATCTAGTGTCCGGTCTAAGATCTTATTTGTTGTTTTAGTATAGTTTTACAGGCATAATAAGCTGGGACACTGAAAAAAAAATAAGTTGATTTGTTTTTCTTCGATATTCTGTAGGTCTTGTAGACTGTTGCTCGTTTATCAGAATGTTCTGAGTTTATCAAATCAAAGTTAAATTGTGCAACCTCATCGGATAAAACAGCCTTTAGTTTCGGTAGGGCATTATACTCGTATGTAATGGGAAACAGGCAAATACCGCAACCATCAAAAAATATTGGAGTCAAATGGATATTGAGCCAATCCGCAATTTTTAAAAAATGTGGCATTCTTACTGCACAAAACAAAACCTATTCATATTCCATACTCCATATGCCAACTTTGTTTGAAAAAAAGACAGATATATTGTGATTGTGATTCTTATTTGGACATAATTGTGAACATTATTTCGAATAGATTTTATTGTGCAGATCCTTAGTACATTTTACACCAAACAAGGTCTAAAGCAGAACACTAGTCTATCGTGTGGTCTGTTTAAAAAACTTAATATTATCTGTAAGAGGTAAGATTAAGATTTGTATTTATTCGTACAAATCTATTTCATCATCTTTAAAGTATACCAAACTGTCACCTTTTGGTATGACCTTCATAGCGCGTTGTATATAACGCTAAATTCCTTCAATCGGCTCAAAATAGCGCACCTGGAGTAGACCTTTAAGCTTAGATAATAGCCAAATCTTACACACGCTCTGTAATTAGGCCAATGTGATGGTGGTGGAATGATTTTTGGCGAAAAACTCACGCATACATATATTACGTGGTAAAAAAAGTGGGCGGTTAATTCCACAAAACCGGCTTGTTTTGGAGAATAGTTTCACCCGAACGCCACAAAATACACAAATAATATTTCTCGTTGACACGGTTGGCTGAGGGAAAAAACTCAAATAGGGCAGCACTACGAAAATCGATGAAAAAGGTTATCATAACTCTGAGTTTAGAGCGGCTTTGGCGTGTGTTTTTCTGTTCTGATTCAGCTCTGACATACTGCTTACTTGATCATTAACATATATGTATGTAGATCCACGTCTCATGTCCCCAAATTAAATCTTGTTGGAAACCAGAAATCATCTCTTTGTTGACTCTTTCGCTGTGGTCTTTTTCGAAAAAAGTCATAGGGTATTTGATAAAAATCGAGAATTTAGACGTCGACATACACATAGCTTAAATTGAAAACTGATCTTACTCTCTGACACAGTAATGTGATGACGATAATGTGGAAATGTGCAGTAAACACAACTGAAACTATCTTTAACGAAAACCACATCTTATTGCATGCGTTAATAATCAATGCTGCTGCAGCCTCCTCAAGCAAGTGGATCTGATGTTAGTGAGTTCAAAACCCAGTTGTCTGTTTTGACGAACAAATACTTTGCGCTTAATGACGGTTGGCAACTATAACTTTGTAGTGGCTAATATTTCTATTTGTCTACACTTCGCCATTAATAAAATTTATGATGTCAGTCTGGAAATAAAAAGAAGAGTGTTGCTTAGCAGCATATGCGACTAAAGGTTTGTCAAGAGATTCAATGATAAAAATTTATTTCGGCGAGAAAAAATCAAAATGTGTCCTAACCTAATCCTGTCTCTCAGTTATACGTAAAATGCTGGTTGAAGACACAAACGCATAAATCCGGGATTGTGAAATATGCAGATTCCTCATTGTTGACGAAAAGTATCAGCGTCGTGTGAATTTGACCCACATACTGATGTTGACGTTATCAAGCGCATTAAAATAAAGTTGAGTCCTGCTGTGCGTATCCTACTGCACGTAAAGTCTTCGATTGTGAACTGGGTGCTCTGCATCGAAGACACCACCATAAACTCCGTTAGAACAGCCAGGTCTTCAGGAAGCCAATCAAAACTTGTTATGATTAACTGGAGAAGAAGCGATAAAGATCCTTTCTGCGTATAGTGCAGTGATAGATAATATAATATAGGGTGATTTTTTAATCGTAATTTTTTAAAAATCGAATAAAACACTCAAATTTGGTCTCTGCCATTTAATTTTTAAAGATAATTTCATGTAAATGTTGTCCACGGTCCCGTCTCAAAATGTCCATTTGGAAGGTCCAATTTTTCGTCACTTATTCGAGCATTTCGGCCTGTATTCCACGAATATCGCGTGTTATGTTATCCTGTAAGGCTTCAATAGTGTTCGGCTTGTCAACATAGACTAACGACTTGACATAACTTCACAAGAAATAATCAAGAGGCGTTAAATCGCAAGATCTTGGGGGCCAACTCACAGGGTCAAATCGAAAGATAAGCTGCTCACCAAATTCATCCCTCAACATATCCATGGTTTCACGAGCAGTGTGTCATGTTGCACTGTCCTGATGAAACCACATGTCAACCAAGTTTAACTCAGCCAATTGGGACAAAAAAAATCCTTGTGGGTGAGTAACACACGCCCAATCGCTGAGAACGGCGACGAATTGAGATTTCACGATCGTCATTAACACTGGTCGCTACGGCTGCAATATTTTCTTCGGTACGCACTCTACGCATGCCGTCGATGGTTTTATGTCCAACAAAGTAAATTTGGTGGGAAATTTGGAGATAACAGCAAGAGTTGTCGATTCAGCAGGTTATTCAATGGTTATGACGACCATAAAATGGTTGTATCAAACGATGCACTTTTGTCACAAAGCACGAATTTTGATAGTAAATTTCAATGATGTACCATCATCGTTGCTCGTTTGTTAGTCTTTCCATGATGAAATGGCAGAGTATACAGTACACTTCTCACTTTGACAGATGACGTTTGGACGCCATTACCAACCAGTGCTGCCAACCTGAAAAACTCAAATCTTAAAAAATCCCCTATATATTCTATTCTAGCAGCCATCTAGTTAGATAAGAAACAGAACGATATGATTGAAAATTATTTAGGAAATATTGATTTAAAAAAAATTTGTCAACATTGTTTTTTCAATCGAACAAAATTTTCTTTAGCGATACAGCTCATTTCTCGTTCGGTGGTTGCGTCAACAAGCAAAATTGTCGCATGTGGGGCACGGAGAACCCAGAAGTGATTATGCAAAAGCCATTGCATCCGGAAAAAGTGACTGTTTGGTGCGCACTATGGTCTGGTGATATCATTGGGCCGTATTTTTTCAAAAATTACCTCAAAAGGTTTCCCAATTCAGACATAAATGATATTGTATTTCCTACATAATGGCAGAGTCCAGACATTATACTGAAATAAAATTGTCATCAAAATCATAGATTTGTATGTGTTTTATCTTTACTTTATTTGAAAACGAAAACTGGATATCCCCAATGTGTGAGGCAGCTAGAATGGCAGCCATTTCCAAGTATTAACGAAATTTTAATAAACGTCTGGGTAATGCATGGATTGACTGGATTTAATGCAACTGAACTGGACTTATGCAACTCGCTATAATTACGAGAGATCCGAAAAGGCTGCGGTGGATTTGTAATTAGACTAATAGAATTGTAGATAATGTAGAGAAAGCAAGACGTACGAGTACTAGTTGGCGTGGTTAAATATGGTTCATTTTCTAATTCCAGTTTGGATTTGCCAACAATAATAATCTCAATAATCTGTCACATTATCACCAATTATATAATTAAAATCTCACATTTTTGCGATGTACAAAAATCGTATTCAAACGGGTGTTCCTGTCGCATCGTATAGTACGTTCTAGTAACTTTTGGCTACTTAGGCTGACTTAGTCTGATGGGAAATATAGGTGATTTTCGAGAATATGCTTTTGGTTTCTAGCTTCGATAATCGAATAAGCGACAAGTCTATTAACAGCTTCGTAAAGGGAGAAGCTCCTATACATTCCATTCATGGGATGCAAAGGAATTGTTTTTTACAGCAGCCATCGAAATATTTTATGCAATATTTTTGGAAATGTCTCTATCGCTTTAGGGGCATAATTTTTGCAATGAGAATTGCTAGGACAAATTGGGTAGAAAACTAGAAGACTGTTAATGATATCGTGGAAAAGTCCGTTCTCTATGTACACAACTACACACATAGCTGACAGCAAGCACTAGTTCTATAGCAGAATGTAATTTTTCTGTCTTGCTGTACCGGTCAGGATCCTGCAAAATGACACAAACGAATAGATCAATTCCAGAAGCATATGAGAGAAAAATATTCCGCATTACATACATATACCTATATATACACAATATTTACCGGAGAGAAATGTCGGCATAAAAATCATTAGTTACATTTGCTGTACACCTACGTTGGCATGACATCAAAATATAGCGATTCCATGTTGTGCGGATAAGTGACAAAATCTTCAACGATGGACTTGTTGGGTAGTGCAGCTAAAGGCGACTAAAGCTCTGTAGAAATCTTTGCAAGTCTTAGTAGGACAAACTAAATTAAGGGAGCAACATACCGAAACATGCAGAATACTTTTCTAGATGCGTCTAACAAATGATTCAACTAAAGCATCTTCTTAAGAAGACAGTATTATCTTATAGAATATCAGAAATAAGTATTAAAATTCTTTCGGCCAACCTGATGAATGGGCTACACTTGAGTACACAAAATTACTTCATGGCTGACCCAAGCTAAAGAGGAATATGCATCCTATACGGAAAAGAAAGACATCATATAAATCTAAAAAACATAAACTGGAAAAATTAATCATCTTCTCTGATGAATACGACATGTGTTGAAAAATAAATCATTGCCATATATTGAGTTAATTTTTTGTCTTACTTTATTTGTTGTTGCACTCAACTACTACTAATACAACTGATACGGCAATATCTCTTCTGATGTCCTGCTGTCAACAACACAAAGCCCTCACAACACATGCATGGTGAATCGTATGAGGACATAAGCAAGTTTTGCAAGTTTTGTAA
>JAHXMU010000072.1:6556076-6579350 GCA_019455685.1 Philornis downsi
GCAACAAAAACAACAACCCTACATGCGTTATGTATTTCAGACATACAAAATATAGAGTCGAAAGGAGAGTTCACATAAAGATAATGAATGTGGCGCCATGAGTGATGAGTTATGTCGTTTCGCATGGAAGTTGTCCGTTGGTAACTGAAAAGTGAGGTTTAACTAATAACGGATGCATTGATACTGTGACCCGCCTTCTGTGGCAGTAAACTGCAGTCATGGTGTAAACGGCATTCGGGGATGTCTGTTGGAAAAAGATAAACAAGTTCTTAACTTCATCTGGCACTTGGCGCCCAAAACAGAATGTAACAAATATGAACGCGTAAACATTTTACTAAATCATATATATGTGTATAATAGAACGTGCAGGGTGTCCGTCGGGAAGGTATACTACTTTGCTTTCCCGCCTTTTTGCTAAACTTTAGTCTTGACAGTTCATACTTGGCAGTCGTGAAGTAGAGACGTGGCAAATTTATTATGGAAAAATATTCGATAAACCAACGTGTTTTAATCGTTAAGACATTTTATCAAAATTAGTCATCGGTTACTGTGACGATGGGAAAGTTACGTGACATTTTTGGGAGAAACAACGTGCCAACAACACGCACTATTTATCGTGTAGTGAATGATTTCGAAGAAAGAGAGTCTGTAGCTGACAGGGCCAGATCGGCTGAAAACATTACTGCTGCTCAAGAAAGTGTTCAAAACAATCCATCAACCTCAACCTGAACCTTGGTCTTCAAAGAACAGTTTTGCCCAGGAGGAGGTCAGGAGGAATCATTGGACCTTGCTTCTTTGAAACGGCGTAACGGGGAGCGATATCGTGATATGATTGAAATCATTTTAACGCCACAACTGCATGCTTTGGGCTTGATTAACATGTGGTAGCAATAAGACGGTGCCGCATCGCATACAGCCAGGGTTACAATGGAATTACTGCGTGACCTCTTTCCACGACACGACATTTCAAGAAATGGTGATGTTGGTTGGACCTGATTGGACCAATTCAGTTTCATTCAGTTTCTAACTGACCTGATTGGACCTTGTAAGTGTGGCTTTAGACTTGGTACATCAACAACTCACCAGATATTCACACTACGACAAATTCTGGAGAAGACCCACTGCGAAACTTATACGTCTTTGTAGGATGACGCTGACTGACACAAAGTCTTCAGTGAAGATAGGCAAATATATAAACGAGCCTCTTTACACCAAACGAGGATTTAGGCAGGGCGACAGTCTATCGTGCGACCTCTTCCTCATACTGTTGGAGATGATTATGAAGAAAGCTGCAGTTAACACGAGTGGTACCATCTTTAATATACGCCATATGTTACTCGCATATCGTCACCTTAAATGCAAGACAGCGTAACAAGCATATTCGTAATTTTACAGGAGAAGCAAATAAGTGAATACCGTTAACAGTAGTTAATGGTTTTAAACCATTTTTGCACCATTTGTTTATAAAAGTACAGGGTGTAATTTGCAAAAAAAGGTTTTTAGTTTGTTCTTGTTTTTTTTTTCGCTCTAGTGTGTTACGTTGTCTTGATAGCTTGTTTTGTAAACCAAAAAGACGTAACATCAAATCAAATTGGAATTAAGTAACAAAAACATTGATCTACTGACTATTTTGGATAGAATAAAGACAGTCTGTATATATTTTCCAAAAAATATTATTTAAGTTTTTATTCAGTTCATATTTGAAATTAACATTTAAGTGTTCTTCAAAATTTACGGTTTTTGTATTTCATTAAAAACATTAAAAAGTGAATAACTGTAATAAGAATCTCCATATCACACACAAATTATGTTTCAAAATGGATACTGTTATAAAAGTTATGACAGTCTGGTGGAATTAAAACTTTAAGTTCTTGCAGATGATGCCATTTCTTTTTAGAAATCTTCAGCCTTTCTGAATGTAACTTTTCAGGTTCAGTCAAGCTAATTTTTTTGGTACATCTTTGTAGAAGTATTTCATAATTGTGGGTTATGTTCGTTTTCAAATATATGACTCCAGTTGGATCGTAGGCCAAAATACGTATCATATTGACCGTTGGATCTCCAGCCTTTTTGCCTAAAGTTATTCAAAATATAATTATGTTATTTATTTAATTAATTTTCGTTTACCTGGTCTAACTGACGGGAAGCGTTTTGGAAGATTTTCATAGTTAAGGAAATATTTGTGATCCAAATGGTGAACATTAAGAGGAAAGGGATTTTCCGTGTTTCTTTCATTATGCCAACAACTTGTGAAGGTAAATATATGTCTCTATTGTTTATCCTTCTTTGTATTAAGGAGTGAGCGGAGTCGCACTCCATCTGCGTGTGTCCAACGACTAAATATTTGTGTTCTATGGTAATATCTTTTTCAATACACAGAGAAAGCAAAGCGTTTGAGAAGACTGCATTTCGGTTTTGGTAATAGCAACCGTCGGAGTATATAATAATATGATTAAGTTTTGGTGACATATTAATGGCGTTTCTCAAATATGTAATTATGCATGTTGCAAAAGTTGATGCCACAAGATTACCTTCTGTCTCATCCCAAACATAATTATCCGATTCATGTGTAATTACATTATAAATTGTAAAATTGTGTATTTGTAACTTCATTTTTTAGTATGAAGCATTAGCCTTTAATTGGGGAATAAGTTTTACGGCTTGCTTATCTATACATATTAGCAAGCACAACCCAAATTTTGCATTTTGTGTGTCACTCATCTTTTCATCTCTCATGTCTTTTATCTCTTTTCTATGAGCATCATAAATATTTTGTGAAACATTTTTTTGTTTCATATGAAACACAAATATCGCACATATCATTTCTGGGCTTGTATATAGCATAATTGTGTTTCTTGAGAATTCCCAAAAAGTTTGGAAATGATACTAAATGAGAGCCATTTTGTGATTCGCAATGTTTAATGAAGATTTGATATATGTGGGTATAGGACTTAAAATCCGACTGGAAATATAATTTCCTCGTATACTGGCGTCTGTAATGCGATTCTAACTTTGGTACATCATTTAACCATTTTTCCAAAAATTCCATGTTGGTTCTATATTTTTGTTGTTGACTTGTATTTCTTCGAGACTGGTTTCGCAATTTTACTTGTTTTTCTGGACCAACTTGAGTACCATGTTTATCCATTTCTTGTACCCAAACTCTTACCATCGATTCTGTTAAGCTCAAAGTTGCTAAAAACATTGTTCGGCATACTTGAAGTCTGGTAGAATTTTTCATTAAATAATATGACTTCGATATGAACGTCTGGAATTTTCAACATATATCCGTTTTCCCTTCTTAAATTCAATAAGACTGTTCACATAGATTTTCTTCTGGTCCCAAGACATCTGCCAGAAGCTATTAAATATTTTCTTCCGTACGCTTTCACAAAATTGCGAGCACTTTCTACACTTTTCACAGTACTTGGATGTACACCCAGCCTTAATTTTTCTTGGCTCTTTTTGGGAAATTTTTCTTTCGGAAATTCCTTCATATTCTTTGCCATGCATACGTTTAATTTTGTTTAAAGCTCTTTTATTTTTAATTATATTTGAGTGACTTTCCTCGGTAATGTTCTCATCACTTGAACTCATTTTTCATAAATTTTATTAAATAACTTAAGTTCCGATTGTTAATAATGCGTGTTAATAAGTCCGAACCGAAATAATCACTAAATCACATTGTCCAAAATCTGATGATTTTGCGGTGTAACAGTTCTAATATAACGGGACTGTGGCATATTGAAGGCGAGAGGTTATGAGTGGTATATCTACCCCTCAAGCATACCCCCCATCCAAAGTGTAAACACCAATTTCGAAGATTATTGAAGAATATTTACCGAAACGTACCTGAGTGATTTATAATAGGGAAAAGGGGGAAGACGTGTTCATAACATTGGCATGCTCCAATTCTATGTCACTGGCCCTGCGTTCTGATCTAGCAAATTAAATTTAACAGTATTGTTTGCATTGTTATAACATACGTGATGTTAAGTTGTTTTGCATTGGGAAATATTTGCTCTTGTTGTTACGCTGTTTCGTATTTGGTTCTCAAAACAGTTATTTTTTGATATTGGTACCTAAAACTTTGCAGGTACACGTATTTAAGTCATTTGCATCATATCCCATCAAAACCTCGATTTTCAAAATTTTGATGTTATGCAGATGGCGTAGACATTATTGGGCGAAAACTGCGAGATGTTATGCCGTGCCGCCTTTGGCGGTATGAACGCTATCTGTTGCCGGGTAGAGTAGCATAATTCAGCTGTTGAATGATGAGTAAACAAACAGCAATGTATGCTTACGGGAACACAGAAAGAGGAGAAGAAAAGGAAACAGAAGTTGAGTGGAGATCACAAAGGTGACGACACCAAAAAAGGAAAATGCTTTTTTTTTTTTTTTGGAGCGAGAAAGCGATCGGCATCGGACGGACGTTCCAATGTTCAATTAAGGCATATGAAAAAATGTAGAACTACCCCGTCCGGCGAGCTCTAGCCGCGCAAAACGCCAGCGTACCAGCGAATCCAACAATCTGGCAACATTTCGGAACTCGTGAAGATTTAATTCTCAAACAGGTGATAGCATAATGTTACTGCAGCTTTCCCATGCATCGAGAAGAAAGTAGCGAAAATGGGTCTGGTGGTAAACGAGGCAAAAAAATGTTATTGGTTTCAACGAACAAAGAGACCCGATTGAGACGCTGTGTGAACGTTGACAACTATAATTTTGAAGTGGTGGAAGAATTAATCTTCCTTGATTCCGCTCTAAACAAGACGAATGACATCAGCATGAAGATGAAGAGGAGGAGGAGTACGAGTATTGCTTGCTAACAGATGTTACTATGGTCTAAGCAAGCGATTCAATGATAAAGCCATCTCTCGACAAGCAAAAATCCGACTGTACCAGACGTTGGTTCTACCCGTCTTGTTATATGGCGCAGAATCCTGGGTTATGGCGCAAGCGGATGAATCAGTACTGGCAGTTTTCGAGAGGAAAATACTACGGAAGATGTACGGACCCATCATCGTTGACGGAAAGTACCGGCGTCGCTTGAGCAATGAACTGTGTGAACTACAGGGTGGCGCAATAGAACGTGCATATTTAAAAAATAGATTAAAAAATAAATACAAAAGGTATGGTTAGAATAAATCTAAGGCATTGTAGAGTAATAAATGGAGATTATTTTTTAAAAATAACATCATCTAAATGGTGACCCGCTCTACGACGGCACTCCTCTAACCGCAAACGAAAATTATTGAAAACTTTCTTCAGTAATCTGGTGTAATGGCTGCTATTTCACCACGGATATTCTCCTTGAGCTGAACGATGTTTTTTGGATTATTACTGTAGACTTTGTGTTTGAGGTATCCCCACAAAAAAAGGTTAAGAGGCGTCAAGTCTGGACTACGTGGGGGCCATGGATATCACCTCTTTTCGAAATCTGTCTGTCAGGGAACATCTGCTTCACCACCGCCATGGAGTCATTTGATGTGTGACAGGTAGCTCCATCTTGTTGGAACCAGATGCAGTTTAATGTTAAAATTCGTTGCAAACTTCGTTGCGATAATTGTAAGACAGACGATCTTTTGCGAGTCGACATTTATAGATTTCCTCGTACTGACTCCATAACTCTCTCAACATTGTCTTCGGTCCAAGATGTTGTTTGGCGACCATTTGCTTGTGGTTTAAATGTTGAACCGGTCTCTTCAAGACGCTTTACCCATATTTTAATTAAATTAGCACTCGGAGCTTCACTAATTCGCCGTAGTCCATATTCAGCACAATATAGTCGCCTAGTAGCAATATATGAACGAGAGTTCTTGTTCTTGTTCTTGTTCCATGAGCCCGCCAACCCAACGATGTAGGCGCCCCCCCGCCTGCGCCTTTTCTACCCCGCAAAAAAAGATGATGCAATATGCACGTTCTATTGCGCCACCCTGTATATGCCGACATTGACGTGGTCGAGCGCATTAGTATACAGCGATTGCGTTGGCTGGGTCATGTTGTGCGGATGGTTGCGCGACCAAAACTTCGTTGGAAGGACCATGAAATCCCAAAATACACGAATTTGTTGCAAAAACTCAATCGCTTAAAGGTGCACCAAGATAAGCCACAATCTAGCAGTGTTATTATTGTGAACAAATTTTTGGCCAAAAACTCAACAGTTATAACCACATTATTCACCTGATACGGTTCCGATTAACTAATTTCTCGTTCCAAGATTCAAATAACCAAACTGAGGAACTCATTTTCTGTAGGCAGAACACAAAATAGCGAACCCGCGGCAAGAATTTGCCTTTTCCGGTAAATACATATAAACATATTTTAATGGTTGCATTATTTGTTGACTCAATCGTATTATTTATTAGGAGGCTTGCTTTGAAGACGATACACTAATTTTCAATGTAAAGGGTGTCCCAACAAGAACGCAAGATTTAAATTTGGCGCCATTCGAAGTGTCATTGTTTGACATTTGAACAATTGTTATTGTTTGCTAGTAGAAGCTACGAGGTTAGTAAAAATGGAGAGCTACACGAATGAACAACGCATTCCCATTGTGAAATTGTTTTACCAATTTGGGGTCACAATAATGCTCCAAAAGAGTCAACTGTAAAGAAATTAATGGATAAATTTGCCAAAACTGGGTCTGTTAGTGATGTACGTGATGATGTCGCATAAACTCCATCCACCTCAATTCGATACCCAGCTTAGCAAATTGGTGTCTCCAAATCCACTATGCAGCGAATTTTGACGAAAGATTTGCATCTTCATGCATACAAAGTTCAATTGACTCAGGAACTGAAGCCAGCTGACCATGGACGGCGAAGGAAGTTCGTTAATTGGGTATTGGAGGGACAACATGAAAATGCTGATTTTGCCGATAAAATCATCTTCAGTGCCAAGGCCCATTTCCATCTTGATGGCTTCGTCAATAGGCAGAATTGTCGCATTTGAGGTGAGGAAAATCTTCGAGTGATTCACGAGAAGCAAACACATCCTCAACGTGTCACTGTGTGGTGTGGATTTTGGGCTGGAGGAATCATTGGACCCTTTTTTATGAAAATGAGGCATGTCAAGCGCAAACACTCAACGGTGTTCGGTATGATAACCGGTTTTTTCGTGCCTAGAATTGTAGAAATGAATGTGGAGGGCATGTGGTTTCAACAAGACGGCGCCACATGTCATACGACCAGAGAAACAATTCCATTGCTGCATCAGTCAGTTCCCGGTTGTGTTATTTCGCGTTTTGGAGACTAGAATTGGCCGCCTAGATCGTGCAATTTAACACCATTAGACTTTTTTCTTTGGGGGTTTTTGAAGTCGAATAAGCCGACGACGACTCAAGTCTTAAAAGAGTAAATTGGACGCTGCATTAATGAAATACCGCAGCATTTATGCAAAACGGTCATTGAAAATTTCATTAAAAGAGCGCGTGTGTGCCAGCAAAGCCGCGGCGGCCATCTGCCCGATGTGTTGTTCCATACATAACCTCATTCTATCCACTTTACGATATAATGAAGTTTCAGGATTTTTTTTAAATATATGCGTTTTATTTAAAATTTAAATCTTGCGTTCTTGTTGGGACACCCTTTATAAAACAATTTTAGAATTTCGTCATTTTTCCTTTTTTAACAGATTGTATTTTACAAAAATATGCGCTTTAAAACCCGAGAATTGTCGGATTATTTGAAAACAGCAATTTCAAACAAACCGAGAATATGATTTTTTGCAAGAGTCTGTTTTCCGTCCTCCCTAGTTGTAGAGCTTTTTACTAAATACTTTTTGGTTTATTTCACTTCATTAAATTATCTTCCACACCTTTTACTACTATATTGTGTACAATCATAAAATATATGAATAAAATTTAGCATAAGCAGATTTTAAGAACTTAAGTTTCTGAAATATGGAGAAAAGTTTTCAGATTGCCAATCAAAATTTACATAAAAGTATGAATTAAAAATGTCTATCTAGTCTGACTGAATGTAAATAACAATTTTCTTATCCATCCGTGTCTTGTAAGAACATATTTTCCTTCGGGGAAGCATGTCAAACATATTTTTAAGAAATTTACAGAATGTTTCCAAAAAATGTTCAAAACGAACGGATAGTCGTAGCCATAGATAGACAGCTTTGGTAAAAGGGTTTTTATAAAATACATAAATGTTGTCGTCAACTGTTAAAACTTAAAAAGAAAAATAATGCTGTCAATGTATATTTTTTCGACATTTTCCAATATTTATTCATAAATACAAAATTAAAAAATTTTTACAAATATAAACTTACATAGTTGTTCGTTTATTTGACGAACGAATTGAGTGATTTATTTTATGGAAACAACTTGCTAATTGTTAGTAAATCACTTGCAATTACTCAAGATACACATGGCACAATTAGTACTGTAATTGATTACATTTCCGTCAGGCTTTGCTTCCATAACCAAGGGACGTTAGTACTTGCCAGATGATATCAATCTATTATCTGGTGGGAGGCAACAACACAGCCATCAACATGAGTCCAAACTTTATGAGACGCAACAGCCCGTTTTGACTGCCACATCAAATGAGTTCGTTAATAATGACTTTCTGTGTATTTTCTGAATAATACTCGTATACGTATATTTGCTGTTTATTTAATTTTTTTTTTGCTTCTTCTCCCACTATCCTGCAGTCATTTCCATATAGAGCATTCAGTGATTATAGAAAAATTACCACCAATGAAATGAAGAAAGAAATTGATGCTTTTCTGCGTTTAACTCGGTCGGGCGTCCATAAAACCCCCGCACATAAGTCCATGCCACATAATTAAAAATGGATAATTCACTGTCCATGGTGTCCTGGTATTTTTCCCCCGGTCGCTGTTATCTGTAATGGCACCAAAGAAACGATGTAATTATCCCGAAGGACAATGCATACACCGACTGGTATAACAGCTGTTGTGTGTCGGTTGACTGGAACATATGAAGACCGAGTATTGCAGTAGATTTTCCCCTGAGATTTGCTCGGTTTTCTTAATGACTTTAATGAGTCAATAAAAATTTAATGAACTTGAAAAATGTGTGCTATTGAAAAGATCATGATAAAGTTCACATGAAATCAGTAAATGGCGAAGCAAGACTATATTAAAAAAAACGTTTAAGGCTTAAACCGGTAAAGTCCAATGAGACTGACAAACTGTTGTGCATTTGATATGAATTGTGATAAACACCAATTAGAATGAGGTTATCATGTCCTACGTTTGTCCACTATTAAGCACAAATAATGGGACTCATTTATAAACGTTTTAAAAGTTTAAAAATATTGTCAATTCATAAGACATTAGCTTTTATAAAGCTAGTTATAAAGTCATAAACATAGAACTTATAAACATTACAATTTACATTTGATAGAAGTCACGTCTTTTCTTCAGTATATAAACCGAGACTTGCAGAATTTCTCAACAGATGACAACTTTCGATTTTCATGCAAGCATTCCATGCAGTGCTAGCGGACATTCGTCAGGCGGTAACGAAGGTAAAAAAGTGTTTAGTTGAGCTAACCTAAATAGCTTGTCGTCTGGGCATCTAAGGTCATAATGTAACATCTAGAACTTAACCCCTACACCAACCTAGCGGTCGTTGCCAGCCTCAACACTAAGATCCGATGTAGTGGCTTAATAAGCGCTTAGAAAAATCATATTGAAAAAATGTGTGAAACGAAAGAAATGGAACCCCCCAAATATTAAACAAATTCCGCAAACATTTATTTGTAGAATATCAGGACCCTTTATCGAGTAAGTGCCTTTCTCCGACTGGCGGATGTCTGACAAATATAAAACTGACATCTCCGTCGTTATGGAAATATAACATAAAAAATAACAACACCTTCGACGCAAAAACTGTGACATCTAATACAGCTGCCATGCAGAGGATATGAATCCGGATGTGGATTCGTATACCCATGTTTGACGTGTAATGGCAAAGTATTTTTGTTGCGAAGCATTTTTGTCATGTCCCAACAGATGATAAAGGTCATATCCTCACCTTTATCATCATTGGTATCCTCACTTTATAGATGCCTAGAAGATTGGATCTCCACGAATGCAGCCAATGTGGCAAGAAGACTCCTAAAATTCAGTAATTCCGAATCGCAGCATAAGTGAAGAAATCACGCCACCTATTGAAGACTGAACCAAAGCTAAATGTAAGATGCAGCATCAGTATCACACCTTAAGACCCGCAAATGTGCCGTTGCTGATGGTCTACCTATTGAGATTTCTAGCAGTGGCAATTAGCTGATAATAAGCATAGATAAACACCAGTCATCTGAAGTGTTATTTATATACCGAAAGGTTTACCATTTACGAATATGGATCGTTTCACAGAAGTGGTAATTCAAACTTGTGCACTTTTCGAAAATTACGGACTGATTATGGTTCTGGTAACCGACCTACAGTATAAGGAATTGACAAAATTGTAAAGAAACTTTGTGGAGACTGGAAGTGCTACAGATGTGGTCAGATTTGAGCATCATCGGAATGTACGCACTGGCGAAAATATCCCTTCTGTTAGTGAAAATGTGGCGGATAAGCCGAATTTCAGGGAGCTATGATCGTTTGATAACCGACTTTTTTTGGCCTGCAATTGAAGGTTATGAACTGGATTATTCTCATGTGATTTCAACAAGACGGTGCCACGAGCCACAAAACATGGCTGATTTTGGCTTTGTAGAAGTGTAATTTCACGTTTTGGCGACATCAATTGGCCACAAAGATCATGCGATTTGACGCCGTTAGAGCTACGTCAACGACCGTGTTTACGCGGACAATCTCCAAACGTTGGAGCAATTGAAAACCAATATTCGTCAGGTTATCGATGAGAATGCCGCCTGGAATGTGAGAAAAATGGTCTACCTCAAAAGGATCCACTGCTGCAATCAATTCAGATACGATCATTTAAATGATGATTTCGCACATGGCAAGATCCTGGCATTATATTGAAATAAAAGTTTCATCGAAATCATAGCTTTATGAATGTTTTATTTAACTTTTACTTTTACGTTTACTTTTGAAACTGAAAATTGGATAACCCGCGTATTATACCCCGTGCCCAAAAAGGGCGATTTAATATGTGTACCAACTATAGCGTACCAGTGCTTTACTCATCTCTTTTAAGATTATGTCGAGTATAATATATGAGAGATTAAAGCATATTCTATCAGACCTCAGTGGACCTCACTATTGTGACTTTAGATTAAAACACTGCTGCAAATTCTAGCAAAGGCAGAAAAGGAACAAAAAACTAGTCACCACCTGTCATCACAACACCGGCGAAGTCTTATCAGGTGAAGTAAAAATTGTAGGAATTCATAACCCAGTTTGATTTGGTTTGATAACCTGGTTTGTGCTGTATGATGACACTAATCGGTATGAGAACTTTAATTAAGATAGGCATAAATCTTAAAAATCGTTGTCAGATTTCTTTACGTGCACCGCCATATGCATCCCTAAATATAGCCAAAATATGGAATCGTGTTTTTAATACAAACCATATTTATACCTTTACCCGAAGTAATGGGTAACATCCAGAATTTAAAGAGTAGCAAATGTTAAACGACCAAATATGCTTCATGACTGTTCAAGCCGATCGAGTGATGGCCGTCTTTCTGACTAGCTGGCAGACGAAACATTTTTGTGCCGGAAATATTTATGAAATTTCTTAAAATCTTAGTACAGCTTAATAATTTGTTAAATTATGGCCAGAGCTTTGTAATTGACCTATATTGACTCACCCATTCTGGTACTTCTCACACAAATTGGCCGATTTCCCAAATTTTGTTTTTTTTTTTCGTTGTAACTCTTATTTCTTAGACTACAACCTAAGTTTCGGACCAGTATGTTGCTTTATAATGTTTGGTAAAATTTGAAAAAATTAAACAATTAACCCTTCTTGTATAAATGTAAACGGGCGTTGGATGAAGATGTACTCGTATGTAAGTTAGTTCACCTGACTGAAATGTCTGTACTGCTTTTCTTTTTACCCCTACAAGTATTATTTTTACAAATATTTATTGGTGCATTTGAAGAACATCATCATCATATTTTTAAATTAAATATTAAAACTGGTTCATTTGACTGATTTTTAAACTTCTTGCCATCTTCTGCGAATTCAACACAAGCTTGGACGCAAAATTCTGCAATGCATACCAAGCATTTAGGATATGAAACAAAGGTTAAGATGAATTTAGGCAAATATGGAAAAACGTCTACAATTCTTGCTCTCACACTATTTTATGACAATGGTTCATTTTAAACCGCTTCATTGCAGATGTCATTTTTGTCTCATACGTGGGCGGTCCGAAAACTAGCCAATCTGACGTATTGATTTTGCCAGTAGTTAGAAAAATATTATTTTAGTGAAAAGTGGCAACCTTATATACAATCTGTTTTAAGTTTCAAGGAGCCACGTTGTTAAGTATTTTTATTTGAACCATCTAAAGTAAACGATCTCGGTGAATTTGTAAACATGGAAAAAGTTTGTCACTGTTATGTAATTCAATATTTCCATTTCAAAGATCTCAGTCAAACCAATATTAAAGCCGAGCTAGATTCTACTCTGAAAGAATCTACTCCTTCGTTTACGATTTTAATATATTGGGTAGCAGCGTTTGAACGAGATCGTACAAGCTGTTAAGGCGAATTCCGCAGTGATCGACCGATTGAGGTGTCCACGCCAGACGCGGTTAAGAAAATCCTCAAAATGGTATTGGATGATCATCGGTTGATAGTGCGTGAGCTAGCTGAAATGATGGGCATATCAAAAAGTGCTATGCATTGTTTATTGATCAAACATTTGAAGATGAGAAAACTGTGTGCAAAATGGGTGCCGCGCTTGCTTTCAATAGAGCAAAAATAGCATCGTGAAGATGTTTTATTAGAATGTTCTGTAATGTTTAACTGAAATGAAGCCGAAATTTTGCGAAGATTTGCAACCACGAACGAGACATGGGTCAACCACTTCGCACCTGAGACAAAGGAACAGTCAAAGCAGTGAACTAGAATAGGAGAATCGTGTTCAAACAAGACGATTAATCTGAGGGAAAGGTCATGTCGTCTTTTTTATTTTGGGATGTGCTTGGGATTATTTATATTGATTATCTTCACAAAGGAAAACCCATGAAGGGTGCATATTGTGCTACTTTATTGCAGCGTTTAGGTGATGAAATTAGGGGAAAAAGGCCGTATGTGGCAAAAAGAAAAGTATTGTTTCACCAGGACAATGCTCCAGTTTACACATCCACTATTATAATTGCCAAAATTATTGAATTAAAATTTTGAATTACTTTATCACGCACCTTATTCACCAGATTCAATTCGCTCGGACAATTTTCTTTTTTCAAAAATGGAAAACTTAATTGGTGGTAAAAGATTTGGCAACAATGCAAATGTATGGTCGGCAGTTAACGTCTATTTTAAGGACTTTAACAGTTCTTACTATAAACAGGGTATAGAAGCTATTGCATATCGCTGGAAAAAGTACAACGGGCTAAAGGAGATTATGTTGAAAAACAAGGAGATTTTTTCTTAACTTTTTTGTGTCTTCTTTGTTAGGTCGGCCAGTTGTAGAGCCGTACTTTATCAGCTTGGTCAATGGGCTCATGATGTGGGGATGTATCAAAATGCTTCAGCACGAAACACAGAAGAGGGCGACCAAAACTCCGTTATAAGCGCTATGCTTTTGAAACTGTGATAAAACTAGTTGTGACTAATTGAACAGCGAGTTCAGAACACTGAAAATAATAGTATAATAATAATAGTATGATAATAACAAAGTACAATAATAGATTCTAATAGCTTGGTCTGTTGCTCTCTATTACAAAATAGGTGATTTTGTTCATTATGCGACGTACACCGAGAAACCAATATTTGAATGTACTACATATGGAAACTGTTACAAGACATTTAGTGGTGTTGGGAATATTAAATCCATGGTATTCTTATGAACTTTGCATACAATGTTGCCTAATATGTTATAGACTGTGTAATAATAGTGTTATCGTATTGTATTGTAGCCGTAATAGGTGTTAATGACGTCTCTCACAACTAGCATTGAGGGTGAATCGTGTAAGTGCAATTCCATCACAGCCCAACATTTTGAAATGTTATATTCTTTAAGTCTTAAAGATTAGAGGAACTTTTGAAAAAATTACAGGAGAATTGTGATATTGTTGTACTCTTTCTCTCTCTCTCTCTCTCTCTCTCTCTCTCTCTCTCTCTCTCTCTCTCTGTCACACTCTCACCTGCTTCAGTTATTCTAATTACCACCGGAATATCATATTCTATTACAGTTTGTGTCTAATTGTCTACCAGAACGTTGCTAATTTGATTGCTGTAAGGAAAACACACTTATAACTTTTTCAAACAAGTAAGTGGAGGGAAAAACATAATTATAGTACACCTAGTTTGTACCAAATCTAAATGTGACCTTTTTTAATTAAATATATCTACATAAGAAAAAAATGTGTGGTAGCAATATGGTCACATATGTTCTTGTTATTTTCTTCAATGTGACACTTTTTCTGCGATAACGTTCCAACTTAGATATCCATATAGAGCAGGACATGTGCAAAAGTACACCTATTGTCTAATATATAGAGAGATTCATTTATAGCTAAACAAATATAAAACAAAAAAAGAATAAAATTTTGCCGATTAATATCTATTGTAATGCAAAAGAACCATTCCTTACATTTATTTTTCGAAGATTATTTCTTTCATCTATTGAATGTGGAAAATCAGCTCGAAAACTTTACGAGAATCGCACAATTTTGGTAACTGTCAGTGTTTCTACTATAAAGGACTGAGTAAGAGATTGCTTTCATACATTTAATTCTAGCTATAGCCGAAGAACCAATATTCCATTTCCATGTCAACAGTATCAGCTATACTGAAAGGCTTGAAAGCAAAAACTAAAGAAATCGCCTGATGATGATGGCATAAACAATAAATGAAGCCAAGACCTTCCTAGGAAGGAAATATAATATTCAACAATATTTATTCGCGCATGTCTTAAATTTGGCTGTCTTTCTAACAAATTCGAGAAAGCAGGAGTCTTAGCGATAAGAAAACCTAATAAATTATAGGATAATAATTCTTTATACCCCCTAATCAGCCCATTTTCCTTCATTAGCAATAACCTCAAGCTGGCCCTAAGGTTCACACTTATCCCCAATACTATGTAACGTGTATACAGTAGATACGCCATTTTTAGACCATTACATCACGTTTAGTATTATATTCTGGTGTGTTGTTTTGGGAATTCCTATAGAATTTCTACTTATAAACTGTGTTAAAGGTAAAGTCATGTATTTCCGTCCTCGGGAAAATATGTTTATTAATAATGTACAGCCTGAATGGGAAAGGAAGGTGATTCTGGATTCTAAATTGATTTGTAAAGATCATATACCGTAAATTGTAAATAAATCTAACATACTCTTTAAAATCCTTTATCCTTTTATAAACAGAAACTCGTCTTTGAATAGAAGCAATAAAATACTAATACTTAAGTCAATATTTCATGCCATCCTTTCTATGCTTTGCCAAGTGTTACTTGACTAATTTTCAGATTCTTCAAAATAAGCTCTTAAAGTTAATTTACTATTATATTTACGTATGTATTATTCCACGAAAAGGCTTTATCGAATCGCTAATATAGATATTGAGGCCATCAAAATAGAGGAATTGTTTCCAATCAGAGTACGGTCACATCAGTAAGCTGGTAAGACTCACATTACGCAGATGAAGTTAGTCTTAAGCAGCATAATATTATATTTTTATAAAATATTTTTAGTAAGATTTTTTACGAATTTTTCCTTCCAAAACAAATACACAATTTGATCAAAGAAATCAATATCTAAGTGAAAAACAGAAGATGAGAGGAGAAGCGCAGAAGATCGAAGGGCCTGGAATTATTTTCTACGGGCGGCGTATAATAGATAAGGCTATCTATTCCAGTCGCCACATAAGAAGACGAATAGGATGTGGGAGAAACTCTCACATTCGTTGAGTTTACAAACATTCTACAGGGTTGTCCATTCAGTAGTTTCAAAACTTCCGGTCCGGTAAGGCTTTTTGCTGTTAAATGCCTGTCATCCGAAGTATTATTTATTTAGTGAAAGGTTTGCCGTTTACGAATATGGATCGTTTAATAACTAAAGAACGCGTGAAAATAGTTAAAACTTTCTACAAAAGTGGTGATTCAAATGTGAATCAATACTACCGATTTTAGCTTTATTGCATGAGAAGTATTTAGAAAGCATAATTTCACGTTTTTGCGACATTAATTAACCACCAAAATCATGCGGTTTGGGACTACGATCGTGTTTACACGAATAATCCCCAAACGTACCTCTCGAAATGTGCGAAAAAGTGGTCGAAAACTACCTCAAAAGTATTCACTACTGCAACCAACCCGGAGGTGGTTATTTAAATGACATGAATTATAATGGAATAAAATTTTCATCGAAATCGTAGCTTTCTGTGTGTTTCATTAAATATCATTGTCGCCGGTCCTACCTCCATTCGAATCTCGGAGAAGGCTGCAGTAATTTCGAACAATCTTACACGTCATTGCAATCAACAATCAGCCAGATATTCAAATTAAATGAAATCCTGGAAAAGAGCCAAGGAAAACGCTTTCACCTTTTGATCGGTTATAAACCTGCAGCAGAAGTTGTGGTTAACGCGAAATTTTCAATAAAAGTACACAAAAATCTTACTGAATTATTTTGCACTTAACACGGCTCAAGGCATGGCTAAAGCATATCGCGCATTTTCTTCGTCATTTCTTTGAATGTGAGTATGAGGAAAGATGCTGTTAACGCGATTGTTACCATCAGCAACAATAGTCATATGTTATTTGCATACGGTGATAATATAGGCACCACTGGCAGAAAAATACGAGATGTTGCTGCAGTATTCTCTAGCATTGAAAAGCAATCAGCAAAAATTCCGTTGAAGATGAAATAGACCTAAATCAAGTTCTTTGTTCCAATGAGCAGAGAGTCTACAGGTGTGGAGCATAACGCAAATTTTGACAGCTGCAACTTTGGAGTAACGGGTGATTTCACTTAAATTAAATCTTAAATTCTGTCCTACTAAAAATTATGGTTATGTAATGTTACGCATAATGCTTCCTAAGTATTAGATGATGTCACAGGTGTTTTTCACATTAAACTTAGCAACGAATTTACAAGAATTTTTAAAAGCAATCCCATAACATGCAATGTCAAATCATGAGGCAATACATATCAGCAATTTTATGAATGTTTCAAAGAGCCATTTTATTCTTTTTTATCTATAACTTGAAATATTTTTTTATTTTTTTTAAATATTCTCGTCCTTTCCAAAAATCTATGTCGAGTTAACAACCTTGATCTGTCTGTTCTTGATGGCACTGTAAAATGCAAATGTCGTAGTGTGTAAATCTGTCAGATTTGGTCTGAAGATTTAATTTGGAACTTAGGTTCCATGAGAGAGATTGGAGGTTTTGTGAAAATACTAAGGTTCTTAGCGGGATGTGTATACTTGCGAGGGGATTTCGTAATGGAGGTGAGGAAACAGACATCGGTTAACTTACATTATTATCTGGTTTTATTCGTGTGTTGAGGGCGGCTGGCGAAGTGGTCCGGTTGGCGGCTGGCGGAAAAAGAGTTCAAGTATCCCGCTGATTTCAACCAAGAGAGCTCCGTGCCCCGCTGGGTTGTCATATGGGGGTAACAAAATAGGGGTTTTTATAGTTACATGGTTGTTTGTTTTTACAATTTACAATATTTACAAAGTTTTTTATATAAGCAATTCAATGCAATTCAACTTAATTCAGTGTAACTTAATATAAAGCAACTTTAATTCAAAACAATACAATTTAATTAAATGCAATTCAATTTAATTCATAATTTAGAATTCGTAACTTAATTCATAACGTAATTCATACTTTAATTTACTTTACAAAATTCATTTTTTTAATTCATGGGAAGGAAGGGATTAACTACGTTCAACAGGCACCATAGAATCCAAACTGCCTGAGTTGGAAGTCTCAGATTTTATATGAATATATATCAAACAACGATCAAATTTGAAACTGGACAGAAGTGGTTAAACAAGAAAAAAAACCTACCTACCCATACCCATCAGGAACAATATAAAGATATCACACAATGATCATATAATTAAGAACATTACGTAATAGTGGTTGATATATGCGGGTGACAACTGTCCCAGTTTAAGGGGGACAGCAATAACTAAAATATAATATTTTCATTTTCATGGGCGAGCTCCGCCTACTTGCTTGGCACACACGCATTGATTAAATTCATTTCTGAATAACTTTTTATCATCAGTCGTTATTTAGAAAAACAGTGTGGAAGTTGACGGATTCGGGAAGATACCCGCTTAATTAATTTCGTAGCAAAAATGGAACAATACCATGTGTTACATAATCTACTCACTTATCTAAAGGCGAACTGATATATCGCCCATAGTATCGGTTTTAATCCATAGTGAGGGATATGGGGGCTTTGGGCCTACCTGATGTTGTAATTTTTTTTTTGAACTTTTTCAAGATGTCGACAGACACTTCAGATCATATGTTGATTTCAATTTGTTCAGTTATACATTCACCATTGTTTACTAACAAAATCGAACAAGATATGCATTAACTTTACAAATGGATCTTATTCCCCAACATTTTCCAAAGCTATTTCTAAAATAAACTCTTATTTGTGGCAATTAATTTGAAAACCTTATTCATCATACTGTGATCAGTCGCTGATCCACAAACTTTTATATGCATAAACTTCAACTTTCAAATGTTTAGAAAAGTTATAATGATTCAAATAAAGTTGAGCCCTCTTCGTCATCTATATAAAACATTTTCGTTAATAAAGCCGCTTACATGACGCCCCATCAACAATGACAGTGGATGGAATCCTGCTTAGCTTTGAATCGGTCAACGCCACAAATGAATACATGCAAAGTGTTGAATAAGTGGGGAATTTGAAAAAAAAACACATTTCCCAAATGGCAAATGGAAATCATCGCTCTCGTAATACTCATCCATTCATTCATTCATTCATGCAATCATACCATGGCATGTCATGGCTTTTCACTCAGGCAGTCAATCATTACGTGCTATTGAAGTCACGAAATACTTTTTAATTGCAAATTGCTTTTTTATAACAACAATTGGAAAATAACAACGGAAACATCGTCGGCGGCAGCACGATACATTTGTCAGCAGCAAATCACCATGAAGCGGGTGGAGGACAGAGGCGGCAACAGCAGCAGATGTTGAAAAATCATTATCAGATTGAAGAGTGCTTGGAATTGTACAACATCATGTACTACAATAGATGACGAGATTGTTAAGATTATTTTTCTCTATTACTGGGAGCTGTTAGGCTTTCTTGAAAAGTGAAAAAGAAAACAAAATTCATAAAAAGTTTCCGTAAAACGTGCTTGAAAGGGTCAACCTACTGCAATTATATGACAAGGAAATACTACGAGTTGTTGATTGAATAAATTAAAATTAAAATCTGAAATAACCGCTACACGATTTATTTATTTATTTATGGTCGAGTAACTGAGTAATTGCTTAATATTTTGTTATTTTGACAATTTGATGTTTTCATACTTTTATTTTTTGATATTTTGTTATTTTGATATTCTGATATTTTGATATTTCAATATTTTGAAATATTGGTTGTGTGTTTTCCTCAAATTACATAAAGGATCTTTGCTGCCCTTTTCAATGAATTTTCCATCTCATTACTAATTTGCATTTCAAACCTAATGAAGCGTTGAAACAAACCAACGACCAGTTATTAAGGCGTTATCATCACATCACTTAACTTTGGCTTGAGCGAAGTCCATAACACCATCGTACACCATAGCAAAAGGCGGAAACACAGTAATAACATCATCATCGTCACTCCTCTCTTACTTTATCCACAAGCTGACATCATCAGGCAACAGTGCAGATGACGATGTTGTACTAAAGTCAAAAGTATGTATAAGTTGGTTATGTATAGTTTTAACAAACCTCAGATGTGGTTCATATGAGCATTTTGTTAAACTGCACTGTCACACGGAGCCATAACATCAGCAGCAAAGTACGTGCAACAGCATTGCCACAGTGCTATTGACGTCGAGGCTGACGATCGTAAAATGTGTGCCCCTATAACACTTACACTTGTGACACTTGCAGCTGAAACCGCAAATACTCAAAAGTGTCGGCCAAGTTTTCAACAGAGATTTCCTTACTGTTCGGTGACCAGTCACTCCTGTATCGCCCCTCCGAATGTCTCCTGTTTGCCTGTTATCATATTGGTCGCTTTTCTCCTCATATTTCGCACACTTTAAGTTTGATTATAGAACAACTTACAGAACATGCATGATTGCATATGTGTAGACGTACAAGAATGCAAGGAAAACGGAAAAGGATATGGGGGGAAATGTGAATTGAAGCGAATGAACGGAAAGAGGAGGAATTGCAGACATTGAAGTTACAACATCGTTTGCATAAGTCTAGGTCCATGAAAATTGCCATACGCGCTAAGTATACAATGTGTACTTGTATATGTAGTCGACGTCGTCAATTCGTTTAAGTAGTATGGAAGAGTATGCGAGGGATCTTCTCCAAGTTGCTCTGCAAACTATAATTGCCAAGGAAACGTTTTATCTCAAGAAAAGAAGGATTTGCAGATTGAGGTCAATACAGTTTATATTTTAGCTAATTGAGAGTTGCATCATGTGTGGCATCAGGTCGAGTGTTAGGAACGCGTGACATTAATGATCTGTAAAACAACATTTCAACCCTGTAGGTGATAATTTCAGTTGTAGCAATGGTTTGTGTACAACTTTAATTTTATTTGTTTTTATAGAGAACCACTTTTTCTAAAGCTTATCAATTTTGTTTCACAATTTGCACATGAAGTCACCAATCCTCCCTATATGATAATTGATAAATGTTGCTACCAAGACAGTACTTAAGATGTGGATGTGGTCCTTTCCTAAATTATGCTGAAACACGATCCCTTTCGACTGTGTATGACTTTATGGCAGTATTTATGTATGCATGTTAGGCACGTTAAGGCAGAATTTGAGCAAGAATTTACCAGTAAGCTGATTTCCGTTGGCCCCCTTAAGTCCCTGATTTTATGTCAATAAGCTTTTTCGTAGGATTGTTGTAAGCAGAAAGTTCATAATACAAAACCCACAAATTCAAATAACCTAAAAATAACATACATTTGAGCGATAATTGAGGCAATTTCGTCTGCAAACGTCCGGGTAATAAATAAGGATATCGTTCATGTGTCATCCAAATTCAATTATTTTTAAATGCAATTGAAGAGACTTAACATAAATGTTTTGTTTCCCAATCTAAGGAAACAATAGTTGATGGGAACTAAGAGAACAAGTATTTCAGTTTCTTAGTGCAACAACACAATTTCAGGTTTTGAAAGCAAAAAAAAGGAGCTAAATCGGACGGAGGTGAATACGATGGTTAACATGTTGACGATAGTATTCTTAATTTCCTGTCCATTGTATCTCCTGACTGACGGTAATATCAACTTTTTGTTTAAGGGCAACGAGAGAATACGGAATTCGTGCTTATCCTTAATTCATATATGCAGAAGTAATCAATATTTGTGATGTTCCGTTCCCTCATTTTTCCTTCTGTTCACTGCTTGCATGTAATTGAAGGCAGGGTGACAAGTCTTAACAACATAAGGTTTCGTCAGCAATGTTTCTGAGGCGTCAGCGAGTAGGGGTTGTGAAGCGACTGAAAATCCAAATCCACCTTGTATCCGTATGAGATGTACTACGCAATTACATTGTCCAAAGAACATTTACTCGAGAAACCTGTCTGTTAAAGAATCATTCAATAATTGTTTTTCATAAAAAAAACATGAGCCAAGTAAACTGAAAACACCCAATTAGTCTTCAGTAAGGCTACATTTTAGAAATGTGGTTCAGCATAGACATGTTTCTTGGCTACACACAAAATTGCATTAAGTTAGAAATTAAACCGAATTTGACAAATTCTTTGCTCTGTTCTAAACCATGTGTTGGAATTTCGATCCAGCCTCTCGTTACTACGCACTCAAATCGATAAGTATTGAGGGCTATTTTCAATAAAACCATTGCATTGTCAGACCAAAGTAGAAAAGAACCATAAAATATTGTGTAAATTGACTTTGTGGTGCCGATAAAACTCAATAAAAATCGAAACTGATTTATAAGAATTTATTTTTGCTGTGCATAGAAAGCATAACAATGTAGAAAAATTGATGAAGTGAGAAAATTTTGTAGAATTTCTATCAGGATTTTTTACAATTGTACACGACAACAAACACATTCATCTAAATATGCAAATATTATCCTTTCACTTGCAGTTCTAGAGTCATATGGTATATATAGGTATATTCAACATTTTAATTTAAAATTTGATTTCTACACAACAGAAAATAAATGCACAAATAATTGTAAAGCAGCAGTAAGAAATTAGGTTTCTTGACGAAGTATTTTCAATATATTCATTCGAACAATCTCATAGAAGTATGCTATGGGTCCTCGAGATATGAAGTGCAATTAAATTGCACGCACTTGTCCGCCCCCCTAATTGTATGCTTTAGAGTTGATGCACTTTTACGTATATTATTATGAGGTCAACATGGCATCACTAGGGCTTGAAAGCTTATTCAAGAAACGGAAGAGTTAAAGAAAATGAAAAATGTATTCGGTTTCTTTTAAAATGGTATAGAAGTACTTCTAAATGTAAATTAAAGAGCTCTTGCCGTTTTCTTTTTAATCACTTTTCATAGCACTCCTTTCGAACTCATTGTAGTGCCAACATGTTTTAACTTGTTAAGATTATCCCCATTCGTTTTCAAATTCTACTCCCCTTTTGCGTTGGCTACCACTTACTAGGGCAGAAAACTAAACAAAAAAATTCTCCCCAGTATACGCTTTGGCTTTTTATTATACTAATCGCCTTAAACTATACTATACTTCTTCTGATATTCTGTACATAGAAGTACACACATAAGATTCTGGTGTTCTGTCTATGTTTCGTAGGAAAAATATTTGTCGTCAGAACTTTAAATTTCCTTAGATTAACAACATTTATTTAGTTTTTCTGTTTAAATTTTAAAATGTTTTTAGTTTTGTTCTCCCCTTATTGTGTGCTTCTTTTATTGTTATTTCAATAAAGACAACTCCGGATGTTTATCACACCAA
>JAHXMU010000072.1:6584350-6594689 GCA_019455685.1 Philornis downsi
TACTACTTGTATAGAATATAGCCTACCAGCATGGACAAATTCGGTAGTCACTGCGATATTGAAACCATACAAGGATAAAACCTTATCTTCCCCTATATACCAGTAAGTCTAATTTCGAGTATGTCAACTCAAATCCAAACAAAATTTTTCTTTTCCACCTATAATGTAATTTCTGGTCATCAGTTACAATAGAACAGGTCAATTGTTTGACTAATACAATAAAGCATTCATCTGGAGGGAAGGAATATTGCCGTGATGTATTTTTTTGACATTGCTCACGCTTTTCACATGGTTTGCCACGAGGGTCTAATGTTAAAAATTAGAAAGCATCTGCCCCTTTACTATACCTTATACATACAAGTAACATTCTGGTTGATCCTAGAGTCCTTTTGCAGATTATAGTGCAATAATATGCAATTACAATGATCAAACCAGGCAAAATATACCCCTCAAAGTCATCTCAAACACAATTAGAAATTGCTCATCGACGAGAGGATGAGATTAAACGAAAGCAAGTGTAGGCAAGTTACAGTAAACCTTAACCGCAGAGCCCTGACTTCCATCTGGACAGAAGACTGACCTGCAGAAGACGTAGCGAGTCCAAAAAGATGCGGTTGATCTTAAAAATAAGGGAACATCATTGATGGCTTAATAAATGCTCCATATTTAGTCTAGCCTACATTAAAGATTATGATATGTGGTTTCAAAAAATTGGTTCTACGAGCCACACAATGTGATCAATTTTGGCTTTATTGGATCAGAAGTTTCCAGAAAGCGTAATTTGACGTTTTGGCGACGTTAATTGGCCACCAATATCATACGATATGACGCCGCTAGACTTCTTTGGGGGACTACGTCAAAAACCGTGTTTACGTTGAAGCATTTGAAAACCAATATTCGTCGAGTTACCAACGAGGTGCGGCCTGAAATGTGCGAAAAAGTGGTCGAAAATTACCACCAAAGGATACAATGCTGCAATCAATCCAGAGGCGGTCATTTAAATGACATCGTATTTCGGACATAATGGAGGTCCGCGCAGTATAATGAAATAAAATTTTCATCGAAATTATAGCTTCATGTGTGTTTTATAATATTAAACTTTGCATTTGAACCCGAAAAATGGATAACCCGTTATGAAGAAGAGATAGTACAGATTAAAGCAAAACATAGGGCCAGGATAGAACATCAGACAGATGTTGTAGTTAGGAACATTTGTAACCATTCTGAACCTTCCAGACTCCAGAGAAGTTCCGATGAAAAAATCTCGGTAAGGCTCATCAATTGTTTAGTATTTTCTTTATAAGTTTTCCAAGTTTTCTCTCTCTTTTCCATATCACATAATTCTCACCATTCGTATCTTGAGAAGACAGAAATACGACGTCTTTTAATCTCACAAGACCGCAAGATTTCGACATAACCCGCTTGAGACCACAATGTCAATCCAGCTCGCCACAAACTCTACATTCGACACGCTATTATAAAAACTATATTCAAAATATTGTGCTAGCAATATGTTATGCACTCATCTCTCAATTGTCAGTGTCTTGGCCTCCTCAGTCACATAATCTGATCTACTAAGAGTAACACACAGGTCAACACCATCACGGGAAATGTTGATTAACCTGTCATGTGTTCGGGCCTGGAACTTTTTCATAGAGTTCGCTCTACGAAAAATAACAAATTGGGCACACAACTCCTTTTCGAGTTATTGATCCACCTACCATGTCTTATAATATTTTTTTATTAGTGCGTTTGTGTCTTCCCACAATATTCCCCACAATATTACGTCAGCAGTTACATATTGTCGTCTCAATTTATCACGTCAACCCCCTAGTTTTGTCGCTGTTTTGGCCTTTGCGTGTCTCTTCCCTCTTTTTCTCTCTTCATGTAGGTGTTCATGGCATACCAATCCTCCTTTGGTCTTATCATATTGTCCACTCCATTTTTAAGCCTATTGTTGTCTCAATCCTCCCTCGATTGTTTACAAACCGTGAGCACCTGAATGTGTCGTGTTCCACATCTTTATACACATCGGGCCAGTGAGGGCACTTAGGTAAATTGTACTAGCCTAGGCCTTATAGGTAACTCCTATCCACCGCGAGGTCATAGTTCAATTTTTCATGATTTTAGGCAACCCATTTTTCAATGTTTGGCATCAGTCTGTAGGTTTTCCTTCCTTTCAGCGAGTTGTCTCACCTAATTTGTTGTAATGGCAAGTAGTCTGTGCCATTGCGCCTGAAGACTCTCCGCTCATGTGTTCAGGCCTTGGTCTCTTTTCTCACGTAGCTTAATCTAGAAAGAGAGACATTTGCGTGATTCACGATCCTTTGGTTAATATTTCTGTGAGGTCATATGTACGAATATTGGACTTAAAGGTTCTAAATGCAGACGGAGCCTTATTTGCACCATGAGAGCTACTAACCCACTAGTTGCCATGGACATCTGGTTCCTAAATTAATCCTTCCGGATCTCAGAGGACCGTACACAAAAAGACATTTAACTAAACCACAGGATGACGCAGGAATCGCGCTACTGCCAACTGTCAATGGGGACCGTTATTTAAAGATGTTGAAGGAGGTTTGTTTACCCAGAACTGCACCGAAGGCGTATCCCTTTCAACGTAGCCATCGCTTATGGCGGAGCTCCAACGAAAATTCCCAAACAAATGAATATCCAGGTCACCTGGCCTGACTGCACCATACTTTTTTAATGGGGTAATGTAAAGCAAGACTTACACAAAACGAAACCAAGGAATTTGACTGAATTGAAGTAGTCCATTAAAATAATAATAAGAATTTTCTAATCAGGTGTCGCGTGAACGAACTGAGCATTGCGGTTCATTTAAAAGTTATATAAATTCATTTATTCATTTAAAGTTAGATAAAATAAAATTGCATTTTCTACTCGTACAAAAAAAAAAAAAAATTATGATAAATAAAATACATTGAATAAAAAAAAGTTATTTGAATGTCTTACTGTCGTGCAATCGGTGCGCCACCCTGTGCCATGCGGAAAACTTATTCGTCAAAGACTATATTTAAGATTCAAATGTTTATTGTTGATCTTCTATAAGGAATCGATCCAATAGTGCAAATGAAGCAGAAAAAAATTAATGTAACTGACATTTTTGCACCGGTTTCCCGTTGTGAAGAGATCTTATGCTATTTTTTGCCTCTCAGTTGAAAAGTCAGTATCGACGGAAGATATTATATTGCAGATATCAATAAACACCGTAAAATGTAATTGACTGCCTACAGCAATGATCCTGTGGCGCGATGATTAGTAGACGCGGCTGTCGTTCGCATGATCGCGGTTTCAATCCCGCATACCAGCCACATATCGTCGAGCAGTCGAGTAATCGACAACTCGGATAAATACTCTATGTCCCGTTGGGTCATTTTAAAAATAGAATGCGTGTAAGCTCTCTAAAAGTGAGAACCCTCCCATATCTCATTCGTGAAATGAATGAGAATTTGATTTTGTTTTTTGCTCTAAAATATTGCAATTGTGTTGACCACTGCATTATATTGACTGTAATTCTGCTATAAATTCCTAGACTTGTACTTATTTACAATCAACTGCCCCTAGAAAATTGACCGTAAATTTTGATACAATGATAACATATACTGTGATTAAGCTGTTATTGTTATATGTGTGTGTTTGTTTCAACTTTTTTTCCTTCTTGTTTTTGTCACTGGTAGTTATGCATTGATATGCCTGAAGTTACGCTACTTTCGATGTGATTTCTTATGTTTGCAAATCCCTATAACGATATGTTAATAAATTTGTCCTTCATCGTTGTAGTTTGATATTGTGATTTGTATGTTTTAATTTATTAATTAAATCTCCATTTGGCCTTTAATTAATTATGCTGTTATCATTCTCGTCTAGAGTATAGTTCTTGCACGTGTGCGAAGGAGACCGACAGAAAAAAATAACAATAAACATCTTGAATCAAATTAATTTTATTTCTGTTCATCGCCCCGAACATTTTGTGAATTCCATGTTAATCTGTAAGTTTTGCGTAAATAATCCAAAGTTCCCCGGCAGAGTGGGAAGAGAAAAAAAAAAACACAGTAAATGTAATTTGTTTGTTTCAAGTTTCATTAATTATTCACAATACTTGTGCTTACCAGCTGGGACCTGTTGAATAAGGGGGAAGTTGAATGTAGGCCTATACATATATCTATATGTGTATGATGGTTGCTTGTACTCGTATATGAGTTGGAGGTGTACAAGCTAAATTCTACACCCCACCCCATTATTTGTCCTCAATCTCTTTCACCATATCTCCATCTACACACAAACATCTACACAATATCATGCTCACATCCACTTTTAAACTTTATCCTTGCGAATACATACTTGCTCCACGCACACCCAGACAACCGTAAATTTGTGCTACTGTTGCCAACCTTTTGTGTCAAGGTTAAATTCATTTAGAACACGAAAAAAATTATAACTTTAGAGAGAAAGTTTGAGTTTAGCTTCACTTGGGAGAGTGGCGGCTACCATGCTATAGTTGGAAGGACAACGTGGATTTAGAAGGAAAATGTAATCGAAATGTAATTTGAGAGGAATTCAAATACAAACTATCGAAAAGAAAATTGTTAGCATTTGCAAAATAATTCGCCAGCATTTGCCAAAAATTTGTCAACGATTTTAAGTGCGTTATTAATTACGAATTCAATAAATCAACAGAAAGTTATGAGCTAAAATTATTAAGAGTAATTTCATAAGAAAAATGTTATTTATGGGGTTTGAGTATTGATGTGCTGAAAGATACACAGTTTAAAGTCTTACAAAACAGCAGCCATCTGATGTACATACATTCTGAAAACAAAATGCCAGAATTTGGGCAATAAAACACAAAATATATATTATTCATTCAACTTTATTGTACCGAATTCAAAGTATGCCTTTTCCTGAAAAATTCACTATGACAACGAATAATCCAAATAACAAATCATTTTCCAAGGTCATTTTGCTTCAGTTTTCGCCGTGAATTCTCTCTTATATCTTATACTGGCTGGAAACGGGTGCTTTGAATGATAGTCTTGTGAGATGGCGTTTAATCGCGGTGCAAAATCCATGAGTTGTTCTTTTCCACAAATTTGTTTTTTTTTTGACAAATTCCCCTTCTGAAACACTTCATAAAGCCAATATAATATAAATCTTATTTACCGCTTGGCATTCTTGCAAAAATTCTGAGTGCATAACAATGCGCTAACCAATTAAAACAGTCAACATTATCTTGACAGCTTGTTGACTGATTTGCATTTCAAACTCGTGGAACCATATCTCAGCAACAGTTATAATCCGTTCTGAGCGGCAATGCGTTTCATATTTAAACAATCTCTTGGATACGTGAGGTACAGGAAATTCAATAATTATCTATATCAAACTTATAATAAACACCAATTTTCAGTCACCTTTTCCTTCACTTTATCCTCCAGTTGAAGACGTTGATGGGTGACCAGAGCGAGGCAATTATTCCACCACACCTCCACCGGTTCTAAATGCGGTGTACTGCTCAATATAAACGTGTTTTTGATAGAGTCGACTCTATCAACTCGGCCCAATAAATTACATTTGCAATACAAAATTTACGACAAATTCTTTGTCCTCTACTTAGAGAATATAGAAGTACCAATAATTTGTGGTTAATCGTCCAATTTGTATATTAAGTACCACAAGAAGCGGGGCAATGCAAACCGTTTTTTCACAGAATTAAGTTCACTAAATGTCAGATGCATCCTAAATTACATTGAATTTAGTATAATTGAATTAAAGATGCGCATCTAAGAATATGTGGTTTAAATTAGATAATTTGCATGGGAGATACCGGAAATTTACCCAGCGTTATAATGGAACAGGAATTAAGGATTGGAAGGCAACAATTAGATTTTGATTAATCGTTCAAACTGTATGAGAGGTACCAGATTCGGTGTGGCAACGCCCTCTGTTTTCATGTCCCTAGCATAGTTTATTATGCACACGATGTGCTTCAAATTTGGCTCTGTTCACTGCAATGCTTGAAAGATATGAATCTAAGAATATATGGGTTAAATCGATCACTTGTATGGAAGGTACCAGAAGGACCGCAACAATGCTGCCTATTTCCATTCTCAGGGCAGACGTTTACCCTGTATCAGAAAGGACATTTTTATATCGTCGATTTTTTCAAAATGTATAAGACAAAAATGTAAATGGATAATAATTGTAGTTACTGCAGTCTGTGAATTAGGAATTACCGGCTTACTGGAAAATTACTGGACGGTCAATATTGTCCATCTAATATCGCCGGTTACGATATTAGTACGGTGCAATACTGCTTAAAAGTCTGAAATATGGAGAGATCACATTTTGTTAGTTTCGGAAAGTATCAAAAATAAGAAAATGACGCTAATTGGCGTTGATGGCGTAGATTGCCTGCCATCGTGAGTCGGAACATAGATTAAAAACAACATACCAGTCATCTAAATAAGTAGGCAAGTGTTAATAACGAACGACAAGTTTCAGGACTGTTAAAGAAAATAGATTTTTTATGAGAAATTCGGGTTTATTCAATATCATTTAATAGAATAATTTGTCAAAACTCTCAAAATGCCCTTTTTCTTTTTGCTATAGTCTCGTCGTTTGATACACATCTTTTCTCTGAAACATCCCTTTAAGATTTGCCATCAAACGATACTCATTGAGTATCAGGTCTGGAAAATATAATAAATGAAGCAGCAATTTGTACTTCAACTCATGAAACCATCGGCTTGTAAAATATTTATTTATATTTTTCTTCTCCATCTGAAGATGGATTCTATGAAGATTAGCCTTTTCCAGGGTAATCCACGAATAGACTGCTATGCCCATCCTAAAATCCGGAGGTCATAATCTTACTGACCGACTTTTGCATTTATTGTTATTTTGCACTGGGATTTCACTGGGTTCTTTTCATTCATGGTCCTGCTTTTTCGATTTGCGAGTGCAATTTTGGACAAATGTTTCGTTCATGTCGCAAACTGCATAAAAAAGTCCATTTTTGAGTTTGATGGATATCACCAAAAACGCAGAGTAAGACTCAAAGAAGTGCAACTCAAATACGAATGATCGAAATTACTTGAAATGTTGGCAGGCCATGATTGTTAGGGGCATCTTCTATATATTAGCCTATAGACATTTTATTTACGAATTCATGAATGTATGAGCGAAGAACTTTCTTTAGATCATACGTTAGTTCACAGAACTTTATGCTGTAACAACCGAACGGCCAATGACAGCGCGCTCATTTTTTGACAACCATCAGTTTGTTACGTACCGTTCTATATAGCATATAAAAAAGGTATAAAAATTCAAACGCAATAGTAATATTGCTTCTTATTTGGTTGGAAATCAGTCATTGTTAATGAGCTACGACAATTATCTGTAAACATGTTTGTGTATCGGTAGCATCAAAAACGCCATGGTTGTGGAAATCCAAGAGCGGTAATATATGGCCAAAAAATAACACGACAAAGCTCTCAACCGACCAAAAATTTCCAATGTGTCTGTTCATAGTATGACACAAAGGAACAGTTAGAATAATAGACTGGAATGGAAGAATCGTGTCCAAATAAGGCATAGACGGTTCCATCTTCAGGCAAGGTCATGGAGTCTGTGTTTCGGGATGCGCATGGGATTGTTTTTATTGATTATCTTCAGAAAGGAAAAATCATCAACGGATATGCCAATTTATTGCAGAGTTTAGGTAATGAAGTTATGGGGTAAAAGCCAAAACTGATAGTGTTATTTCATCGAACTGCCTTGATATATTGCGATGTTTGATCTGCTTCATCACGCACCTTATTAGCCAGATTTAATTCCCTCGGGCTATCTGCTACTTCCAAACTTGAAAAAGTGGCTCGGTGATAAAAGATTTGTCAACAATGAAGAGGTGGAGTCTGCGGTTGATAGCTATTTCACGGAGTTTGACAGTTCTTCCTATAAACGGGCTATAGAAGTTATTGAATATCAATAGAAAAAGTATATCTAAAAGGAAATTATGTTGAAAAATAAAGACATTTTTTCCCAACTTTTCAGTGCCTTCTTTGTTAGTTTGGCTAGTTTTGCAATCGCCTTCGCATTATCCAATTGATGCTTTATAGAATTGTGCCAATTATGTGGGCAATAAGTTGTTATAAGTGCACGGAATATATTCCGGGCCGAAAGCTTATTTTTATCAAAAACTTTTCATGATAAAATATCAAGTAATACTCAACAATAAAACCCGGGTACTTTGAAGCTTTGGTCTCTCCTTGAAAATCCCACCGAAATAAATACATCTGAATGCATCACTCATTATATGTCAAAGCTTTCATCAGAATTTTCGCATATTCTGCAATAATGTATCCCTTTGTGACATAGTGCGTTATATTTATTTGCTTCCAACACTTGTATCCAACAGTGCTCCTATCCAACTTTACGCTTGTCCACTTGTTCCTTACTGTGAAATAGAGAACATTGAATGTCTTCACATTTTTTTGCTAGAAACAGTCCTTGTTAGGTTTATTGAATTACACGCTAAAGCAATTGGTCTTCCACACAATGTTTTGGACTTACTCTTGTATGTCTTTATCGGCGCCCTTTGTTCTCAAAACTAAAACACTTTTAGCTGTAGTTAGATTTTCGCACTAAATTTTGAAAACTTTACACCACTTCACAGGGAGGGCGGAAGTAGGAGCTTTACTTGTTGGCGATCAGCGGCGGATATGAAACTGTGCAAGTGTGTTGAGCGAATATTTACACAAAACGATAAATGGAATCAAAAGTTTCAAATCCTATTGTGTGTTTCAAACGCATTCACTCACTCCGCTATCAGCCCATGCACGCGTACCGCCATAACAGCCTTCCAACACAACGGCTTACAACTCAATTTGGGAGTTGTGAACAGCGAAATGAAGGAAGGAACGAACACAAAATGAAATAAAATGCAATTAGACGTAAATTTTTGTGTGCTGGCTTTAGGTCTGATGAAATCGGAATACAACGAAAACAACAGTGGAGAATTATTGACGGTGCAGCAGCAAAAAAAAAAAAAAAAAAAGAGCAGTGCAATACAATTAAAAAATATCAGAAATAAAAGCGTGGAAAACTGATTGCACTGCTAAAATCCAAATTGAATTCACCCGAATATGAATGAAGCGATCGAACGATTGATAGGGGCGCGCCACAGTTCACCCACCCGTGGAACATAAATAAACAAATAACGAAAATTTGCCAAAATCATAAAATTCATTTCAACCCCCTAAGGATATCAATTTTGGGTCAAAAAATTACAAACGAAAAAAAAAAAAATGATTTTTCTGTATAATGGTGAGAGAAAACTATATTGATTGCACAAAGGTTTGCAAAACGGTTTGGAGCACAAATGAAATTCAAACAGAATTTGTTAAAACGATGGAAAAGCTTTAAAGAAGGTATTAAATAAAGAACGTAATTTGAAGCAATGACTTTGAAATACTTGAATTTGTTCGATAGCTTAAGTAAAGTACTCAATTCAATAATACTTAATGGCAGTTTTGTGTAGAAGATAAGTCGGATGTTGGAATTCCCAAAATATTGCGTCTTTAAGCAAAAACGTTTATAGGGAGTGGATTTCTCGCCTATGAAATCCTAGGAATTTTGCTTAGTTCCATTTTCATTTTGTACGTCTGAAAAGTTGGTTTTGTGGATTCTTACAATGTCCGAAAGACGTCGCTGTTTGCAAATTTACAAAAAAGGATTATACCTAAGATTTTCGCCAAACTATCGATTTCATTTGCCCTAAGATTTCCAATTCTACTTTGTAAAGCCCAACTTATGATTGTGTAGAGGCTCGAGCCCTTTATCATAGGCACGATAGTCTCACGATCTAAACATCATCATACTGAAACTTGAACTTAGAAATTACGGAGAAAACATTGATTTTTGCTAAACAAGTAAGAGAGACTTCAAAAGGCGTTTATCAGACATTGTAAGACAATGTAATTGGCAAATTTTCAGTTTTTAATCAGAAACTAACCGGCTCGTTGCCTTGCTTCCATTAGAATTGGACAAACTCCCGGCCTATAATATAACCTGTTGTGATTTTTTGGATGACGATCTATTTGATGACAACATAGATTTTTCAAAAAATGGTCTGGTACTGCCCGCTTTACTCTAGGACGCATTGCTTACCATATCGACAGCAATGTATCAACTATCGTATTAATAACTCCAATAGTTTATGAGATATGACCATTTAAATTATTACGTTGTGTGGGCGGTGCGCCTCCTTTTTGCCCAGTTTTAACATAGCCTAAATGATGATAACTTCGTGATCTGCAGA
>JAHXMU010000072.1:6595089-6639339 GCA_019455685.1 Philornis downsi
CTTTGAAAAGAGGCGGAGAACTTCCCGCATTTTATTCGACCATATCTCTTTTTATGCCAGTAGAGTACGTAGCAAATAGTTCATTAGATAATAGTTCATATAATAGTTCATTAGATAAGTTTGTATGCCCAATCAAGACCCAATGTGGCCTGTAATTCCTTTCTGGTCCGTTAGTTTAGACGCCTATTCCGAAGCAGTGCTTAAATGTACGAACATCCAGACGTTAAATTTTATACATAGGGTGACTTCTTAATCGTATTTTTTTTTAAATCGAATAAAACACTCAAATTTGCATCATGTATTAAATTTTTTATTGGAATCGATAAATTGGTCTTTGCCATTTAATTTTTAAGGATAATTTCATGAAAATGTTATCAGCGGCTCCGTCTCAAAATGTCCATTCAGGAGGTCCAATTTTTCGTCACATTTTCAAGCATTTCGGCCTGTATTCCACGAATAACGCGTGTTATGTTATTCTGTAAGGCTTCAATAGTGATCGGCTTGCCCACATAGACTAATGACTTGACATAACCCCACAAGAAACAATCAAGAGGCGTTAAATCACAAGATCTTTAGGGTCAACTCACCAAATTCATCCCTCAACACACGAGCGGTGTGGCATGTTGCACCTCCCTGATGAAACCACATGTCAACCCAGTTCTACTCAGCCAATCGGATCAAAAAAAAAAAAAAAAGTTCCTTGTGATGATTCAGCAGGTCGGTTATGACGACATTTGTCACAGAGCACGAATTTTGATAATAAATTTTAACGATTTGCAATCGTTGCTCGTTTGTTAGTCTTTCCATGAGGAAATGGCAGGGTGTACTGCACACTTTTCACTTTGACAGATGACGTTTGGACGCCATTACCAACCAGTGCTGCCAACCTGAAAACTTAAATCTTAAAAAATCACCCTATATATGTAGAGATTACAGAGGAAAATTTACATTTCGGTTAATTGACCAATTTGTATGGGAAGTTTCTTTCAGAAGAGGTGTTTCATTCTCAGATATAACTTTATGCAATGGTTGACGTGCGCTAAAATTGGTTGAATTTTGTGTAGTTGAGAGAAAGATAAGAATGATATGTGTTGCTGCAAACTGACACAGTTTAGAACTAGAGAATTATGGAAATCTGTTAATTTGGGAGGTGCTTGAGGAGTTGGTTCAAAGTAATTCATTGCCAGTTTTAAATGATGTTGTCGCATAAAAGGATATAAATTTTCATTCATGCGAATGAAGGTATAGAAATTTTAAAAAGGTTTACTGGAAAAGTGGATTTCACATGAAAAAACATAGCACACATGCTAGATTTTGTATTGTTGTATTTCGTTTCCTATACCCTCATATCGTCCAATTGCAAATAGAAAAGTTATTTATAATCCATTTATATTAACGCTCAGCAATATTTCTGTCAACGCCTCTTGTATAGAGTTCATTATCCTCCACCCGTAGGCCTCATTCAATGAGCCTGCAAAGATAAATTAATGTGTATAAATTCATCCAGTTTCCATTCAAAGAGTCAAATACATTTCGTTTCTTTAGTGGAGTGCTGTAAACTATTACGAGTTATGCATTTTTCGGTTTCAAAAGTAAAATTGAATAAAACAGACATAAAGATATGATTTCGGTGACACTTTTATGCTTGGACCCTGCCATTATGCACGAAATACATCGTCATTTACCTCAGCGATAACTTGACGAATGTTGGTATTAAAATACTCCAACGTTTGGGGATTATCCGTGTAAGCATTTTCTTTGAAGTAGCTCCACAAAAAAAAGCGTAACTACATCAAATCGCAGGATCTTGGTCACCAAAACGTTACATTACGCTTTCTGAAAACTTCTCATGCATAGAGATGGGTTTAGACCCGGGTATTTACCCAACGCTGGGTATTTACCCACTTATACCCAATTTCATACCCGGATATTTATCTAGTTTTGGGTAAATACTAATTTGAATAACAAATACTTGTTGTTACGTAGAGTAACAGAAATGTGAACATTTTCGAATTTATTTTGAACATATTTTGTTTAAGTGTATTTTGTTTATGCATTTCTTGATGAGTTTTGGTCAGATAAGGCAGTTGTGACTGCATCAAACATAACAAAAAGCCGGTACAAAAGCCGATAAGGCAGTTGTGACTGCATCAAACATAACAAAAAGCCGGCACAAAAGCCGATATAAAATCGCAGTTACTTAGCGAAATCTTTTGGGAGCAATTAAATTTGAGCTCAAACATATTTGGTTGCATTACAGAATGGATTTGTGAGCTCGAATCAAATGAATTTAATATACACAGAGTATATTTCGCCTTTAATAAAATTAAAAGTAAGCTTGAATTAGAGTTTGCTTCAAGTATGATACTGAATGATGCCGAAAAAACTGAGCTGTCAATCATATTCAATGAACGATTTAAAAAAACCATAAAACCAATACATTTAGCTGCGAATTTGCTAGATCCTAAGACACAAGGAAGTGATCATGATCCGTCTGAGGAGGTAGATGCATTGGAATTCATTCACACAATGTCACAGGCGCTAAACATAACAAACATATGTTATGGCAGATTTTGCCAATTACAAGGGCAGAAATGATTTCTGGGCAAAAACTTTTGTCTGCAGCTGTTTGGATTAAATTTCTCCAGTAACTTGGTGGAAAGGAATTTGTGGAAGCACTCAATTAAGCAAATTAGCTGTTCGAATTTTAACAGCTCCCTGTACTTCAGCTGCTACTGAACGTTCCTTTAGCACCCACAGCTTCATTCACTCCAAAAAAAGGAACCGTTTATCAACACAAAGAGCAGGAAAAATAACATATATATCGTGCAACTGGAACTTGCTTTTTAAAAATAGTTTATAACCTTCAACAGTAAGCACGCGCTCCACTCAATTAGAAAATTCCATGAATTCTTCACTAGAAGGTACTCAAGACGATATCCCTTCAACTTCAACAGGAATCACGCACTCTACTCTATATGAATTTTTATTGGATACGGACTGCAACAGCGATTACGATTAAATTTAAAAATTATTTCATTTGTTATTAAAAAATCTAATTCATAATAAAAAAATAAATTCAATTGATCTTAAGCTCGATAAAAAATAATTTTTTTAATATTAAATTCTTGTAATTTATTTAAAATTTTCTTTATTCTAATTTATACCCACATTTTGGGTAAACACCCAGGTGCTTTGGTAAATACCTGGGTATTTGCCAATAAATACCCGATTTACCTTTTGGGTATTTACCCTTGTCCCATCACTGCTCATGCAGTAAAGCCAAAATCGGTCGTGTTCTGTGGGTCATGGCACTGTCTTGTTAAAATCACATATGGTCCAGTTCACAACCTCTGAAATGACGGTAATCGTTCCTCCAGCGTCATTTTCAAAAAAGTACTTCCCACGAAATTTTTAATTTTTTCTGGATGCAATTGCTATTCCACCATCACTGCTGGGTTCTCCGACCCCATATGCTACAATATTGCTTGTTGACGTAACCACGGAGTGAAAAATGAGCTTCATCGCTGAAGAAAATTTAGAAAGCACCCAATCAGCATATCTACGGCGTTAGGAATGGTCAGTCGGCTTTAATTGTTGCGTGAGTTGGACTCTACCTGTATATGGATGAAGATGCAAATCCAAATGCAAAATTTGCAACAATGAGCCGTAAGATAGGTCTAATTGCCGAGATCGCCGTGGAATTGACAAATTTGGTTTATCTGCCACACACTTTCACTAACTGAGGCTATATTTTCGGCAGTGCGTACATTGCAATGATGCACAGACCCAAACACACCTGTAACGCCTACTGTCTCTTCAACCATAATCGATTATAATCACCCCGTAATGCACAAAAAGTGCGGACGTTTGAATCACCACTTTTGTAGTCAGTTCTAACTGTTTTTACGCGTTCTTCGGTTGTTAGACGTTTAGACCTTTTACTAAATAATTAATACTTCAGATGACAGATATTTGACAGCTGACAGCCTTACCAGACCGATGGGTTTGAAACCACTAAGTGGATAACCTGCTACTATCAATAATGACCTACTATTTGTATTTTGTAGCGTATTTAATTTAACAAATTACCACACTTATGTTGAATAATTATTACAAAGAACTCTCGTAATTTCTGCCCCTCTCATTGTCACTGCGTTATGTTGCATTATTCAGGTTTCTCAGCAATGTAAGTAAGTAACTTTTGGCACCATTTTCTAGTTCAATTTTATTTGCAGCTAACGAACATTGGCGGACCATTATTATTCGTTAAACTTTTGATATATTATATGATTTGGATTTTCGTTACAAATTACTTTCTACTTCAGTAATGACATATTATGCGAGTAATGACAAATATTTTCCTCCATTGCTTTTACAACGTGACGTGGCCAAAGAGGGGATTTCAGTTTTACAATTTTTGTGACTTCTTTGTTTAGTGCAATTCATCTTTGCAACCGGAGCATTCACATGGTTAAAGTAAAAACCTGACATGATTTTCAATTTGTCACAGTTTCTAACCAACCCCAAGAATACGGGGACTCTGCCTGATAGTTGTTAAAACAGTTGTAGAGTAAAGTGTAAGGGAAAGAGTTTTCTATGAAAATAGTTGTATATTTCGAAGGAAAGAGTGTTGCACGAAGTCTATTCGCAAACAGAAATCCTTTATGATGACTTTCTTTGGATGCATCGCAAAGAAAGTATCATATTTTATATAAATACCTTAAAAGACCAGCACTGAAAGGAAAATTTGTTATTATTTTTATAGAAGGGAGAGGAAATGGGGATATTTAAAAGTAGTTTTTTAACCCCACCAAAGATCAATATTCTTATAATAAAAGCTGATATAAATTATGCTAAGATCAAAGGAATAGCAAACAAAATGAATTCAAAGGAGTCCTCAGTGAATGGTGCTCGAAAACTACCGCAAACTGCATATCGAGAGAAATTTGTTTACAAATTTTGAAAAATACTTGCAGTCAGAGTTACGAAGAGTCAAATGTTAAAATGTTTTCATGAATACGGAAGTAATAAATGGTAATAACATAACATTTCTGAATGTAGTTAGAATTCACACGTATTAGATTTTTTGCAGAAAGCCGGCTTCTGAGTTATTTGAAATGTCACATTTTCATAAATATTGGAAAATACTGGGCCATTAAGAGTCAAATGTTAGGGCAAAAAGAGCGCTGAATTCGAATGTGTGAGTTGCTCATCCTTCTTTTGATTCAATTTTGTGTAGACGCGCAGCCATATTTTTTATGAAATAAATTTTTTTCTGACATAAAGTTGTTCAATTTGACGTCGAATAAGCAAATGGAACAGGGCAAGAATTCGCGAAGCCAAACTATTTATTTTCAGTCTGTGGCAGAGAATTTGTGACAAAAGAGTTATTGTTAATGCACAGATGATAAGACCACGTAATAACAAAAATATAATCCAATGCCAGTCGACATTTTTGATGCACTCTCCGATGTATACCACATTTTGATCATTGCCGAAGTCTATTCGTGCACTGATTAATATGACCCGTACCAATCAATTGTAAAATTTGAATGTCGGTGTACCTCTCATACAACTCAGGATTCATGCAACGCCCGTTAAAAGTTAGGAACCCGAATATTTTACGGATTACTTTTCTTTCGAAGTCCCGCAAAACTGATTTGTCTGTTCGTGTTTAAAGAAGAATCCAGTACTTAAAAAAACTTGTATTGAATTTGGGTTGAAAACATACTCGAAATAAGTATACCAAATCCACTCAGTACTAGTAAATTTTACTAGAAACGAGTAAGTGAAACTTAAATTGACCAATTTTTACTTGAATTGAGTAAGCGAGAAAGTAAAACTTACTTGAAGTAAGTGCGCAGATTACCCCGAGTGATTTCTTAAATATTTTGAGTAAAGCGGTATTTGGCGCTATGTGGAGCTAAATTTTACTCTATTTGGCTTCGTTTTGACCCAAAATTAGCTCACTTTTTTGAGTCTATGCCACTCGGTAAAACGTAGGGCTAAATATAATTGAATATAGTTGGGTGTTTGTCCGCCGAGAGAACTTTTTGTCATTAAAGTCTACAATTTGCAAGCAATATTCCTTCCCTAAGGAAAACGAAGTCATTACGGTTGGAAAAGTTCATGCGAGGTCAGAAACGAGTAGGTTGTTTTTCCTCCAAAACAAATATCTTGATATCTTCTTTTATCGCCAGACCTACTGTTGACTTCCCAATTTTCCCACATAATAATCACAAAATTATGTTTAAGAGGTTATACGATAGGTTGTTGCCTCACTTAATGCGTCGTTTGACGTTAAGTAACTCACTCAAACTTGCCCATGGCTTTCTGTAATTTTGATTGCGACGAACTGTCAAACGCAGCTCTTTATGAACATGTTTCTGATCTTCTTGAATTTTCTCCAAGTTTTGTGGTACATCAAATATTACTGATATGATTCAATTAACGCAGATCAGACTCTTTAATATTTCACCTATTACTATCGACGGCATCTCATAGACGATAAGTGAAAGGCTGATACCAGTATAGTTGGCTGGGTTAAATTGGAATCATGGGTTAGATTCGAATCATCAATTCAACGAAAATATGTTTAGGAACTGATGACTGTTTATTATCATCTCATCGCCACCGGTTTTAAGCAACTTTTGTGTGATTTATGATATTGTCAGTTTGATCTTATTTAGAGTTCTTCTTTCAGTTGTATAGCTATCCGAAATTTGCAAAATATAGAAGAGTTGTTGCGGACACACTGTGCGCATATATGACCAAATTTATATTGTTTCTCTCACACGGAGTCGAAACATGTACCTTTTTAGCTCTTAATTTTTAACTTTTGATGCAAGCTTCGGTTTCCCCTGTCCCTTTACATTTCTCACTTTTTCCACAACCGTTTTCCCCGCCCTTTTCCTTCTTCTTCCATTACTCGGTCACAGCTCGTATTATACTTGACTGCCCTCTTGTCATGCATGTGGCGTCCTTTCCCCTTACAGGTTTTTCGGATGGACCAAACTCCACTACCATGAATGGTATTCTCAATGGCGTCCCAGAAGAGGGAGACTTGATATTGTCAAACTCTTCCAGAATGCCGGAATTTTAAAGGTCTTACTTATGTAAAGCGTGTGGAAAGTCGTCTTTGGCGATGACCTGTCTATAAAATGCCTAAGAAAGGTGTGATTTTCGAGCAGTTCCAGGCATTTTTTATGCAGGCCTGATAGAAGGTCTTTCCACTGATACCATGTTTGACTTTGTTTTTCTATTTGAATTCTGAAAGTTGACATTTTGAAGGAAAGTAGAGATAGTACAACACATTGCATTTTCCTTCCTCTTCCAAAGGAAATGAATAGGGAATTTGTTGGAAACCTTAGAGAATCAGTCGAAATATGGTGTTACAATAACAAGACATTCCACTTCGTTTGCTGTTTTAAGGACTGCCGAAGGTGCACCAAATGGAAAGAAGGTGTTGTTCACACTTATGTAGAAGTGCAAGAACGAAATGAATTTTCTTGAATTTTCGGAAATGCATAAAGCCTCCTGCAGCACGAAAAGTACAACCTTCTCCTTAAGTCCTTTTATGACCTCTAATTTTCCGAATTTATGTAATGTGATATTTTTAAGTTCCTTCTAAAAGGCTTTCCATTAGGAAGCGAGGATGGAAGGCCTTGCGTCCCAATCTCATATAATGATAAACGGAATGAAATAGGTAATGTGGATGGAAAGCATTCCGGATCCTACACAGCCCGTTGGGCTGTTCCAAAAACTGGTTTTCTGAGACGCTCTCAAAACGTGGTGTTATAAATGGAAGAGGCTACACCAAAGATTGAAGCGCCCGGAATTTTTATCTACACGAGGCATTTAATAGATAATAACTTGTATTTAAATAAGTAACTACACAAAGTATGACTATTACTTTCTACATTATTGTGGTAAATTTCTAACAGGTTGTCATTAAGGCCTTTCATACTCTATTCTACATATTGGCCTTCTAGAAGGTCTTTTGAAGGCCTTTCAGAAGACCTTATGAACCAGGCTTACTTGAAAATATGCAGAAGAAGGCGTTATGGAAATGTTATGAGCGGAGTATTACTAAAAGAACTTACAGAATACCTAGGCAGACATGCCTTCTATTAGGCCTCCAGAAGAAGACTTATCAGGTTTTCTGAAGAGCAAATTTTACGACGCCTTTTGGAGAGATTGTCATTGTGATCAAAAATGCATTTGATTTGTAATATTATAAGTTTTGTTCAAATACATGTAAATAAAAATGTCGTTTTAATGTTCTTTTATTCCTTTCTTTACTACTTTCTCCAGAGATTCTTCAAACGAGACTAATAGAGGAGAAGAAGTTTTGTTTTCTCTTTTCATTGAAATTTGATCATCTCCCATATAATGATACCTATAAAATTTTTATTTTTTGTTGTTAGGTTGGTGACATGAGTAAGATTATACGTAAGATCTATACCAACCACTGTCTTCCATAAAACAGAACTTCATTTGTCTATAGAACATTTTAGAAGGGAAATGGAAGTCATTCTAGAAGACCTTCTTGGGGAAACGCAGGCTGGAATGACTGTTGAATAAAATAGAAGGTAAAGGAAACCAGTAGGACGGACTGAAAAGCAAAGGTGTTGTTATTTTTCCCGTTGGGTTAGGTCCGCTCCAAAATTGCCAAATAATCGTACACGAGCCAACAAACATGTGAGACTACTAAAGGTTTTTTATCCTTAAATTTCTAATCTTAGTAAACGGTGCTGTCGTCTTCCGCAGATCGGCAGTGCTTTTACTTATGACGTTGTTGTAAAATATGTTACATGACAAAATGAGATTCTATTTGACAAAAGCAAGCAAGCGAGCAACGTAAATATTCTGCGACCTTTACACCGAATTTTTAATTCTCAAGCTAACGCTCGGAGTTACTATTATAACTCTTGTAAGCTAAGAAACTGTTCAATTTGAATTTAAAACTGAATTTGTTTTTATTAGACGCATGGATGGAAAACCATAATTGGGCTTACCAAAGTTTTGATGTTGTTCCAATAGCGTTTGTTCTGAAGTTTGTGAATTTGTAAAAGTATTCTAAAATTTTACAAATAATCAAACAGCAAAACTGTGGAGTATTCTGAGGTGCAAATTGATAGGAATTGATAACAATTTCGTTTGATTATATTATTTAAACCGTTTGTAATATGACAACGAGATCGAAAACAAAACTAATGTTACATCTTTATTTGTATACGAGGTAATCCATTTAGTGTTTTTAAAACCGCCGGTTTGGCAAAGCTGTCAGCTGTTAAATACCTCTCATCTGAAGTGTTATTTATTTAGTGGAAGGTTTGCCGTTTACGAAGAACGCGTCAAAAACGTCAAAAAGTTAAACGTGGGCACTTTTCGTGCATTACGAAGTGATTATGAGCGTCACAATCGACTTACTGTGCAAACAGTTGGCAAGGTTATAAGGCAATTTGAAGAGACTGTGTAACGCTTCCAATCTCTTCAAATTTCCTTATGTGGTCAGACGTGTGCATCATTTGTGAAAGCGTAGCGGATAGTCCGAATTTTAATTCAGAACGCTATGGCCGTAAGATGACCAACTTTTTTTGGCCTGCAATTGCAGGACGTCGTTTGTGGGTCTACGTCAGCAACTGTGTCTACACGGATAATCCCCAAGCGTCGGAGCAGTTGAAAATCAACATTCGTCATGTTATCGTCGAGATAGTGCCCGAAATGTGCAACAAAGTGGTCAAAAACCACCTCAAAAGGATCCACCGCTGCAACTGATCCAATGGCTGTCATTTAAATTACTTTATATTTCATACATAATGGCAGGGTCAAAGCATTGTATTGAAATAAAAGTTTCATCAAAATCATAGCTTTATGTTTGTTTTAATCAACCTTACTTTTGAAACCGAAAAATGGATAGTCCCGTATTAAGAGATATAAATTTTAAAATTTTTTTACATTTTAAAAAACGTTCTCCTTTTTGCCGATCTGCTGCTTGTAATTTTATCTTTATTGTGCCTTCTGGAGGTAGACGACATGTCGCATTTTTCTTATTAGCATGGGCAAGTATTCTATTCATCACATCTATGGTTGCTCAATATTGATTATGGACATTTCTTCTTTCACCTGCTCAAATTCTTAAACATTTCTAAGGAGGGCCCGTAACATTTGCGTAAGCGGAATAATTAAGTTGTGTTTTGAAGTAAGTTTTTTAAGTTTATTTCTCTTTCCACTCCTAGTTTGTTTGAAATAGTGTATTTAATTGTGTTTAAACTTTCCATGAACTAAAATTCATATCCAACTCTCTGTCCTTCTCTCTCTTTGCAGGTGAGTACAATATGCGCTTTTGATAGTTGTTAATTTACCACCGTAATAGGTTAATGAAGAGGTAAGTCCTTGAGTGTTAATGTCCTTTAATGAATGAAGGATTGATTGGCATTGTTTAACATTACCATAATCACTTCGCTAAGAATTGCTTTAAGAATACAATTTATACTCATTTAACTTTGATTGTTCTTTGTTATACAGGGCAGCGCGAAATTGTGCTACAATAAGAAATTCGAATAACTTTTTTTAATTAATGTATGTATATAAAAAATTCAATTTTATTTTATACAACTAACTGGTTTTGAAAATGAAAGACCGTAAATTACCTGCATGCTTATTCAAGCATTTACGACACTTGATCAGAAAATTATTCATTGCGGCCTAAATGTTTGAAGTGGGGATCGCCTCAATTTTTGGTTTAGGGGACTGCTTCAATTCAGTTAAATTCTTTGGTTTCGTTTTGTACACCTCTTGCTTGATATAGCCTCGTAAAAAAGTCTGGTGCCGTCAGGTTAGGGGACCTTGGGGAATAGCTGGAGTTTCTGGATGTTAGTCTGTTTAGGAATTTTCGTTGAAGCTCCGCCATAACCGATCTGGCTATGGGAGCAGGTGCTCTGTCTTGCTGAAACCAAATGCTGTTGAAACGGCTACATCTTCGGCGCAATTCTTGGTAAAAAAAAACTCTTTTAACATCTTTAAATAAAGATCCCCATTGACAGTTGCTGTTACACCGTTTTCTTCAAAGAAGTATAACAATACACATTGAAGAAATTGCGCATCACACAGTGACTCGTTTTGAATGCAGTTCCGTCGCATAGAGTATTTCTGGTTTAGATTCACTCCATATACGGCAATTTTGCTTATTTACATTGCCGTTTGGATCAGACATATACAAGCAATTCATCAAGTTGTTGTCTTCTTCAGCTATTTCAATAGTTTTTTGGCAAAATTCTAAGCGAATAGGGAAATCCAGAGAGCTTAAATTGCATGTAATTTGGTCTTTGTAGGGAAACATGTTTAATTCATCATGAATTATCCGTTGTATATATTGGAGCAAATTTAGTTTAATACCGATAGTTTAACATTAATGTGTTAAAATTGGCATACACCTTCAATATGAATCTTTTCAATATATAAACATTTGTTGTTTGCAGATAAATAAGTAATTTATATGCCGTTGAATAACTGAAGCGAAAGCCTGTAAGAAACAATTTCATTCAGCGTTCATATTTACCCACCCATGAATAATTCATGCGCAATATCTTAGAATGTGGGAATAAATCGATTGGAATGAAATACGAAATGTACACATTATCCAGATGAACACAGTCCAATATTCATGGGTAATCAAATTAGTTAATTTAAAAAGACAATTCGAATCATTATTGTCGTTCCCAGGAATCAAAAGTGCCGCCATAAGAGAAGTCTTCAATAAAGATCATAGATCATTTTGAACCAAACAATATTAGGCAACAGCTTACCATTCAACCTTCTCAATATATTTTTAGAGATGACTGTAAGGAGAGTTACAGTTAACACGAGTGGCAAATAAGTGTTTTCAATATTAAGTGCATTCAATACTGCATGCCAAATAGCACAATATTTGTCACAACTACTTATCCTGTTGTGGTGCACCTCGATTGCAAGGCTGCACGAACGCAAGGTTGCATGAACTTTTGAAACATCGATGAATTTAACATTGGGTTATCACAGAAGGTGAGCAGTTGCAATTTGACAACCAATCAGTACTACTTATGTAGTGCTGTTATGTACAATAGTTCTGGCGTTACGTTTTCAGGCATATTTCTATAAAATATTTGTTTTTTAAGTTTATGGAATTATAGAGCGAAAATTAAAGCTTTAAAAGCAGATTAATGTAAACTACCAACTCATATCTTGCTGGGTTATGTAATGAATTAATTTATATAGAGGGTGATTTTGTAATCATATTTTTTTTTAATCGACTAAAACACTCAAATTTGCATCACATATTAAAATTGGTATCGATAAGTTCGTCTTTGGCAATTAATTTTTAAAGATAATTTCATGTAAATGTTGTCAGCGGCTCCGTCTCAAAATGTCCATTCGGAATTTTCAATTTTTCGTCACTTTTTCGACCATTTAAATAGTGTCCGGCTTGTCCACATAGACTAACGACTTGACATAACCCCACAAGAAATAATCAAGAGCCGCTAAATCGCAAGATCTTGGCGGCCAACTCACAGAGCCAAATTTATCCCTCAACATATCCATTGTTTCACGAACAGTGTGGCATGTTGCACCGTCCTGATGAAACCACATGCCAACCAAGTTTAACTCAGCCAATTGGGGCAAGAAAAAAATTGCGTATCATGGCTTGATATCGTTCGCCGTTGAAGGTAAAGTTTCTTCCACGGTCTTCTTTAAAGAAAAATGGATCGATGATGCCACCAGTCCATAAACTACACCAGACTGTCGTTTTTCCGGATGCATCGGTTTTTCATGTATGGCATGTGGCTGTTCATCACTCCAGATGCGACAGTTTTGCTTCATCGCTAAACACAATTTTTCGATAAAACAGCGGATTTTCATTGAGCTTTTGACCCATTCACCAAAACTTAGACGTTGTGGTGAATGACCTACCACAGCGCCTAATTTTTAATCATTCCATGATGAAATGGCAGAGTATACTGTACACTTTTCACTTTGACTGATGAAAAACTTAAATCTTAAAAAATCACGCTATGTTAGATGTCAATATCTCGTTTTCTTTTTTGTAATATAATATCGTTATATTGAATCGTTATTCCGCAAAATATGTATATTACTAATATATTTTCGAGGGATGGCAACTTCCCATCGGAAGCAAAACATTTCGTTAGTTTAAACCATTATTTTTCCTAAAGTAGCATAGTTTTTACTACTTTGAAGTAATATAAATTTAGGTTACTGGAAACAATCTGAAAGCGCCTCTGCTGGAAATATAGAATCGACACGTATTTCTACCTTGCCGAAAATGAAAATGTTCTCTCTTTTGGATTACTTCCAATTTGTTTTACTGGGATGCTTGCAAACGCTGAAAATATAGATAAGCCAAAAACTGCGAACCGTTACTGCAGTTTTCTCGGGCATTGAAAAGGATTCACCAACAGCGGATCTGACAGTATTATGAAAGCAAAACGACATTATTTGTCTTGATGAACAATGACTACATTCGATTGCGAGATTGCATGAACGTCGACAACTATACTTTTGAAGCGGTAGATGAATTTGTCCAACTAATGATGTCAAGCGATTTAATAAGAAAGCCCCCGCTTGACGAACAAAAGTCCAATAGAACCGGGCACTAGACTATCTTGCTAAACAGTGTATAATCTTGAATTTTATCTTTAGTGAATGTATCAGTTTTGGCAGTCTTCCAGAGAAAACTCGCTAACGGAGAGTAGCAGCGTCGCACGCATCGTGAGCTATGTAAACTGTGTACTGACATAGGCGCTATCAAGTGCACCAAAATACAACACTTGAATTTGGTGGTTCGTAATAGATAAAAATAAATACGAATTTATTCTTTAAATTCCACTTAAAAAAATGCCCAAGCAGTCAAATGGTATGTGGTTTGGTACGTGGTATGCATATGAGCATGATGCGCAGTCTGTCACGACATTTAATATATGTTTCACAGCGCCATAGCTAAATCTTTTCGATATTTCTGTGGATCAATAGACATGAACATTTTGTTGGTGATTGTCGAATTATTCGGTATCAAAAGTGAAGAAATTACTTGGCGGCCAAATGTAATATTGTATGGGAATGTAACCAAGCACGACTCAATTTCAAGATGAGTAAAACGACGACCATAGGCGTAGCAAGGGGGATGCTATTGTGCTTAGCCCGCTCGGAACATTTTAGCACCCCCAGGGCTTTCGAGTTAGGTGCATTGAATTAATTTGAATTTACTCTCGTTGAAAATTATGAAAAATCATCACAGGACATTCCTAACGATTTAACGCTATTTGTTGGCTGAAATGAATTTTTTATATCTCGGCAGAAAACGCAATTGGTATCCGAATAAAAAAAATTCGGAATCAGTTTTTGCTTGATTGAAAGTATCTGAAATGATTATTCATAGGGACATCCAAATCGCTGGATGAAAGATTGTGAAATATCTACCAAACGTTAGTACCCGCGACTATTGTTGGCATGATCGTGGGCTCAATCCCGCATACAGCCAACTATCATTATTTGAGCGACGTTTGCGTCGATGTGTTTGACAAACACTTTGAGTGTTCGAGTATTCGATATGTCTGGTGAATGCTTCTCAAACTGTGATGTTCGAAATCATCATTAAACTATAGGTCCGTTAAGTGAGTCTCTCCCATATCTCATTTATATGATCCATAAAATGATATTTGCGTTCAAATTCCAGCAAGGTGGCATCTAAGACGCTGAATGAAACAGTAAAAAAAAACTGGTAAAAAATTAAAGCGCTGCCCAATTTGATATTTTATCGAGAACTTTGTCCAAATTCACAGTTCATCACCTTATGTTCTTGCGCTTTAGGGCTGAATATTTTCTAAAATGCTGCTGCTGTTGTCTCATAAAACAAATTGAACGTAAGGAGAAGAAGTTTTTAACTTTTTACTTTGTGCTTTTTGGTGGCATATTTGTCAGCTCTAATAAATTCACATAATTTTGTTCTTTTTTAACATACATCTTTTTTCTTTATTTATTGTTCACTTGAAAAATAACACATTTTTATTAATTCTTTTTAATGACTTTTAAAAACAATTGAATTTTAAAGACCTCCAAACTCTGCATGGCTAGAAATAATCCGCATATATTGGTTCCTGCTTGCCATAACAGTAACAGAAAATTTTGGTGCTATAAATTCCGGAGACCCTGGAACCAACGAAAATGACAGTTTCTTAAAAAAAGTATTTTTATGTCATAATTTCTCTCAGTTCTGCCATAAGAAGCCTAAGGCTGATGTCAGAGTGGACGCTATAAGCGATGCGAAGCAAGAAGCGATAATATTCGCTGCGATCTGCAAAGAGATGACATGTCAGAGTGAAAGCTTTCAGCAAAGCGAGGAAAATTTATTTTCTGATTTTCATCTCAGTCGAAGTCATAGTCGTAATGGATTCGGACGACGAATTTTTTGCGTCAGCAGCAGTATTAAATGTTGTGATGAAAAAAACAAACAAATCAAATCAATCAAAACCGTTTGAATGGCGAATTTCATACTTTATATACGAATTTGAGGCAGTTCCCAGAAAAATTTTTCAATTACACCCGAATGTCAATAACTACTTTTAACTATATTTTGGAGAAAATTGGTACGAAGTTGGAAAAATGTTGGTCAAATTTTGTTACCCACCCCATAACGCCTTGTGAAAAACTGATAATAACTTTGAGGTAATTTTGTTTTGTATACATTGTTTATATTTATTACTTAACATATATATATTATATATTAGTTAACATATATTAAAGTTTGTATCCATATTTAGTTATTTTGGGGCAGCATTATCTGTATTTCCTTCATCAAAATGGGAAAAAACAATCTTTTGAATTTCCATTCTGCAAAGCATTTTTTTTCGCATATCCATAGATTTCATATATGGCAGAAGGCTCTCAAAAAAAGCTAGATCATCGTCGCCCTTTGGTGCATTGACTTTCTTTTCAAATAATTTTAGTTTTTCCTTTTCAATGGCCAGTAGTTGAGACGGCATGTTTAATTTTATTTTTTTCTTTTTTGGAGTAAAAGTCTTTTCCTCATCAGAGTTACATAAATCAGCCAAGTTTTGCGACAACGCGGTGTCTAGCGAATCTTCAAACTCCGGAATACTTAAAGTACTATTGGAGCAGCCGGCGTCCAAATTGCCAAACGATTGTCTAGGCTTCATTTGGTCTTTCAAAAACATTAGTGCTTCAAAGTGTGGCCATGAGGTATAATGATCAGCATCAGGTCCACAATCTCCTGACTTTTCTATTGGCTTCTTTTTGTATTCATTCCGAAACTGGTCTCGAAGATTATTCCACTTTTTTTTTAAACAGTCCTCTGATAGTTAATAAAAAAAAAATGTAATGTATAAACAAAAACTTAACTCATTGCAGATATTTAGCAACGGGGGCTTCGTTTGCATCATTGGCTTATTCATTTAAAGTAGGAAGGACTACTGTCCGTTATTGTCAAGGAAACCGTCACTGCTCTTTGGAAGGAGTTGCAGCCAAAGCATATGCCACAGCCTACAAAAGAAATGATTAGTCACATAGCTGACGAATTTTGGAAATTGTGGAACTTTCCAAATTGTGCTGGGGCTATTGATGGGAAACATATTCGCATTCAGTGTCCACCTCATTCAGGATCTATGTTTTATAATTATAAAAAATATTTTTCAGTGGTTCTTCAGGGAGTGGCTGATGCGAATAGCAAATTTATTGCTATTGAAGTTGGAGGATATGGCAAACAAAGTGATGGTGGCACATTTAATACATCGCAGTTTTATCGACAACTTAAATCTCGACAGTTCATGCCGCCAGATACTAATTTGCCTGGAACAAATATTAAAATGCCCCATGTTTTTGTAGGCGATGAAGCTTATCCGCTATTAGTAAATCTTTTGAGGCCATACTCAAGATGCATTATTAATGCTGAAAAAGAATATTTCAATAGCCGACTCTCTCGAGCGCGAAGGTGCATTGAATGCGCTTTTGGAATAATGACTTTCCAAATGGCGTTTGCTCTGGAAGCCAATTGAAACCGGTCCTGAGTTCGTTGATCTTTTGGTAAAAGCAAATTGTATTCTTCATAACACAATTAGTGACCTTGAAGGAAGTCCCAATATCAATCAGGACACACACACACACATTGAAAATAATAGAAGTGAAGAGTCTTTTCATCCTACTAATTTAAGAACAGGACAACTTGTTCGAGGTGCCTTTTGCAGTTTTATATGTACACATAGGCTGTAATATTATATATCCACTAATATAAATAAATACAAAACTTACTTGAAATTTCCAAAGTGTCTTCAATTTCCTTCCAATTTTTCTCAACAACCAGCCGGTTGTGGTAATTTTTTGATTTCTGGTCCCACAAAACCGAACGCTTAAAAATTTCAGATATTAATTCTTCAACGTTTATACAAAGTTCCTTGCTCATTTTTATAGTTTGTCACCGTGACAGTTCGATTGCAATTGACACCAAATTCATAAAAAAGTGTATCATTTTGAAACAAACTGTAATTTAAGCTTAAGTTGCAAAAAAACATATTTCACATAAAAACCAACGGAACTTTAAGTTTAATATGCAACAAAAACATACGTATAACCAAAGCGATATCAAGCGATAAAGCGATTCAGAATCACTTTCTCGCAATTCTCTTCATTTGCCGCTTTGGCTCTCTTCTCGCTTCGCCCGCACTCTGACATGTTTTAGGCGATTACTTGTAAATATGCATGCAGAGCTTTCTCGCGCAGAGTCGCCCAATATTATCGAATCGCTTATCGCGGCCACTCTGACATCAGCCTTACACATTTATGTAACTCTTTGTAGCAACTTGCATAACACGCTGTGTACAATGAATTTCATATATGTACTTACAGCTGTAATCATAACAAGTGCATTTTGGAAAATTTTGAAAATCGATTATAATTTGTTTACGCATACAAATCATGTTTTTTACCTTCCTCCAAAGAATGAAGAACGTCCATAAAGAAATATTTAATGTACCAGTTATCTTTTGACCAAACGTGTTGCATGACTTTCCAAGCCGATTGGGTAGTGTCTGCCTTAAATGTTTATAAAACTTCTTAAAACTGGGCACAGCCTAATATTTTGATAGATCGTAGATAAGAATTACAAATGGGATACATCGAAACGGCGTTTCTAATATCCGATACAAATTGATCACTTTTTAAAAATTTTATCCCTGTAACTCCTAATCCGTAAGATGCTGCTATCTAAATGTTTTCCATCGTATTGCATCATAATACTTGGCACAATTTAAAAAAAAATCGACCGATTAACTATACCTCTTCTAGTCCCTTCCGTCTTAATCCATATGCTTTTAGGTCTGTACCTGTTATTTATTTGCACGAATATCAAATCAAGTTTAGTTAAGTTTAGTGCATGATAAGCGTTTACTACAATAAAGTTTGTGAACGAGGGCGAACATCAACCACCGTTTTTCCACCTCCTATATAACCCCAACAAAAATGAGCATCTAAAGATATCTGCAATTCGTGATCCAGATGTAGTAAAAATGTTATTAATCATCGATGAATTTAACATGGACTTGTCGTAGAAGGGATTCCATTGTTTTTTGCCTATGATTTGTATTCAAATTAATATCGGTGCAAAAAGGCTGTGTAAGCGGCTGTAAAGTAATGCTGAGTTGCTTCTTTCAAAAAGATAGGAAGCTTCATTAGAAACACAAGATATGTTTACCTATATATATCATTCGAAGAAGCTGTGAAAATACTATGCGTGAGGAATGACTTTCCCCAATTTTGGTGGGATTTGACCAGTTTTCTTTGTGATTATCAATATCAAGCCGGCGTAACATAAATTTGTAATAGGCATAGATTTGTGTAGACTTGTGTAATGCTTAGTAAAATTTGATCAAAATCGACCAAGTAATCACTTTCTTTCTGGTAACTCCCATAAAAATTACAGAGTTAAACCGCACGTTATTAAGTTCATATCTTTCAGGCAATAGTACTGAATTCAGTTAAATTTTGCACATATCATTCGTTTGATAAACTTAATCCTGAGAATGATAATGGGTGACATGGACAGTGGTGGAACCCTTGCAAATGTTTGATTTTCCTCACATTTTTACTGTTTTCAAGAAGGGATCAAACAAGATTGATTTTCTCGAAAATCAATAAAAAAGGAAGAATTTGCGATATTTATGTAGATATACTGATGACAACAAAAACCGCGAACTTTGACTTAAGTTGACTTCTTCTACGAGTTGTATTATTTTCTCTGAATTTTACACAAATTCTTGGACCTAGTAGCAAAATATTAGACCTCGTGAACTTCGAAGATAACTTTTCACCGCTAATGTGGACTATCAACTCGCTACAACCGATTTTGAACAGCACTTCAGTTAGCTCTTAGGTTTTTGTTGTTCTTAAATCCAGACAACGTTATTCTAACTTTTAATTAATGACGAACAATTATTGCCATCGTCCCTGATCGCCGTATCTTCCATTGTAATTGAAGTTTTTCGCTCCAGTAGCTGCGCAATTCACGCGACTCCACATACTTAGCGCGCTCCATGCGCACTACGTATTCGCAGAGTGGTAGGGAGGCGCTCTTGCACTGTAATTGTTTCTTTTTCCCCATTAGTAATACTCCAGGGCATCGTCTCTGTCCAAGTATGTACCATTCTACATCCTGATTCTAATTCATTATTCTAATCGATTGTCTGGTTTTTGCCATTAAAAAAAAACGCATCCAATCAATCTCTTTTAAATAATTTTCACTCAACGCGAGTTACGTTGTAGCATTGCCACATATATACTGGTTTTTACTTGAGCCTGGTTTTTTATATAAGTTTTTACTGCAGTTGTCGTGAAATGCCCGATATGCAGCCAACGGGCATCGTGAATATTGATAAAGGTTTATTCAATAAGTGGTTTCAAAACCTCCGGTCTGGCAAGACTGTTAGCTGGTAAATACCTGTCATCTAAAGTGTTACTTATTTAGGGAAAGGTTTGCCATTTACGAATATGAATCGTTTAACCATCGAAGAATGTGTAAAACTAGTTAAAACATACTGAAAAAGTTGTGGTTCAAATGTGGGGACTTTTCGTTACGGGGTGATTATGATCGTCAACTTACTGTGCAAGGAATTGGCAAGATTATAAATAAATTTGAAAAGCAGAGAGACTTCTGTTAGTGAAAGTGTGACGGATAATCCGAATTTGGCGATTCCACGATTCTCGGCAATTCGCCTGTCTTACAGTTCATTACGGCGTCTTTCGCATTTGGCTTTGCTCCATCTATATAGCAGTCTGACAATTAACGCAGTCTGACAATTCACTATGCCATAGATGTGCTAATTGGGTGCTACCACAGCAGGCTTTCGATGCTGATTTTTCGAACAAAATTTAGTTCAGCGATGAATCTTATTTCTCACTCGGCGGTTACATCAACAAACAAAATTGTCGCATATGGGACTCCGGGAACCTACAAATGATTGGGGAAAAACCACTGTGTCTGGAAAAAGTGACTGGTTGGTGCGCATTATGGTTTGAAGGTATTATGGTTCGGCCGTATTTTTTCGAAAATGACGCTGAAGAAACCGTTACCGTCAATTGAGAGCGCTATGGCTGTATGATAACCGACTTTTTTGGGCCCGCAATTGAAAATTATGAACTGGAAGATATGTGGTTTCAACTAGATGGTACCACGAGCTACACGGCACGACCAATTTTGGCTTCTTTTTCAGAAGGCATAATTTCATGTTTTGACGACGTCAATTGCCCACCAAGATCATGCGATTTGACGCCGTTAGATATTTTTGGGGGGGTTACGTCAAAGACCGTGTTTATGTGGAGCATTTGAAAACCAACATTCGTCAAGTTATCACTGAGATAACGTCAAAAATTACCTCAAAAGGATTCACTGCTGCAACCAAACCAGAGGTAGTCATTTAAATGACACTATATTTCGTACATAATGCCAAGGTCCAATCATTATAGTGAAATAAAAGTTTCATCGGAATCAAAGCTTTATAGCTGAAAAATGGATAACCTGTTTTAACCTGTTATTAGAGTCATAGTAATTTGGAGGGTTTTATGAAATAGGCACTGAGAAAACAGAGGTGCACCGATTTTGTATTCTTTTTTTTTCTGTGTTTGGATACGAAGACAGCTTCTGACGAATATCATGCGGAAGAAGAACGAGGTGTATAATGTTTTGTTATTTGTTGTTATTTTATTTTTATTATTATTTTAATTTTTTATTATTATTTTAATTTACAAAATTCATTCTTGAGTCGAAACGTTGCACTCTACGTAAAGAATAAAGCGTTTCAATTCTTTGTAAATTTTTCCTCGAACAATTTTTTTCTGAGTCTTTCCTCTAGAATATTAATTTTCCCAATTTTGTTTTTCACTGTGCTGGAATCCATGGAATTATTTCTTATTCACAACCAAAATTATTTGGGTTTGAACGTGTCAACATATTGATCTGAAAACTGAACTGTTATACGAGTCACAGTCATCTATCTTTAGTATAACGAAAGACAAGAATGAAAAAACTAAATCAAAAGAAACCATAATTCATGCAAGCAAACAAATCGCAGAATCGGGAAGGGGGACCAAAAATAATATCAACATGAATGCTTTCTACTGAAACACACTTAAATTACAAAGCTAGATGATTGCTCTATATCGGTGCCCCTAAACGAACAACCTCATAAGAGTAGAACTTCATTTCGTGCCTTAAAGTAATTTCTTTGGCATGCACGAGGAAACACCTTTTAAATGACTAATGTTGGTGTAGTTGCCTTGGCTATTGTACTTTTAGGACATTTCAAAGGAAACTTTTTTTCTTTGTGACCAATTTTACTTGGGCCGAAGGCGTACAATATTATCAAATACAGAGAGAACGACGATGCGTGAAAACTTGCCTAACATTCATATTGGAAAGTTAAGAACTAAATGTATGTGTATGTGTGTGAGCAAGATAAAAAAGCTGAAAGTAGGAAATGCAAAAGGAAATTTAAAAGAACATTGACCAAACGGAAAGGGTGTTTCTTCAGTGGTTACACCGGATTATTCATTTTTTAGTTTCAAAAGTAAAGTTAAATAAAACACACATGAAGTAATGATGCCGACTAAACTTTCGTTTCATTATAAAGCTTGAATCTTGGCATTATGTACAAAATACAATATCATTTAAATGACCGCCTCTGAATTGGGTATAGCAGTGGATCCTTTTGATGTAGTTTTCGATCACTTATTTGCACATTTCGGGCAGTATATCGGCGATAACTTATCGAATGTTGGTTTTCAAATGCTCCAACGTTTGGGAATTGTCCGCATAAACACGTTCTTTGGTGTAGGCCCCCAAACAACGGCTAACAGAGTCAAATCGCTTGATCTTGTTGGCCGATTGACGTCGCAAAAACGAGAACTTACGCTTTCTGGAAACTTCTCATGCTTATTCCAAAATCGGTTTTGAAACCACATATAGTGAAGTTCATAATCTTCAATTGCAGCCCAAAAAAAAAAAAAAAAAAAAAAAAAAAACTTGGTTATCATACGGTAATAGCGCTCTGAATTATAATTTGGATTATCCGCCACACATTCGCTAACAGAAGCGATATTTTCGGCAGTGCAAACACAGCGATGATGCACAGGCCTAACCGCATCCGTGACGCTTCAAGTCTCTTCAAATTTCCTTATATTCTTACCAATTTATTGCACAATAGGTCGAATATGAGCACCATAATCACCCCGTAATGCACCTTTGTAGTAAGTTTTAACTATTTTTACGCGTTCTTCGGTTGTTAAACGATTCAAATTCGTAAATGGCAAACCTTTTACTAAATAAATATCCATTATCCACTAAAGTTAATTTGCGGTCTTCTGTATGTTATAAAACAAGTTTTCTTCTTTTATATATATCCAAACGAACTGGATGTAGTAGCTTTTATGCCATCTGGAGAGTATAGAGAAGAACCTGACATAATCGTTGAATCCTATTCAGAATTACTTGCATCTCATCTGTGGAAATTGTTTTACTTAGGTGTCCATTTGAGGCCTGTACGTTATACTTTGTATATACTTTTTGTGAGGAAAATCCTCGAGTGGTTCACGAGAAGCAAATACATCCTCAACGTGTCACTGTGTGGTGTGGATTTTAGGGTGGAGGAATTATTGGACCTTTTTTCATGAAAATGAGACATGTCAAGGGCAAATAGTCAATGGTATTCGGTGTCGTGAAATGATTCGTGCCTAGAATTGAAGAAATGAATGTGGAGGGCTGCGCCACATGTCATACAGCCAGAGAAACAATTCAATTGCTGCATCCGTCATTTAAATCTTATGTTCTTGTTGGGACACCCTTTACTAGAACGAAGGTGCCGTACTAGAGTATCGCATTAAAGCTTGTCCTGCTTGAAAATTCAACAACGAAGGTGCCGTACTAGAGTATCGCATTAAAGCTTGTCCTGCTTGAAAATTCAACATTTGCGGGCTAATATGTTTAATTTAGTCTAGGCTAAAAACAAATCGGTGTCACGCGGGTTATTATCCAAAAACAATAACCTGCGTGACACCGAATTTGCAGAATAAAATGACAGTTAATAACAAAATCGAACTTATTGTGAGTCTAGTGTCTAGGATGGAATTTGAATTTTCCTCGCTAATTTGTTGAAATGCAGGCGGACATTTTGGGGAAAACATGCACGGTCTTATTTCCCGTTTTTGCGAGAAATCTTTCCGGAAATTTTGCGAATAAAAAAAACATAAATGTTCTAGTAAGTGCCTGTCACTTTTTAAGCACAATTTTAATGTTTTGATACGAATTCCTCTGGTATTTATTTACCCCTGCAGTAGGAAACTTCTTCGCAATGTTCACGATTTCGGCTTTAATCTTTTGATGAGGGAGGTGCTAATTTCATTGTCTCGTAATCGCTCAGACGAATGACTAACAATTCATATTTCGTGCAATGAGACTTTCTCTATGGCCGGTTTTCTCATTTTTATAGCCTTAAGAGAATTTAATTCCTTAATTTTAATCTTTTCAGCTTCATCTGCTTATTCTAGTCTGTTGCACAATTTTTCTCCACTTAATTCCTCTTTTGCGGTCTAAAAGTTTGAATTTCCTAGATTCATTTCCAAAATCTAATCTTGTGTTTCATGACAAAATCTATGTTCAAATTCTCATTTCATGGTACCACTCATTTTGCTTTTAGCTTGTTTATTCTCTTAATGTTGGAAATGCAGTAATGCCTTTTCACTCGCGCCGACGCCGCAAGAGGGATGCCAACATTAATTTCTGTGATTCCAGCATCTGTCGCTTGTTTGTTCTGGGTGATAGTAAAATTTTTGTCCCCTTTTTGTCTATTTGTGTCCAATAAAAGCATGAATTTCCAAAAACCCTTTCTGCGAGCCGCCTACGTCATGGAGTTAACTTACATTCCAATTTTAGTGGTGGTACCAATTTTGTATCCGTTCTTCCTTATCTTATCCCCTAAAAATACGAAAATTACTTTCGTCTCGTGAATATAGTGATGCTTCCTAGTTTTGCGATTTAGTTTCCTATTCGTATTAAGTGTGAATTATCAGAAATTTGTTTTCTACACCCTAAGCCTTAGTTTTCGTTGTTTCAGTTGCAACCATTTCCAGTGGGCGTTGATTTATATGAAGCCATAACTTCCCCGCTTTATTTTCTAAATGTACCCCATAAAAGTATGAATTTCGCCATAGGAGAAAATCTTCTCTTTAATTTTAGTGATATTTGCTTCATGCTTTTCTTTGTAGACATGTCTTTTTTAATATCGTCTATGATTTTTTACAAATCCCTTTTTATTTCCTGCTTATGCTGATATATAACGAACATATCAGTTTTCATAATTTTCGTAATAGTGGGAATTTTCATATATCCCTTTCATAATTATAGCATCGCACTCAAACTTCTGCAGTCAGCAAATTATTTAGCAACAAAGACTAAAAATAGTTAATGGTCATGTTAGTCCACTCATAGTGCTTATGTACATTTTATACAGGGTGGCGCACCAATTGTGCTTCAATAAGAAATTCAAATAAATTTTTTGTAATCAATGTATTCCATTTGGTTTTTTTATTGTATAGAAAATTCAATTTTATTTTATATAACTGATTGGTTTTGAAAATAATAGACCTTAAATTACCGTCAACCATGCTTATTCACGCATATGCGACACCTGATAAATAAATTATTCTTTGCGGGATCTCCTCAATAATGCTTTAGTTTACTGTTTCAATTCAGTCAAATTCCTTGGTCTCATTTTGTACACCTCTTGCTTGACATAACCCCATAAAATAGAAAGTTTGGTGCAATCAGGCCAGGTGGGGTTTCTGAATATTAATTTGTTTAAGAATTTTCGTTGGAGCTCCGCCATAACCGGTCTGGCTTTGTGTGCAGTTGCTCAATCTTGCTGGAATCAAATGCTGTTGAAATGGATAAGTCACTGGCGCAGTTATTTGTAAAAAAAACTCCTTCAACATCTTTGAAGGGCGGACCCCACAATACACCTTGATGAAACTGCGGTTGCCACAGTGACTCGTTCTGGGTGCAGTTCCATCTCCCGGAATATTTCTGGATTGGATTTTCTCCATATACGGCAATTTTTTTGTTTACGTTGCCGTTTAGATCAAAATGGGCCTCATCAGACATAAAGAAGCCTTCTTCGGCAATTTCAATAATTTTTTAGAAGTTTCATTCGATTAGGTAAATCCAGAGGGTTTATCTTGCTTGTAATTTCGACTTTGTACAGAAGCAGCTTCAAGTCATCATAAATTATTCGTTGCAACGACATTCTGCTAACTGCAATTTGTGCCAATAAGTTTCGGGTTGAAACGTAGATAGATTTGCCACTGTTGTGTCTTGAACCCGAACGTATGCTTCTCGATGATACGGTCTTTGTGCGATGCTTCTACATTCGGCAAACATGTTTACCTACCTCATTATGGTCCATCTACTCGGCGAAGTGCCGATAAACTCCCGTCTAAATTCCCTGCAAAGCATGGTACCGCTATACTATCCAAATAATCTTTTCGGTATCCGAAGCATTTATTTTAATAAATCTAAACCGTAACCTGCCAAATAGAAAGAGAATAAGCCGGTTACTCACTCACAAATTAAGTTATTACATTTTGTATTTGTAACACGATTCGTGCTTTACCATGTATATTGTATAGTTGTAATATAATATAATCTTGTTAAACAAGAATACATATTATTATTGGCAAGTTATAATGTTGTTCTTCGTAATTATCTAACTTTGTAACTACAAGTTCCCCAAATTCAATCCTAAAATTTTGTCATCATCAAATGTTTGTTAATCATATTAAAGTTTTCTCATTTTCATAAATCAGTTTTGTTTCAAAAATTATATGTCGAATTTCAGTCTTTTCCCCCAACCGACATGATTTGAAATTCCAAAATGTAATACCGTGTCAAAAAGGTAGTAAAATAGTCAATTTAAATTACGCAGATACGAGTATATCGAATCTCAGAATATTTGTGTCAAATTTTGCACCATAAGTATGACTAGTTTTTGAGCTATGCTTGTTTTTGTACGACGCAGAAAATAATTTCGCCGATGTTTACAATGTGTGTTTCTATTGAGCGAAATAAGGCAGAGAACTACAATCGAATAACTACCCACCTCTACCTATGAAAATCGCATTCAAAAAATTGCGCATTAACTGTTGGATACCTTGCTGATGATGTTTCAATACTTAGAGGAAGCAAATTCGCGTTGATACCAGAAACTCTTAAAATTTCATTTTACACTGCGTTGGTTTTTCATGAACCTTTCCCCAGAAACTCAACTAATATCGTCCCACATTCATCCTATCCACACTTTTGGCTACTTTCTAAAATCAAAAAGCCACTCCAGGCACATGGCTATGAGTCATCGAAGAGATTCGACGTGAATCTCGTCGCGATCTTAAGACCATAAACATGATTGTTTCGCATGCGGCGGTGGAATATTTTTTTATATTATTTATTAAACCAGCTATAAATTGAATCTAAAAATAGAAAACTATGTACAGTTTTTGAGTTAAATCCTAAGATATTTTAATATTTAAATCTTGTCATTTAATGAAATTAGAATCGATTTGGAAAGTAAAAAAAAAAAAATATATTAAAGCTAAACTTTAAGAGAAAATTATTGTTCAAAGAGTGATTATCTGCAAAGACAGCCACTTATAGATAAAAATGTTCGGTTTGGTAAACTTTTCATATTAATTTATTAATGAGAATAGAGAATTTTGCTAAAATAGTTATCATTTAATCTTTTACAACAGTTGTTAATAAGTTCGTATCCTGTTTCCTCATATTGCGTAGAAATGCGGTACTTCCAATGTTTGTTAAAAATCATTTTTAAATATTTGTTCTAAAGAATTTGCATTTTTGGTATGTGGGTCCTTGTGCCGTATAAGTGAAGCGAAAGACATTATAGGCCTTATAACACACTTGTAAATAACATTCTTATTTTTAAGGCTTAGAAACGAGCGTCTGTTTAAAAATGGTCGTGTTGCCTTAAATAAACACAGTTTCGCCTTCTCGTAAGATAATCGCATATGTTTCTGGGAGGAGAGTTTTCTATTTGAAATCATCTCAAAGTATTTGACGTCATTTTGGGTTTCTATGGCATTGGATTTGGACAAGTAAATGGTTCTACTTTTTGGATTGGTTTCAACGGATGTTATTCAACTGTGACAAGGACGGTTACTCCGATTCACGTTTTGATTAAGCCGATGTACAACATGGCAACTCAAGCTCTGTGCTATTGATTGTAACAACCAGCAACACTGGAAAATGCTGTCAAAGTGGTTTGGAATAAAAATTGATTTCTTGGAATTACTTTTTGGTACAGTCTTCATGCACACGAACTGCCGCTGGTTTTTAAATATTAAATATTATGTTTTGTCCTTTCCAAAAATATGAATTCTTGATCACAAATAGAATCTCAGTGAGATTTGTAGTAGATTTATAGCAATTTGACACCATAACGCCGATAGTTATGGAAATATTATTTCATCGGAAAATCTGGTTATAAGTTTAGTTCAGTCTGTTAATGGAATATTGATATAGATCAACTAGAAACAGAATTGTTTTCAGTTATTTCCTACTGTCTAAAAAATAGGTTAATTTGTCAATTACTCAAAAGATCTTCTAGTGGAAGAATTTGACTCGTTTTCGATGTTGAACGAAAATGTTTAAACTTGTGATATCATAAACTTTAATCACACGAAAAATAGTCTCTTTGACCCAGATAGACATGGATACCCAATTGCTATCAAGATGGCTGTTGGTGGTTTCATTCTTATTTTTTCTGTGGTCTATCCTATTTGGATGGTTTCTGTTCTTCGTCTTTGTCATATTACTGGTGTTGCCAGGTGCTTTAGCAGAAATTCTCCATTTTCCACGGACCGCATTCAAAGCCAAATTATAAAATATTTGTTAAAAAGAACCGAATACCTGCTGCCATAGGTCACTACTTTGGCAATAACCTGACTTTCCTTTCTAACCAAAATTACTTCATTTGTGTGTATGTGTGTGTGTGTATTAGTCCTGTTTTGGTGGAACATTTCACGAAACGTGGGAGGTGGTTGTAAACTGCTTAAGTTTCAGAAATTTTCGCTAGATGTTGTTATCGGTGACAAAGCAGCCACGTAGTTTTAAGGGCATCTTTTGAAAAAGATCTCTGAAATGCAATTTTAAGTGTTTTCCTCAATTCCTGAACAGTGGCGAACTTTAGAGACTCGTTTATATCTGAAGTTTTGCTCCATGAAGTTTTGTCCACTAAAATCGATTTTATTATTACAATTCCTATGGAATTATTTATTTTGTTTGTCTGTTTGTTTGTTTCTTTTTTTATCGCAATACTTTAGACTTTTTTACCCGCTTAACTTTTTTTTATTATTGTTGCAATTTAAAGTTTTACCCCTGTTATTGTTCTATCGTCTGGTATATTTGAAAAGTTTCTGTTGCTGTTGTAACTGGAATCCATGATATTTTAAGCATTCTGGTAATAAATTCGGTTGAGAGGAAACTGCTGGAGAAGGATATTTTGAAATTGAACAAATATAAGATTTAGTGGCAACACTAAGTAAAATTGCCTTGTGTAGTTTTGAGTATGTATAGGATTTAAAGTTTTTGTGTGTACTAAATTTGTGTATGAAGTATATATTTTTTAGAAAACATTGCTGAGCTTTGAATAAGTAACACAGTGCAACACAAATATTGAGGGTGTGTGATTCCTCCACATATTACTACATTAGGTGAGTGTAGACAATTTTCCAAGAGGTAAACTGCTATGTAGTTTCACTCTTGTTTTATGGTCAGCAAAATATTGATAATTTCGTCTGACTTTAGCTAATAATAGTTAAAAGCGAAAATTTTGCTTTAAACTATGTTTTGTGACTACACGTCTGTAGCTAAATTTAGCCAACGTAAGTTTTGTGCATGTAATTGTATTACAAATTTATTTCGGACTAAATTTGCTAGGGTTTGTTGATGAAGACTTTCTTCTAGTCCTTTTACCAAATAAATTAAAATAGCCCTATTCGTAATAATGTAATTATTGAGTGTTTGCAGAACGTTTTTCCTATGCTATATTCGATTTATAATACGGCTTAAAATGTATATCAAAATTGCCAATTACAAATATTCTTGGATATTTTTTACCCTCATATCGCAATGATTTTCTGAAAAGAATAACTCCTTTGTCAAAATTTGCTACAAACTTGCTATGAAAGAGATTCCAGTAGAGGGTGTCAAAGTTGGGGACCTTCTGTCATGTGTCCTTTAGCCGCAAAGATTCTTTTTTTTAACCGAGGCTAAAAAAACTTAAACAAAACAGGTAAATTCTGGTTCGATAAGTACACCAAATTTGCTGCAAAAAAGACTCAACTACTAGTTAAAATTGAGAACCTTTCGCCTTTTAAAAATTTAAATTCAAAATTCTTACTTATTTCGTTTTTAAAACTTAGGTCTCACTTGGTTTTAGTATACTCACCGAGATGCTGTTTATTTCAGGAAGCGTAACAAAATAACTTTTATTGAAAAATCCTTTCTTTAAGAATTATTAATTAATAGCTCCGAAAATAATTTTTATTTTTGATTTTATGTCTCACCGAAAATAACAATTATTGTTCATATTTATTACGTAGCTCAGAAATAACAATTATTTGTATTTTCTCTGCTGTTTAATAACATTTATTCAGTTCATTTTAAAATAAAAATCAAAAGTAGAAATCAGTCAGCAAGTTTTTCAAGCGCAAATCAAATATCAATTTTCTTTATTTCGCTGATCACTGATTCTGGTGATTCTTGTGAGAGTTAGGACAAATAAATTTGAATCCGTATATGGATGTGGACATCGAGTTATGGAAAAATTTCATAGTGATAACTACAGGGTTGCGCAATTGAACGTGCATATTTAAAAAATAGATTAAAAAATTAATAGAAAAGGTATGGTTAAAATAAATCTAAGGCATTGTAGAGTAATAAATGGAGTTTATTTTTTAAAAATAACATCATCTAAATGGTGACCCTCTCTACGACGGCACTCCTCTAACCGCAAACGAAAGTTATTGAAAACTTTCTTCGGTAATACTGGTGTAATGGTTGCCATTTCATTACTGTAGACTTTGTGTTTGAGGTATCCCCACAAAAAAAAAAAAGTCAAGAGGCGTCAAGTCTGGACTACGTGGGGCCATGGGATATCACCTCTTTTCGAAATCACTCTGCCAGGGAACATCTGCTTCACCACCGCCATGGAGTCATTTGATGTGTGACAGGTAGCTCCATCTTGTTGGAACCAAGTTCTGGAATTGACTATTCTTGAACTTTCAATTTCTGGAGCCAAAAATCCGTCCAACATCTCGACATAGCGTTCCGTATTAACCGTGACGTTTTGGCCCCGCGCATTTTCGAAGAAAAAAGGACCAATTATTCCTCTGCCAGAGATTGCTGCCCATATTGTCACTTTAGGACTATGCAATGGTTTCTCGTGTTTGATTTTGGGACTTTCACTGTTCCAGTAACGACAATTTTGACGGTTTACGAACCCATTCATAAGGAAATGAGCCTCGTCAGAGAAAAGGCTATTGTCAAATTGGAAAATCGATTAAGTATTTCATTAGCAAATGCGAGTCTTGCTATGAAGTCAGACTCTTTCAATTCTTGTGTTAATTGCAGCTTATATGGATGCAGTTTAAGATCCAATGTTAAAATTCGTTGCAAACTTCGTCGCGATAATTGTAAGACAGACGATCTCTTGCGAGTCGACATTTGTGGATTTCCTCGTACTCCATAACTCTCTCAACATTGTCTTCGGTCCTAGATGTTCTTGGGCGACCATTTGCTTGTGTTTTAGATGTTGAACCGGTCTCTTCAAAACGCTTTACCCATATTTTAAGTAAATTAGCACTCGGAGCTTCACTAATTCGCCGTAGTCCATATTCAGCACAATATAGTCGCCTAGTAGCAATATATGAACGAGAGTTCTTGTAAAATGCGCGCACGCAAAATGCGCGACGCTTCCCGTCGAAGTGATTCATAGCGACTAAAACACCGTGAGACCGTCAACCCAACGATGTAGGCGCCCTCGCCCGCGCCTTTTCCACCCCGCAAAAAAAGATAATGCAATATGCACGTTCTATTGCGCCACCCTGTGCAAAGAGAATGCTTAAAGGGTATTTTGAGGAGTTGCAACATTGTTTTTGTGACATATTGTTTGGTCTCAGTGTGGAGGTTGGTGCCGGTAACTAAAATTCTTAAAAAGTGATATATTTGTGGTTATTTCTGAAGTAGTTTAATTACTATGCGACGGATTAAATATCACATATGTGCTCCAGTCCTACAGAATTCTTCATTCTAAAGAATGACCAGCCATAATTTCATCACAGTATAGAAGCCTATGCGCTACACACATATGATATATATGATGAGAAAATTATTTACTGCGGCCTGATGGATTGAAGTCGGGATCGCCTCAGTAATTGTTTTAATGGACTGCTCCAATTCAATTCCTTAGTTTCGCTTTGTACGCCTCTTGCTTGACATAACCCCATAAAAGAGAAAGTCTGATGCAGTCAGGCCAGGTGACATTGGGGGCCAGCGGAAAGTGGTGTTACTGGATATTAATTTTTTTGGGTATTTTTGTTGGAGCTCCGCCATAATTGATCTGGCTATGTGTGCAGTTGCTCCGTCTTGCTGGAACCAAATCCTGTTGAAACGTGGTCGACGCAGTTCTGAGGGGGAAAAAACTGCTTTAACATCTTTAAATAACGGTCGCCATAGACTATCACATGTGTGCGCCGACCTGCAGTTGATCATTTTCATTTGTTCAGTCAAAATGTATGTATCAACTCTTGTTTATTCCCCAAAATTTACCTTCAGCCGGCAAGCGGAAGGCGAGTTGCAACGAACTTAAGTACGTATAAATCAAACTATGCCGGATTTTTGCTCGTTTTTGAAAACCAAATTTTTCTTTACATCCTCCGGCGGTAAGATTTTGCATTGAAAAAGGAAAACGCAACTCTTCCGTCTACCATTTTGGCTAGAGTATCTCGTTCGTCAATCCGATTAAGAATATATAAACGTTTGCTTCGTTTACACCAAGAATAATGCCAAATAAGACATAAGACTTTTATTTGTGGTTTCGAAAAAAAGTAAAGTCTCAGACTAATTTAATTGTATATGTGATAAAATAAAACTGGTCCCATAATTTAAATTTCATTACATCATCAATAACAGTTACTCGAAAACTGGGAAAATAAAAATCATAAATACGTATACGAGTATACGAGTGTGTTGGTACATTTAAAGTATTTCAGGCACATTTCTTTCAATTATGATTTTTTTTTAATTTAAAATTCCATCAACCGAAGTTATTTTCCGTCTCTGGTTCATTTTTGAGAATCGTCTTGCCGGAAACAGTAATGCTGTATTTAAAGGTAACCTATTTTTGCCTTCGAAAGCTCTAGTGGCATATCTTCCACTAGATACTGTAGAACATTTTGACCCAATAATTCACGTATAGATCAGTGTCCTCATCTTTTAAATGTGAAATAAACCATATGAATGATATATGACAAAAATCCTTGTCAAATTGCACTGAAGGCAGAAAGACAGCTTACCACAATAAGCAACACCGTAATGGGAGGATGAGCGGGGAAGTAATCTGCTTTTATCATTCCGTTTGCAACAACTAGAAATATTTGTCTGAAATCTTACTAGTGCCTCAGTAATGACCGGCCATGTCACGATGGCTAGAAGCGAGACTATCGTGCGTATTATCGTGAGTTTGGGTCTCGCTAAAAGCATCAAATCTTTCTTTGAGCAATGTGTATGACGAACATTCTGAGTAGTCTAGTAATCGACAAATCGGTAAATGTATTATATGTTTTCTAAACTGACCTCCGGAGCCGCCATTAAGTAGTAGGTCCTATTCCGTGACTCTCAAGATAGATTATGTGTAATCTGACTGAATGTGAGAAGCTCTTCCATATACGATTCGTAAAATGCCAGGCAATTTGCCTTGTTTTTTTATGTAGAAAAAAATTTAGACCAAAATTTATTCAAATTGTTCCACATCTTCAGCATTTCAGCTTTAATTAAATGCGGTATGCTGAGGTATTATACAGATACTGAAAATATCTGTCCGAATTCATGGAATTTTAATGCACCGCCCTAATTGAGAGCTTGATTATTGGGAAAATACGGGGGGAAAAACAATTTTTACTGGAAAAATGGGCAAAACTAGCATACAGGGTTATCCATTTAGTGGCTTCAAGACCGCCGGTCTGGCAGGGCTGTTAGCTGTTAATTACCTGTCATCTGAAGTGTTATTTATTTAGTGATATATCTGCCATTTACGAATATGGATCGTTTAATAACAGAAAAATTTTGCGCTTTCGAACTTACTACTACAGTGATGACTCAAACGTGGGCACTTTTCGTGCATTGAGGGTTGATTATGATCGGCATAGTCGAACTACTGTTCTAGGAATTGACAAGATTATAAAGAAATTCGAAGAGACAGGGAGCGATGCAGATATGCTCAGGCTTGTGCATCATCGCAATTTACACACTGCCGAAAATATCACTTCTGTTAGTGAAAGTGTAGCCGATAATCCGAATTTACTAATACCACGGCGTTCTCAGCAATTGGGCCGATTTAACGCTGACTGGATGCTACACCAAGAGGCTCTCAACGTAGATTTTTCAAACAACATTTTCTCCAGTGGTGAAGCTCATTGATCACTCGGTGGTTACGTCAACAAGTAAAGTTGTCGCTTATGGATGGTGCTGGAAGAACTCAAAAGTGATTGTGGAAAAGTCATTGCATCCGGAAAAAGTAAATGTTTCGCGCACATTATGGTCTGGAGGAATTGTTACCGTCAATTCAGAGAGGTATGACCGTATTATAACCGACGGAATGCAATTGAAGATTATGAATTCGACGAAATGTGGTTTCAACAAGATCGACTTTGGCTTTATTACATGAAAAGTTTCCAGAAAGCGTAATTTTACGTTTTGACGGCAACAATTGGCCACCAAGATCATGCGATTTGACGCTAATAATCCATGATCGCGGAAAATCACATGACGTTGGAGCATTTGAAAACCAACATTCGTCATGTTACCACCGAGATACCACCCAAAATGAGGGAAAAAGTGGTCAACAACTTCCTTAAAAGGATCTACTGCTGCAACCAATGCAGAGGTTGTTATTTAAATGAAATTTTATTTACATAATGGCAAAGTCCAAGCTTTATCTGTGTTGTATAACCCGATATATGCTTCAGAAACGCCCACATTTCTGTCCATGGATCGGTATAACTTTCCCCACATAATGCTGCGCAATTGAGCAAAAACGGTATGGTAGGAACGAATTAGACGGTGAAAATACTGAATTTGACCTTGAAATAGTAAAAATGTTCAGTTTTTTTTATCTATTACACCATTTACTGGTATTTAAAGATACCATAGTGGATTATCCCAGATCATCCTGACCGTGAAAGTGGTTGTTAAGGTTGATGTGGTTGTAAGTGGTTGATGAGGTTAAGGCCCAAATAAATAGTTGTCATGATGCTGTGAATAAGATTAAAAGTACTGCTCAGGCCAAGGTTGAATTAATGAGCCGTAATAATCAAGTCTTGCAGAGGAGATTGAATCGGCGCAACATAGTGATTAATGGTCTACCACGAGGTATTCACAATATTATGGAGCCCGTCGCCAAAATTTTTAATCTGTGCAACATCAGTTTAAACCCTTGGGACATACAGCACTGTTGCTATTTTGCTGGTGGTAAATCGGTACTTGTGCAGCTAAACTCGTTTCGAACAAGAGACTTAATTATTTCTAATTACTACCGACGGCCCCCAATACGCCTAAATGATGTTGTGGATACGGATGTACGTTCGAGGATATTCTTAAATGATCACCTTACTCCAGGTGCTGCCGCCTTGGTTCACGTATGTCGTAGGTTACGTAGTCAGAATAAGATAAAAAAGTACAGCTTTATTAATGGTGACCTGCCAAAGGCTACAATTACTTTTAATGATGGCATAGCTAGAACCTTTACCTCTCGGGAATGTAGTAGGTTATTAGATTATGAAGCACCTCCTGGTTCAAGCATAGAAAATCCGTTATTTGCTTCCTCTAGTAGTAATTTATAAATTTTTATAATATGCACATTATGTGCGTCTCTATTTATTGTTGAACTTATTTTTTCGATAGACTTAATTATATGAATTTTGCTAATGAAAATTCTGTTAAAGATAATCGGTATATTAGTTCTAAATTATGTAGTTTTTCTAACAACCTGAGTGTTGCGCATTATAATTGTCAAAGTTTTCATCTTACTCCAAATTCTATAAAATTATCAGAAATAAGAAATGTATTAGAAAACAGTGGCTTGGATATTGTAGGAGTCAGTGAGACGTGGCTCAAACCATCTACATCCTCGATTTGTATAAGAGTTTCGGGCTATTCGTGCTGCAGAAATGATCGTCCGATTCAGAGAGGCGGTGGTGTAGCTATGTGTATTTCGAAAAATTTAAGGTATAGGGTGGTATATAAAAGTAGTAACTATGGCGTAGTTGAGAGCTTGTTTATTGAGGTGTTGTCAGGGGGTCGTAAATTATTGTTTGGTGTAGTATATTTACCTCATGGAGATTTTAACTCTTTTGAGAATGATATATCCGATGTAATAGAAAGATATACTGACATTTGCATTATGGGTGACTTCAATAAGAATTTATTTGATATGAGACATTCTAGTCAGGTGAGGGAGACATGCGCTAGGATGAACATTTTTGTTCATCATAACATCATGCCAACACACTTTGATGTAGTTCATCAATCATCTTCCTTGATTGATTTTTTCTTAATGTCTCACCCTGCCAAAGTGCAATTTTCGAATCAGTTTTATTGTCCTATTATTTCAAAGCACGCCTTTATTTTTGTTTCTTTAAATGTTAAAGTTCAACGTAAAGATAAAAATGTTTTTGAGTTTTATGATTATAAGTCAGTAAGTCCAGAAGTGCTGAGTAGCACTACTGCCTTATTTGATTTTTCAGATATGTATGCTACAAGTGATGTTGATTGTCAGTTAAATATACTCATGGCTGGTTTGTCCTTTGTCCATTCTGTTATACCACTTAAAAAGAGAAAGATATGTACGTCGCATGATAAATGGTACTCATCGCTACAAATTCTTTACCTCCGTTCAATACGTGATTTAGCTTTTGCTGAATATATTAATGATGCCAATGATGTTAACTGGAAAATTAATTGCAGGGCCAGAAATCATTGCAAAAGTGTCAGTAGAAAACTGAAAATTGAGGCGCATGCTGCATTTTTCGAAAACACTATCTCTGTTAAAACACTGTGGAATCGCATTAGTGAGAATGGCTTGATAGGTGATACTTGCAATCAAGGTAATTTTGACGATATTGACGTTGAGCAACTTAACACGCATTTTGTTGGCAACCAACTGAACGTAACTACGTATTCCATACTGCAATCGGTGAATGATAGATTCTCCTTTCAGTGTGTTACCTTCGATGAATTGTGGTCTGCGTATTCTTCTATTAAGTCTAATGCTCCAGGGGCAGATGGTCTGTCATTGAAATTTTTGAAAACAATTTTTCCACTAATTTCATGCCATATTTTGCACTTATTCAACACGATCATAATGACATCTTCTTTTCCAGTTCAGTGGAAGTTAACTAAGGTAATCCCAATTAAAAAGAAAAATGATTCCAGTGATTTCGAAAATTTGCGACCAATTTCATTAGTTCCCATATTGTCAAAAATTTTGGAGCACATACTAAAGTGTCAGTTATTACGATTCATTGAAAGTGAGTCGTTGCTGAACGACTGTCAATGTGGATTTCCAAATTATAGGAATACTACTGGACTACTTATTGGTCTTACAGATACCATAAGGAAAGAAGTATATGGTCAAAAAGTTTGTGTGTTATTATCCTTGGATTTAGAAAAGGCATTTGATCGTGTTGATTATGGTGTCTTGTTGAATAAGTTATACACCAATTATAATTTCGACGTTAATACCTGTCAATTGATTTCATCATGCCTATACGGTAGGAGTCAATATGTTGTTGTCAATGATTCGTTGTCTTCTGTTTTACCTGTCCAAAGCGGTGTTCCTAAAGGCTCGGTACTTGGCCCAATACTTTATATTTTGTACTTAAATGACCTGTTTAGTATCCTCGATGATACATGTATTCCCTATTCATTTGCAGATGATGTACAATTGCTCTTTAAGGGAGAATATCAGTTTGATGATGTCTTGCAAAGTAATGTTAATTATGCGTTAAATTTGATCTGCTCATGGATGACGGAAAATAAACTCTCAATTAACATACCAAAAACAAAAGCTATGCTTTTTTCTAATCGTGATTTAAACCTGAATTTATCTTATCGTGGTACACGTATTGAAGTGGTCCACAGTGTACATTGTTTGGGAGTAGTTTTAGACAACAAACTAAGTTTTAACTATCATGTGGATAATGTAGTCCGACGTTTAAATTATTCACTGCGAAGTTTTTATAATACCGACTTAGTGTTGCCCAGATCGATTAAAGAGAAATTGGTTCATGCTTATATCATGCCTAGTATTCTATATTGTTTAGAGTTATATAGTGGCACTAATAAACAAAATATGAGGAAAGTTCAGATGGCGTTTAATAGAGTTATGAGATATTTATATTTACTACCAAGCCATTTAAAAAGTTTTAAATTATTTCCTGATTCTTACAAAAGGCACATTCTACAACACTTTCAGACTTTACTGTAAAATTTTGTTTTCAATTAAACTGTGGGCAGCCTTTATTACATACCGATTATCTTATATTTCAAGATTATATTCCGATTAACTTCTAACTTTTGAATTAGTCTTTTTTTCCATACTTTTTTTTGTCTCCAATGATCATAATGTTATATTATATTATTATATGTCATATTATATTCATATAAATTTTATATTTAATTTTTATTATGAGGAATTGCTGCATATTGTAATTTACTTATAATTGGCCTGAAGGCTTTAAATTACAAGCCAGAAATAAATAAAATAAAAATAAATAAATAAAAATATTATATTCAGTACAGAAAATTTCAATCATATGATCTGGCGCACACATACGACGTGTGTTCAAAAAATAAGGCGAATTTTCAAATTTCGCGGGCTACGTACATTCGACTTTCGATTATTTTTTTTATGTTGGTACACTCGCCTCGAAGACGTTTGTTTAGGAGAGGCATAAATAAGACAAGTATTTTGCGTGTTCGGCGATTTTCTGCAATCGAAAGAAATGGACCAGCACATTAACAACCGATGAAAATGGTGAGAAAGTGACGAAAATTGTTATGGAGAGTCGTCGAATCACAATTGGAGAAGTTGCTGAGAATGTCGGCATATCGGTCGGCTAATGCCATGCAATCTTTTCGGAAATTTTGGGCACGAAACGTGTGGCAGCGAAATTCGTTCTAAAATTGTTGAATTTTGACCAAAAACAACGTCGCATGAGCATCGCTCAGGAATATTGGAATGACGTCAATGATGATCCAGTTTGGCTTAAAAGGGTCATAACTGGTGAAAAACCATAGCCCAATCGTCCCAATGTCGAAGAGAGCCGAGACCAAAAAAATCACTCCATGTTCGATCAAATGTCAGTGTTTTGCTCACTGTTTTCTTCGATTACCATGGCGCTCTTACCACAAAGTCGTACAGTAAATAAGGAGTATTACCTTGAAGTTATGCGCGGTTTGCGTGAAGCAATACGAAAAGAACGCCCGTAATTTTGGAAAAAAAAAAACTCGTGGCTTTTGTATTATAATAATGCACCTGCTCACTCATATTTGCTTGTGAGAGATTACTTGGCCAAAAACAACACCGGTATCATGCCTCAGCCGCCGTATCCACCAGCGACTTTTTTCCTGTTCCCAAGATTGAAGAGACCCATTGCGTTTTGCGACGATTGGGGAGATAAAAACCGAATCGCCGAACACTCAAAACACTTGTCTTACTTATGCCTGCCACAAACAAACTAAACATGCTGAATGTATCAAACCGTCAACATATCTTCGAGACGAGTGTGCCGACATAAAATAAAATAATAATCGAAAGTTGAATGCGTCGTCCCAAAAGTAAGTGGTGCCAGATGGAGCGTGTTTAATGGCTAGAATGTTATAGAAAAGGTTCTGAATTAAAGCAAATTTATAACTTTCCGAATTCCTCAATTTATAAATCATAGGCAGATTACTACTACTACTACTACTACTACTACTTCGTAGAGCCTCGTTATATTAAATAGCTGATAAATTGTACTGAATTTAGTGCAATTGAATGAAAGATATGAATGTAAGAATGTATGAGGTAATTTAGGAAATTTACATGAGTGGTCACAGAGGTTGGTGGTTATCCATTCTATATTCTCCAATTTTCCCAAGCATTAAAATGCAGAGAAAATAAATATCGATTAATTGGTCAATTTGTGTAGGATGTACCACCATGGGCACGAAGTGAGCCACATCTGCTTGAATTCGATACAACTGCTTGGAAGATATGACACAAATAGTACACGGCTTGAATTGATTATTTGCATAATAAGTATTTGAACAGATTTTTCTCAAGTTCTGTAGGGAATTATAAATAAGAGCAATGGACAAAAAAAAATGTTTACATAAAATATATGTATATGTATACTGTAGCTTAGTAACTATAAATTATAGAGGACAGACACCATTCTGAGCTACTACTTAGACGAACATTCAATTTGCACCAAATTTTACTAATTTTGATCTTTCAAAGCAAAGGATACAAACCTAAGAACATTTGAATTCAATCGGCCAGTTATATAAGAGGTACCAGAAGGGGTGTTGCGCTGACTCTATCGAATGTTTCTAATTCGACGAAGTATTATAGGCCAAAAAGAAAACAAAAACGGAAAAACTTTTAGTTACTACAGTCGATGAATGAGGAGTTACAGGGAAAAAGATGAATTTAGAAAAATCGGTTAATTTGTATTTGAATTACGAGAAAAGGTGAAACGTGAAACGCTATTAGCCAAAATATATTTATTACCCTAGAAGAATTCTTCTAGACATAACATTTTCTTCGTATTAATTGATCATTGAGTTGATTAGAGTGAAGTTATAAAACACGAATTTTACTGAACGAGATGTCACGTAATAAAGTGAGTTACAGGAATTCCTACTTATCTTACAAAAATCGATACCTCGCCCAAGGTGTTATCACCCGCGAGTGTCACAATTAGGATAAACTGATTCATTAGGAAAAACTTGCTCATACCAGAACTAAATCCAATTTATGAAACACGATGCTTTTTTAGAATTTTCTTAACTTTGCTGCCACGTATTCGTTCATTGAAAGCAAAACCCAGTGTTATTTGAGGAATGGGGGAAGTTACCACTCCATATTATATACTTTTTTGTGAGTCCGTATAGAGTGGTTATTTTGGAGAGTTTTTTTTTTAAGTTCTGTAGAGAGTTATAAATATGAGCAATGGACAAACAAATATATATATATAAAATATACATATAAATGTATATATCGGCGTACTTATTGAATAATACCATAAGTTATTTATTATGTATGACAAAGCCGTTTTCAATACGCCTACTTATTAGGCGATCAGTCGTTATTTCGTTCATGAAATTACGGACTACAATTCGTGGTGGTTAGCTTCAATTCGGCCGGAAGTACGGCGACCATTCACCTATTTAACTTATTCCGGCCCATATCGGACAGGATTATCAAAGACAGGATATCAAAACTTAGGAAATATGGCGGTTGCCTTTTGGATGTTGTCAATACAATCATTTATTGCTGGAATCACTCACAATAAAAGAAAAAGGTCAATTTCTTAAGTAGTGGCATAAAAACTATTACGTTTTCCTTTTTCTAAACATGACTATTCTGGAAGCGGAGTAATGTTTTTAATTTGTTCTCATACATTTGTTGGCAAGCTGACGCAGCCCAATGGCATACAAGAATATTGAAATGTTCTCGTTAGTTTTACATTTAATCTTCCTTTGCATTTTAGTTGGTAATATAATTAATCTTCAAAATGTTGTATTTAAATCACAATTAAAAGATCATAAATAATGTTTGCCTTGATGTTGTCTTACTCGTGCTACATGTTAAAATTCCAATTAGAAATGTCATTTTTCCAACTATTTGCATTTTTTGTGCTTATTCGTGGCAATCTCGTGCTTACTTAACATTTCGAGTTGAATTAATTGTTACTTTTGATATTTATCAACACCTCTTTTGTAAATTTAATTGAACTTTTCATATTTAGACATATAACAGCAGATATTTTATGCAAAAAGACCAGACAAAGCCAGAGTGGCAAGAAAAAAACGTACAATAAGAAATGCAACATGCAACAGAGGCAAGTCAAGCAAGGCAACAATCAGACTTGCAGTCAACCATAGACTGCATCGGTAGCTGGTCTCTCATACGCTGCTACGCTACATATGGAATTTGTCATTTTATTTGAGACAAATGGAAGGGGCAAACATTACTGCAGTAGTTTTTTCTGTGGCTGAGATAAAACACCTAAATATTTGCTATATTTTCTTGGTAATATCTGAAGAATTCGGCATATGAAAAATGTATTTGTTCTATTGGAATTCGCGTAGTTTGCAATTTCTTATTTGGGATTTCTGAGCAGTTCAAATGCCTCAACTACAAACAGCTTCAACATTCATAGCGATCTTGCTGCTCCATTAATTACATAATGAATTGTTCACGTAGATGCGATTATGTCATGGTAGTTGTAATAAAAAGTTTCTTCTTAAGTAGTTGAATAAGAAAAATCATTTGAAATTACGCATCTCTACCCAGAATTTTTGGCATTTTATTTGTTTCTGTGTACTTTTCTGACATTTTAAATTATGCCAATGGAATTCAACATAATTTTTGTGAAATGTTAAATTAATTGGCGTGACAAAATCTAAGAATGCAATTTATACTTGAGCATAAAACAATGGTAGAAAAGTTTATTATTAACAGGAATGTCTAACTTAAATGTGTTTAGAAACCAAACACTTTTCTTCTTGGGTGACATTATATTATTCCCTCAATATAGACTCCCTTTGACTAAACAAACTAGGTGATTCAGATGTTGACACCTGCAAACATTATAAGGACCATGATTTGAGGATATGCAGATGTTCTTGATAAATATAAAGCTGATATCACCGCCATTTTGCACTTGGAAGTAACCAGAACCCTTTACAGAATTTCCCAAACAGCTCAGCGCTTCCGACCTTAGTTCAAGTTTTCCCTGATAATGCCATCAGACGCATGTCTGTAGCTGAAGTGAGAAAATGACTAGTTAAGAAACCTAAATGGCATTCTAACACTAATGCCTTTTAGGCCAGCACGTAACATCTGTTACTGAAATTCATCTCAGGTCAGCAGTGATCTGCTAAGCTGTTCATTTTCAAAAAAAAATATCATGGAAATACGAGAGAAAATTACGATCCCTGCAAATGTTATAAGGACAATGATTACTCTTTACAGAGAACATGTCTGTAACAAATTGGCGGATGTGCCTAATAAAGGATGACATCTGTTACAGCTGTCACGCGAAAGGCATGATTTTAGATGTGAATTTGTTGTAGGAAAGTAACTTAGATACCTTTTCCCTTGTCTTAGACACCTAGATCTGTAAGCTACTACCCGCATCAAGGCAAAATATTTTTTATTACGCTGACCTGTGTACATGCCAAAGACGAGAAGACAGGAAGATTCATTCTATGAGTGCGTAGAGGAAGCTTGTGATCGCTACTCTGGCCACGATATTACCGTAGACTCGGGACTGAGCAGAGAGAAAATCGTATGTAACCAAGCAAAAATGAAGCTACACATCGTCAAATTGCATACACCTGATATAATGGCTTTAGATCAATAGCTGACTCATACTTGTAGCAGTAGTTTTAAAAATAGGTTTAGTTTCTCGAATAAAATTCCAAAGACGAATATGAGCAGTGTTAGAAATATTACGCATGTGCTCGATAAGCTAGCCAGGAACTTGTTTCTCTGCGTGACCTGATCCTTTACAAATAAAAGGATATCACATGCGGTTAAGCCCACAATATTAATAAAGATAACGAAAAAATGCCTAGATATTTTACCAAGACATTCTATAGTGCCTAAACGTTCTAGCTCTATGTCTCTCATCCCTCCCATTCTTTGGGTTTTTCTAGAGCCAATACATAATATTATATAAAATCCCCACAAATATACCTTCCTTCCCTACGACACTGACGTTTTATATGTGATAATTTACTTCATAATTAACTTAATTTACTTTTTGTAGCAAAATAGAATAAAATTTTAATCTTCAATTCATGTCACAGCAAATTTCAAAAAAATTGGGCATATACGTATATCGTATAAGTATGTAAAGTTTCAATACCAAATGTGAATCAAAATAGAAAACAGGACATTAATAAAAGAAGAATAAACTCATAACAAAATCAACAAGAAATGACTGCAATAAAATCGTAATCGTAAAATCGTAAGGATCAGTGGGCTATCAAACACTCTTTTGAAGGAAACTTGACAATGCGAAAAAAAAATTACATACAGGGTTGCCCATATTCGACGGACCCATGTTTTT
>JAHXMU010000072.1:6639739-6687405 GCA_019455685.1 Philornis downsi
GCGTTGCCAGATGGGTCCGTCGAATATGGGCAACCCTGTACTTATAAATATACAGAGTTATCCATTTGGGGGTTTCAAAACCGCCGGTCTGGCAGGGCTGTTAGCTGTTAAATACCTGTCAGCTGAAGTATTATTTATTTAGTAAAAGGTTTGCCGTTTACGAATATGGATCGGTAAACAACCGAAGAAGGCGTAAAAATGGTTAAAACTTACTGCAAATGTAGTCAAATGAACAAAATTTTTGTCAGCGATGAAGCTCATTTCTCACTCAGTGGTTACGTCAGCAAGCAGAATCGCTGGGGCTTGGAGAACTCAGAAGTGATTGTAGAAAAGCCACAGCATCTGGAAAAAATGACTGTTTGGTGTGCCACCAGGCCATAGGTGGTATCATTAGGCCGTATTTTTTTTCGAAAATGTCGTTGGAGGATCCACTGCTGTAACCAATCCAGGGGTGATCATTTAAATAACATTCTATTTCGTAATCAATGGCAAGGTCCAAGCATTATAATGAAATAAAAGTTTTATCTAAACTATAGTTTTATGTGTGTTTTATTTAACTTTACTTTTGAAACCGAAAAATGGATAACCCTATATATATACATATACCAGAATATGAAATAAAATAGAACTTACGTTTAACATCCAACGTTGCTGAAAGGCCTTTGTGCGAACTTCGCTGAATTGTGTATATAAAAAGAAAAATGATTTTCGAGTAATCTTGGAATTCAAAACACAACATTAGAAAGAAAAAAAATAACTCTGAAGGTTTGTTTTAGATAGAGAGATAAGTGGCGTGTTGAACTTTTAATTGCCGCAGAAATTAACTGAATTTCAAACCTAATTAGTTTTTTTTTTCTTTTTGTTGATTTTGTAAGTTAAATTTAGATATAAAGTGCAAAAAATTGGAATTCAAACAAAATTAAATTTCTTCAAATACATACAGGGTGATTTTTTAAGATTTAAAATTTTCAGGTTGTCAGCACTGGTTGGTAGTGGCGTCCAAACGTCATCTGTCAAAGTGAAAAGTGTGCAATATACTCTGACATTTCATCATGGAAAGACTAACAAACGAGCTACGATAGCAAATCGTTGAAATTTATTATCAAAATTCGTGCTTTGTGACAAATGTGCATCGTTTGATACAACCAATCATCAATCAATTAAATCAATTCATGCTGTTATCTCCAAATTTCGTACCAAATTTATTTTTTTGGACGTAAAACCTTCGACTCGCATGCGTAGAGTGCGTACCGAAGAAAATATTGCAGCCGTAGCGACCAGTTTTAATGACGATCGTGAAATCTGAATTCGTCGCCGTTCTCAACGATTGGGCATTTGTTACTATACTACAAGGATTTTTTTGCCTCAATTGGCCTGAACTACCAATTGGTTTACCTTATTTGGTTTGTTCCTTATCTGAGGTTGACATCCAATTCAACATATTACCATACAAAACTGCCCAATACCAAAAATTCGATAAAGGAAGTTAGTCTGGGAATAAGCGCTAAATACTTGGACATAATTTTGTAAGTAGCAGTGATGTATTATTTCGGATATTCAACGAATTTTTTAGATAATTTATACCCCTGCACACTATGGCGAATCCTGGAGACCAAAGAAAACCACATCGACATAACCACATTTTCGTCTATTATACAGCTGACTTTCATAGTCCGGTATGGCAAAGATTTTGTGAGACCATGGCCAAATCATTTATTCCCTCGAAGCTTATACTTCTCCGTAGTATAACATTGATTGTTGGACATTTAGGGAGGCATGTTACCTGTTCAACATGCTGCAATTATCGCGACTGACACCATTTTTAACAGAAGTGATATGCAACTTCCGCATGCCGATAATATATAGGTAGATGATGTTGGCAGAAAACTACGAGATTATACTGCGAGTATAGTCTGCACGTTTGGGGCGCTGTATGAACTTTGACAGCTACGGCTTCGCTGTGAATAATGCTTGTGATGATATGGAGATTGAGGTAAGAGTATTGTGTACATGTCTTAATATAGCCTAACGCAGGGATTTAATGACAGAGAATTCTCTAGACAAACTAAAATCCAGCTGTGCAGAATCTTTAGTTATCAACGCTGGAAGTCTTCGAGAGAAAAGTACTCCCAAAAATACCGCATGAACCATAAACCATGAACTGAACTGTATGAGCCATATGCTGGCATCGGCGAAGGCAAGCGCGTCAAAGAACAACGATTATGCTGAGGCATAATCGGTGGGAGGCACAGAAGGGAACGATCAAACCTATTTGGGAATGACCAGGCTTTTGAAATACATCCAAACTTATTATGACGACTTGGAGAAGAAGCGCTTACGATCGAAGCACTTGGAATTATTTTCCACATGCAGTATATAAAAAATAAATATGTCTACTCTAGTTACACTTAAGCAAGTATTGTTTGAAATGGACGCGCTTACATCGGAACAACGTTTACATAGCATTCAGCTGTAGGAGAACTTATGGTCCAGTAAATCGGCCTCTCAAGAGCATATCAACTGGAAAATTAAAAGCCAATTTCATTATTTTGTGATAACAATAACATGCAGTGTGTAGGGAAGAAAATATAAAGTTGGTAGCTGAGAGTGTTTATGATGTCTGTAATGAATCGATTCGCCATCTTCCCAATAGGAAGGCTTTCCAAAACCGTGCGAAAACTGAAGCTGGTCGACATCTCAATAATTATCTTTTCAAAGCCTCATGAAAAGCTCTAATCAGATGCCTTATTTTCGACCAAAGTTTTCTTTAACGATGAAGACCAGTAAGCAAAAGTTCTTAAATACAAAAGAAGATATCAGAATATCACTATTGTTTTTAGGAAGTTATTTTTTCCGTGCCAAATTCCATTTGGCGCTTTGCGGTCATGACTTTATAACGATATATATTTATAATTACGATTTGAAAAATGTCTATCGAGCCAAATTAAGACACTTTTAATCACAGCTGCAAACTTCATTGCTTTTTCCACCGTACTTGGAGGAATTTTTTTATGTTTTGCGACATCTAAAACATCCTTCGCTTGTGTATTTTGTTGTCCCTTAACTTTCTTTATCGCAAGAAAACACGCTGTTGGTTGCTAAAGTTAATGGCCGAGAAAGTTTACTTTTAAATTTAATTGGTAAATTATGGCTAAATGCAAGTAGTTGAAATATGGCGCAGGCTGTAACATTTTGGCAGTTTATTGCTGTGTTAACTGCATCTTCACGTCCTTACGATAGAGCTCTAAGGTATACAAAATGGCAATCAGTTTTGTAGTAATTTAAATTGGAGCTTTAAGGGATTCATTTTATTGGTTCATTTTCGAAAAGTATCTAAATCAAGCCTACGAACGCAAATTGAGCTATTTGCCAGACGCCTTCTGTTAGTCTCCTGTACTAATGAATTTCAGATATTTCGAAACCGGTCAATTACTTTGTTCTTCGGGGAATCGAACCAATCCAGTTCCTTAAATAGCTAGAACTGCAAATCGCTAAGGTGCACCCTCACTTTAAACGGATTTATCACATCGATATGCGATTAACTTAAATACGAATAGCTGGATTTCACTACAGCTAACGCTTAACGCGTATTAAATTTGATAGAATTTTGTACTAACGAAACTGTACATCTAAAATTGTTGCGCTACTAACTGACTGACTGATCATCGCCCAGATCAAATGACGGAGCTAAAATCACAGAACTGACACCTCTATAAGTGTGCGCGATAAGAATGGATTTTTCAAAATGAGTTCTTCTGGCGCTAAAACCAGGCTTAAAAAGGATGAATGTGATACCATCGACCAGCCCAAATGGCCGTAGAGAGAATTCTGAATGTTGGTGTCCGCCGTCCTCTTCCAGAGCAAAAGCAAAGGAGGTTTTTGAAAATTCGCGCTCTTACGGGTAAAAGTAGGGTGAAAATTTTGAAATTAGGATAGAAATATGATAATGAAAATTGGGAAATTGGGTAAAAGGGGAAATTAGCGTCCCTACTCCTCTAACAGACTGAATACGGGATTAGGAGGATTTTTTCCAATTGGCTATATTAAACGGGTAAGTCTAGTACTGAAAGCATATTGACGGAATCGCAAGTATCCGTTCCCCTACTGGATAGGCATGCGACAGGAACTGACATTTTTTTTTGGGAATTCGTATTTTTATGGTATAAAACTGGTAGGCATATGGAAGAAAATTGGTATCTTACTTGATGATACCAAAGAATTGAAGTTAAGGTCATCAATATCATCTTACACAATTGCTAGTTTTAGGTGTAAATAGGAGTAGAAACCGGATAGAAATTGTATTGAATAGAACTAAAATCTTAGCGTAATCGCGCTCAAACTTTCTCAAAATGTAAACTTTTAAAGCGTGGAATGAGAAGGAAATCCTGCAAAATAAGTACTATCGTCAAGAACAAATTGATTTCCGAAAGTCAACCTTTCCTGTATATTTTCCAAAATTGTAGGAAGCCGGCTTGGTAAAAACTGAGAAAATCGATGCCATGGATCGTGAATTAAGTTCTTGCAATAAAAATGGACAGCTTCTCAATTCTTATATCAATTGAACGATTTATCGATATTTAATTTGACCGCTGTAATCCCTAATTCGTAAAATGCAGTAATTTAAGTTTTTTTCCATTGTATTGCATTAAAACGCTGCATAAAAATTGAAAGAATCGACCGCATAACCAAGCCCTACTAGCTAATTTACATCACATTCTGCCGAGTTCATATCTTTCACTCAATCCCTAAATTTATTACACTTTAGCATGCGTCAGACACTAAGAAAATTTGGTTCTGCAAATGAAAGTGGACTGTATTACCATGCCTCATAAGCACATAAAATTGTTTGCTTTAGCAAAATATCAGAAATCTATCATTTTACTTCCTTTTGTTATGCTTTGAACCAGAGCAATTTTCGATAAGAACACTTATACAAGGTGTCCGTCGAGAAGGTATACTTCCTTGTTTGTTTATAATTTTTGATTAAATGAAAGAGAATGGATCTTATATTGATAAATGTTTTATTTAATGTCGGCAATTATGTATGACATTCAATAACAGATAATTGCCCACCACTGTTATCCTCACAAATGCGAGCCCTTTTGAGCACATTTTTCATTACATTCTTGCGGTATTTCATTAATTTCATCACAAATATTTTGTTTGAGTTACTCAAGCGTTTCTGGCTTGTTTGCACAAACATTACTCTTCAGATATCCCCACAAAAAGAAGTCCGGAGCAGTCCAATCAGGCCGTCTTGTTGATACCACATGTTAATCAAGCCCAAAGCATGCAGTTGTGGCGTTAAAAAGTTTCCAATCATATCGCGATATCGCTCTCCATTGACAACTACCGTTACGCCGTTTTCAGTTTCAAAGAGTCCTGACCTAATTGCACACCAGACTGCCGCGTTTAAAGGATGCCAAGGTGACTGATGAATAATTTGAGGGTTTTCCATTGCCCAGAACCGACTATTCTGTTTATTGAAAATCGGGGTTGTCATAGGCGAGCTGTAACATCCTATTGGCGTACGTATGGCGGCGTAAATGGTCTTGTGAAAGAAGCTCTTGTGTCAACTGAATCTTAAATGGAAACAAATGCAAATCCTAGTGCAAAATTGCGGCCAAAAAAGTTCTTTGAAGACCAAACTTCTGAGCACGGCGTCGAATTGAGGATGACGGATTATTGTGAACACTTTCTCGAGCAGCAGTAATGTTTTCAGCCGATCTTGCAGTCCATGGTCCAAGCTTGGCCTTATCAGCTACAGACCCGATTTCTTCGAAATCATTCACTACACGATAAATAGTACGTCTTGTTGGCACGTTGTTTCTCGCAAAAATGTCACATAACTTTCCCATCGTCACAGTAATCGATGATTGATTTTGATAAAATGTTTTAACGATTAAAACACGTTGATTTATCGAATATATTTCCATAATAAATTTGCCACGTCTCTGCTTCACGACTGCTAAATATGAGCTGTCAAGACTAATGTTTACCAAAATGGCGGCAAAACAAAGTAGTATACTTTTCCGATGGACACCCTGTATTTACTTTATATCTTCTTACGCCACTTTTTGACTTTTACGCAACGCAAAATAAAGCTTTTTGAAATTTTAAAATTTTAAATGGAAATTACAGTGACAATGTTTTCCCCAATTGTCCATCTTATGCTTTACATCTTACTGCAGATCTGTTCATAAAATTTCAAGATCTTATCAAGATCATTTTATATAAGTAAATTAACCAAAAACTTTCCATTGCTTTTTGTTACTGCCAAACAAATCAGTAAACTGCTATGATTTATTCCGAAATATGTAAATGAATTTTACAAATAATTATTGCCCCTTCAACAATATTTAAACTCTTCCTTCATTTTCTTCTTTTATTCCCCCTGTTTTTCCAAATTTTTTTGTTAATTTTGTTATAACTTCTCTTCAAAAATTTACACATAACTTACAAACTATTAACATGAATTCAACAATAGTTTTAACTCTTAATACGATGTCTTTGTATTTCATTTGATTGCAAATAATTCACTGATATTTATTATAACCATTTATTGCTCAATAATTAATTTCAACACTAACAAAAAATCATCTACTATAATCAGAAAACCAAAAGCAAACAAGGCACGGCCTACAAAAAAAGAGAAAAAAACGCAACATCACGGCAATAAAACCACTAATTTGTGAACATTAATTTGAATGTTGTTCGACCAAAAACACGGCAATGGTGGCTGACCAGCCTGTCTCTCTATTGGTTGTCGATGGTATCCATAGACTGCAGACTCCATTGCATGCAACAATGTTGCTGTTGCACTCTTTTTAAAGATTTCTTATTTTTCTGTTAAAGCAAATGATTGCATTTTGAATTTTCATATTTTATGGTCTACCGCTTGTTAAAGCACCAACAATCTGTTGGATATGATTGGAATTAAGACGTGTTAATAACGCAAAATATTACTGATTGAAAAATTATAAGCTATTATTTTGCAAAAGGAAAACGACATTTTCTTGCCTTAGAGTCAAACTGCAGAGCGAACTTGTTTTGTTGTGTTAATTAAATGAATTTTTGTGTTTGATTAACCTTTTAAGGAATGGAGTTGATACAACCAATTAAATAAATCATACATCAGGGTGTTTATACCATTAATATTAACAAATTCTCCAAGCAACTTCAACACCGCACCACACCACATCACAAGCACCTTAATGGGTTAACACAAATTGCGATGTAAACTACCGAAATAACAAACAAATTGCGTCTAGCAGCAGCCCCAGAGCAAAAACCGGTCAACTAAATGTTGTAACCAAATACATGCAACTGAGAAGAAAAACAGATAACATTGAAACGAAACAGAACCGCAAACAAACAGTCCAAAACAGAAACAAATAAATAGAAAAACTTGATATAATATTGATTTATGTCTTTGAAATATACAAAGTTCATTGCAGTATCATAAATAATCAAGAGTTAACAAAAAGCACCCCAGACAAACCGAAGGACATACAGGCGTGTGGATGGAAAACGGACTGACATCTCCCAGGCGTTTGATTGTCTGAGCGGCCCAGTCGGCCTACAAATTGAACCAAAGTGTTGGTTGGCAAATATTTGGCAATACGTAAATCAAGAAGTAATATAAAAGCGAAAGCTTTTGGGTAAATTTTAACAAAAGGACAGCGCAAATCACAATAAGCATACGTGTCGTTTCAGAACAAAAGAAATGTGTACAGGAAATGTTTTAGAAAAAAATAATTTTTAAGTAAACCTAAATATGATGTATAATTTAAATGCATTAATAGAAAGAATTTTATGTACAGGGCGGCGCACGAATCAACTGCCAACTGTCAATGGGGACTGTTGTTTAAAGATGTAGCATTTGGCTCCGGCAAGATGGTAAAACTTCACACAAAGCCAGACCGGTTATGACGGAGCTCCAACAACAATTCCCAAACAAATTAATGTTCAGAAACTTTACATTCTGCTGGACCCCAAGGTCACCTGATCTGAATGCAACAAACTTCTTTTTAATGGGGTTATGTCAAGCAAGAGGTGTACAAAACGAAACCAAGGAATTTGACTGAATTGAAGCAGTCTATTAAAACAGTAATCCCGCAATGAATAATTTTCTGATCAGGTGCCACATATGCGTGAATGAGCATGGAGGTCATTTACGGTCTATCCTCAAAACTAATTAGTTATTTAAAATAAAACTGAATTTTCCATACAATAAAAAAAAAACAAATAAATAAATGAGATACATTGGTTAAATAAAGGTTATTTGAATTTCTTATTGTAGTGCAATTGGTGCACCAGCCTGTATTAGGCTATAAGATGCTTAACGGTGTATTGGGCATGTTTATAAATAAATTAATTAAAACAGTCCTCTTTGTTTAAGATAAACAAATTGTGATTCTCTAGAAGAAAAATGTCTTCGTAGAAAAAATTTTATTGTGGAATAGTGTAATCCCGAAAAATTCCCTCTTGTGGAAACTGTTCTCACACACAGTTATCTTTTTCGGGAAAAGTGTTACCGCAGATAATTTTCTCTTGGGGAAACTGTTATCTTGTGTTATCGCAGACAATTTTCTCTACCAGAAAAGTATCTTTTCACATTTTGCTCTGGGACAAATCTGATATTCCAGGAATTTTCTCTTTCGGAAAAGGACAACAATTTCCAGCAGAACAATATCGTTTCGCACGCTTTAGCCTTACAATAAAGTGTTATTGCTAAAAGAGGTTCTCTAGCAAAAAGCAGTCAACCCAGAAAATTTCTTTATCAGATAAATGTTTTAACAGGCATTTTCTGCTGACAATAGAATTTTGTTTTTAACCTCACCCAACCGGAAGACATTCTAAATATTTTTATATCATACATGAAGACTTTATAAGGTGTAGTGAAAAAAAAACATAATATTTTTGGATGGCATTGAAGATTTTAGAATGATCCGCTTTAGGTCAAATATTCACTGTTTTGTTCTATAATGTATTATAAATTTGAAGGTAATTATATTAGACAGAAACAGGTGGTAATCACTTGGTGCGAGGTGCTGAAGGTGAAGGATGCATAAGAACCAAGCTCCGGGAGGTTCTCGCGGCTTATTACAGATACATGTAGCCTGGCGATGTTCTGATGGAACACAGTTTCTGTCTTATTGGGAAAAGCTGACATGTCATGAATTAACCATATAGGGAGCATTCAATAGTGGATGATTCTGTGCCAATCCCATCAGACGCAAAGCCAAATCTTGCCAATCGGCCATCTCGACTTGACCATCGTTTGCGCCGGCTCACCGCTATTCGGTGTTTTTGCTTGACGTTATCATAAGTAATGCACTTCACCTACATCACCAGCCACCGTCCACTTTAGAAATAGTTTGATTTGGAAATTTTATCCATGGGAATTTGAGAATAGATAGTTTTTTGAGTACGAAATCCTATCTTTCCACCATTTGCTAGCGTAACACTGCTTTTATACAACACAAGACACAGGTTACTAAAGCCATCTTTTGGAAAAATAATGGATTTTTTACTATAACTGCTAGTGCCGGTGTTCTCTCGCACTTCTTAAGGTCGATTGCGATTAGCTATTAATGCACATTCATTGGCTCCTAAGTGTGGTATTTGCTAACCGAATGCATTTTCAGCAATAGCCTTCGGAGCTTATTTAAGGCAGGCAGTCCACTTATCGCGGAATTAGACCTTTTCTCATCGCTTATTAGATTGTGTCGGTTTTGTTTAATGAAAGGCTCCAGCCTATTCCATCTGTTCTGAGAGCAAAAGTAGATCTGATAAATCGACAACTGATCAACAATTCACATTGAGAAAAATTCTACGGAATACTCAGGAATAAACAAATCGACACATATCGTACATACGTTGACCATAATGCTGCTTTGCTTGTGGCTAAGACTGAGTTCGGCACTCTGCGAATTTGAAACGCCTCTGCGGCATAACACCGTCCGACACTAAATCTTCAATGAAGACAATCAAAGATTTGACCAAGCAGTTTTGGGCCAAGGAAGGCCTCGACAAGGCATTGCCTATCGTCTAATGTATTCAATATACATGCAGATTAGATAATGCAGCAATCTAAAGTGGACAGGAGTGGCATCACTGCATACTGTAACCTTCTTAAGTATCGAGAAGAAATCGGCAAATGTGGGTCTGGCGGTAAGCGAAAATAAAACAAAATTGTTTCTACGTACAAAAAGTCGTCTAATCGTTTTAAACTCTGGGTGAACCTTAACAATTATGACCTTGCAGAGGTGGGTGATTGCATCTACATCGACACAGTCGGCGTCGCTGTCGATTAAGTTTACAATGTCAGCCAAGGAATTGGGAGAAAAGTGTAATATTATTTGCAAACACTTGCTATTATGAGCTAAGAGAGCGATTATTGATAATGCCCTGCTTAGCAGCACTAACATAGTCTAACACATCTGAACATAGCGGGTTAAATTATACGGATGGACTAAAATGTTTCTCCACGAATATGCTTTGATATTGAACTTTATGACCGATTTGGAAGAGGTCTTGATTAAAAGACCTGAAGTGTCGAATTGAAAAACTAGTATAAAAGTCCGAAGCACTTGAAATTCTCTTGCTCATGTGTCGCGTATTATATTGGGGCATCGGTTTTTCGGTTTCAAAAGCAAAGTTAAATAAAACACAAGCTTTTATTTCATTATGTACGAAATATAATTTTATTTAAATGACCGCCTCTGGATTGGTTGCAGCAACAGATCCTCCACCGTCATTTTTGAAAAAATACGACCCAATTACACCTCCAGGCCATAATGCACACCAAACAATCACTTTTTCCTGTGGCTTTCCCCACAATCAATTCTGCGTTTTCCGATCCCCATATATGACAATTTTGCTTGCTGACGTAACCACCGTTCGATTAAAAGCCAATATTTTAATTACCACTTTTGTAATAAGTTTTAACTATTTTTATGCGTTTCATTGTTAAACGATCCATATTCGTAAATGACAAACCTTTCACTAAATAAACAACACTTTAGATGATAGATATGTAACTGCTTACAAGCTTGCTAAACCGACGGTCTTGAAACCACTAAATGGATAACACTGTAAAATGATTTCTGCGGTAGTCGCCATCTAAGTAAGGAAGTAATTAAGAAATTCAAAATTTAAGCAAAATTTAACAACTTTAGAGTTTAGAGTAGGAATCTCACAGGATAGGACGCTAAGAGTTAAAAAGAAAAACTAAAGACTAAAACTAATTTAGTAAATTTAAAAATTTAGCATAAAGCATAGTAAAAAGAAATGCATTATTTTTCTAATAGACGATTTTAGTAATCTGTACGAGTATATTACATCGTAATATAAGTGCGATCGCACTTATTTATTATATTTATGATAGATGGCGTTAAAAAGATATAATTTCATACTTAAAATATTACTCAGACAGTGATTGCTTGATTCAGTATTCTTTGAGCGTTCGTCAAAAACCGACACCAGTAAGGATGCGCCATATTTTACAGTTTTTCTTCGATAAAGAGTTTATGGCCCTGATAATGTAAAGGCAAGCTACGCAAAATTTTAGTGTCGTCGGTTCAGTTCCAATAATTTTGACGGCAAAGTTTCACCGCGCTATGAAATCCAACTATTAAGAAGAATTGAAATTTTCGAATTCGACCGTCATCCAACAAACTGTTTCGTTTGACCAGGAGCGAAACATTGCACAAAAAACTATTTGGATAAGACGCTGTATGGAAGGGTACCACACGAATCACTGATGAATCGCAACAAAATATAATTATTTGAGAAGTGAATATTGACTGGTGCTGAAAAAAGTAGGCGTAAAAAGAGTCCAAATCGGGGTTGACGGTCAGGAAGGTTTTGCTGTGTTTGTTGGCATTGGCGTGGAACCATCTACTATGATATGCTTCTGTATGGCCGGGCTTTTAATGCGGACCTGTGCTGTCAACAGTATGACCGTCTGAAAGAAGTAATCGCCCAGAAGCGACCAGCTTTGGCCCATAGGAAAGGAATTGCAGTACCATCAGGACAACGCTAGGCCAGAAGCTCCGGAAACTCGGTTAAGACCACCTGATCCTGCGTATGGCGAATGATTTTGTTGCTGTAAAATTCGTCTCAACAGAAGCTTGTGAAAATGAATTGTCCCAGGTTTTTGAGTATCTTTGGTAGAGGCATAATGAAATTACCTTTAAAATGGCTACAAGTTAACTAACAAATTAGATCATAGTACCTATGCTAAATAAAGTCTTAAATGTCATGCAAAAATTAAAGGATTCCCTTTTGCAACGCTTTCTAATTAATAATTCTCAGGAATATGTGAGTCGTTTGTGTCTCTCCGTCTGCCCCCTTCTTCATATACAAATCACTTCTAATTATTATTAATACCAAATCCGAGAAACTGTACAATCTCACAATCTTTTCCTTTCACCACGAACTGCTGATAGAGCTCAAAATATGTAGTTTATGAGAATTAATTCGTATGTAACATTTTAATTATTAAAAGTTGCAAGAAATGAGTCAACAACAATACATTTTAATCTTCTTGTAGGCATATTAAAGTATTTCAAAAGTATGGATAATGTAGGATAACACAAATGCAAGCATCGGAATATTGGGATAATAACAAAGCTATTACCGGTTATTCGAATTGCGAGATCGAGTCATTGAAAATTTGCACATCTGAATTTAAACCAAGCTAGACGCAGATACAGCCACTATTTTATAGGAGTAATGGTAAAAAATAAATGTAAGCATTAAACTTTTATTTATTTATGGTGATTGAGTGATAATATTTAATTTTTGTATATTCCTTTTTTATTTTTGAAGAAAGTACTTACAAATGAATCAAACTTTATATATGAATTATAATATTTCACGATGCGAATCCAAATGAAAACAGGGGACTTACATATAATCCCAGCATTCCCCTCACGTCATTCGGTTGAATGCTTCTACATGACGTCAACATCTCTGGCAAGGGTTTCGTGATAGAAATATTGCAGTAACTTATTACTTTCTTCCTTGCACTTGTGGTTTTTGGAGCGTAACAATTGGCAGGTATATCGTAAACCACAGAGCGTATACCGGGAGTTTTTGGTTTTGACAACTGATGCAATCCATTTAAATGCCATTAAAATTAATGGGTACGTTCATGTCATAAGTGAGGCAATCAAGAATTTGAAACAGAGTTAATATTTCATTTAGAATGAAACCACAAGACATCATGTTAGAAATAATATAGTAAGATATGTTGGTCATATGTGCTAAGGCGATGAGGTTGGGAGTGGTAAAGATTGAAATCACAGAGTAAAAATGATTTCTGAAAACATGCTGTTGAAGCGAAAAGCCTCTGTTGCTAGCAGCTTCCACGGAGACCTTGAATAAAATCTTTTGAATAAAACAAATATACCGACTTATCCATTCTTCGGTTTCAAAAGTAAAGTTAAATAAAGCGCATATAAAGCTATGATTTCGATGAAACTTTTATTTCATTGTAATGCTTGGACCTCACCATTATGTATGAAATATAATATCATTTGAATGACCGCCTCTGGATTGACTGCAGCAATGTAACCTTTTGAGGCATCTCGGCAATAACTTGACAAATGTTGCTTTTCAAATGTTCCAACGTTTGGGGATTATCCGCGTAAACACTGCCTTTGACGTAGCCACACAAAAAAAGTCTAACGACGTCAAATCGCATGATCTTCGTCGCCAAAACGTGAAATTATGCTTCCTGGAAACTTCTCATGCAATAAAGCTAAAATCGGTCGCATTGTGTGGCTCGTGGCACCGTCTTGTTGAGAGCAAATATCGTCTAGTTCATAATCTTCATGAAACGCTCTGAATTGAAATTCGGAGTATGCGCGACGCTTTCACTAACAGAAGCGATATTTTCGGCGGTGCGTTCATTGCGATGCTACACAAGCCTGAGCACATCTGTATCGTTTCCAGTCTCTTCAAATTTCTTTTTAATCTTGCCAATTCCTTGCACTGTAGGTCGATTATGGCAACAATAATCACTCCGTAATGCACGAAAAGTGCCCACGTTTGGGTCACGGTTGTTAAACAATCCATATTTATAAATGGGAAACCTTTCATTAAATAAATAACACTTCAGATGACAGGTAGTTAACAGCTGGCAGCCTTGAACGTGAATTATTTACTCTTAACGTTGTTAAAGAAAATGACAAATTGATAAGGAATCAAAACACATACTCGTACTACAAGGAAGCATAACATAATTTTTAGTGGGGAAACACTTTATTTTGAAGTCAATTTTGAGTTAGTCTAATCTCAATTTCAGACAATATATTAAATGCTTTCGGATAATTTAGTTACATAATAAAATAATTTTGATTAAAAATTTAAATCAAATTGACCATTTGACCGGTCATGGCACAGTGATTGAATTATAACAGTGGCACAGTGATTGAATTATTTGAGTCCCGATACCACCATCAAATCTACATTTGTGCAGCAGGCACATTGATTTGTTTGACGAATTTGAATTAATCAGCACATCAAGAAAGAACTTTTCAATATTGTTGTTCGGAATCATCGTTAAGTATATTTTTAGCGAGTTAGGAAAATAGAACGTGTGTGGACTCCCTTAATACAATGCTAAGCAATTTGTTATTCTTTTAAATTGTCAATTATTATCCAGCACAAAATATTTTTGTTACTAAACCGTCAATTTTGGGTCAAGTAAGAACCAATTTTCGGAGCGGCGCTAACGTATATTTATAAAATGTACCAAAACTTCTATGCAAATAACTGCAGACAGATTATTTCATTGGCTTCTGAGATTTTTCTGTTTTATTTCTAAATTTCTTAGTTTTAAATTTTATTGTTTTAATTTTTTAATTTGTTTTATTGTTATAATTTTTTAGTTTCCTTAATCTTCTATTAGGAGGTTTCATTAAAAATTGGTCATTTATTTTGAAAAAAAAAAAAACGGTGCGTTATGTGTTATTCAAAATATTGTCCTTCGCCAGCCACTACTTTTTCCTATCTTTCTGCCACCGTACAAATATAACGTCAACAGAAAGCTTCATTTTTTGAAGTTATCCAGAAATTGATTTTTCGTTTCATCATATGATGTGCAGCACTGCTCTGATGGGTCATGTGTCGTCAATCAGAACAACCAATAGAAATGACAAATGCTTGATAAATACGGCCGGTGTGCTAGGAGTTTTCCTATGATTTCTTTTTCTTTGTGTTATCATAGTGGGTCGATTTTTCATTACTCATTTCATATGAAACCTAATTTTCATCCTTTTAAATCACTACAAATGATATTGAATTACATGATATAGCTTGCCCAATAAATTTTTACGTAATTGCAAGCCCGGCTCAAAACTCAACATTTTCACAAAAAAAAAGAAAAAATAATTATATATATATAAAGATAATGTTAATACAAAATCGCTAATATTTCCCGTTTATAGCGATGCAATATGTGAAATCTTTCAATAACCTTTTACATTTGACAATTTCAACCACAATTTAATCTTGTTCCGTCCTTTGTAAAACGATGGAGACTTTTTTGTACCGCCAATAATTTGTTTTTTTTTATGTTCTTAAGTTTTCTAATCTAATTTTTCTAATTTTTTTATTAAGAAAAGAAATTAATTTTCTTTCTTTTCTTCTTGATTCCGAATTTTTTTTTTTTGCTTCTTAGTTCCTTGCTTTCGTGATTTCACGATATCCTGTTTTCATAATTATTTTCTTAATTTTCTAAGTCACTAATTTCTTAATTTCTTAACTTTTTTACTTTTTAATTTAGTAGTGTCCTTACTTCTTAATTTTCTGAATTTCTAATGAAATTGAAATTTGTCAAGAACTTTAAAAGAAATATATTCACAAACATTTATTAAATGAAATTTCTATATCCAAACATAATTCTTAAACTCTAATTTAATAAGTTAAAGTTTCGAAATGTAGAATTTGCGTCGCTGAAATTGCAAATTATGTAGGCATTTTAAGTAATGTTTCTTATGAAATGTAACAACATTTCTAAATATTTTGTTTTATAAAGAAACTCTCTTGCGTCTCATGAATTGAAAATGACAGAGATTTTCAAATTCAATGATTTTACTCGCATTCTACTTTTAAACCCTCTGTAACATTTTAGAAAATGAACGGCTTTCATTGCAACTTAATAGCGTACCAATTAACTTGGTCAAATCATACAAAAGGCGTTGTTGGTAAGGTAAACTGCTATGACTAAGAGCTATAAGACATTCAACTGCGTTTGATATACGCAGGCTGTTTTAGCCAAAACCTACTTAATCCCATCACTTTTGTATAGATGTGATGTCTATTCTAACTGTGGTAAAGCGCAGGCGCCCAAACTCGAGTTGCTTAAAATAAATAACAAAGCAAGATATATTTTCAATAGAAAAAAACAAAAAAAAAAAAAAAAAAAAAAACATTATGCTCATTCTTACCAATTTGTATGAATTTAGAAAATGTATTGCAGCTTAAGAGTTTGTTAGTGATACAGAGGATTACAGTCTCAAGAGAGCCAAAATACATGTTTCAAATAATACGTTTTGCTATTTCCAACAGAGGCAAGAAAAGTATACAACAAATTTATAGAACTCTTATCTCAGAAAGGCAAATCTTTATTTATACTGTTCATCTTTAGAACGCTCTTCCTTCTCAGATTCAAATGTTGGGAACCAGTGTCTCTTTGTAAAGAATAATTAGTAATAATAATAATTAGTTACAATAAAATAAATATAATTTAAAATAAAATGAATTAATTCATCTACTATAGTAAATTATGAATATAAATAAACATGTGTTTTAATCGATATGTATATTATGATATTGTAAGTCCAGTCACTAGCACTAAAATGTACAAAATTTAATCTTGTTATGCTGTGTTATGTTAAAATTGATGAATAATTAAAATTAAAAATAAATTCATATTGGTTAATTACTTTATTCTTTAACTCACTTAATTTTCTTTCTTTCTTAATTACTTTAACTAATTTCTCCATTTATTTAATTCGGATTTCTTAACTTGACTCTTAAGTTTCATAGTTTCACATTTGAAGAGACTGGAAGCGTTACAGATGTTGTCACGCCTGTGCATCATCGCAATGTACGCACTGCCGAAAATATCACTTCTGTTAGTGAAAGTGTGGCGGATAATCCGAATTTCAATTCAGACTGTTATGGCCGTATGATAACTGAATTTTTCTTGGACCGATTTTAGCTTTATTGCATGAGAAGTTTCCAGAAAGCGTAATTTCATCAATTGGCCACCAAGATCTTGCAATTTGACGGCGTTAGACTTTTTCTGTGGGGCTACGTCAAAGACGGTATTTGCGCGGATAATCCCAAACGTTTGACAATTTGAAAGCCAACATTCGTGAAGTTATGGCAGAAATACCGTCCGAAATATGTGAAAAAGTGGTCGAAAATTACATCGAAAAGATACACTGCTGTAATAAATCCAGAGTCGGTTGTTTAAATGACTTTGTACTTCGTACATAATGGCAAAGTCCAAGTGTTTAAATGAAACAAATGTGTGTTTTATTTAACTTCACTTTTGAAACCGAAAAAATGGATAACCCGTTAGCTTAGTTCCTGAATATTGCAACTAATATTTAATTAATTTTTTTATTCACTTGGCTTGAGTTTCTTGAGTTTTTTGCTATTTAATTTCATAGTTTTTTATTTTCTTAATTTCTTACTTTCTGTATTTGTGCCCGTTTTTGTGTTTCTTAACTTCTTAATTTATTAAAATTTTGGTTTCTCACTTCTTGTATTCTTTTGTAACTTCTTAATTTCTTAAATTCTTTTTTACTTCTTGGCTTCTTACATTATCATTTTCTTAACTTTCTGCTTCATCTATTTCTTGATTTTGTAGTTCTTTAGCTTCTTAATTTCACAGTTTTCTACATTCTTAGCTTCCAAATTTCCTATATTCTTGGCTTCTCATTTTCTTAATTCTTGATTCAAGATTAAGTTCTTAAGTTAAGTTCTTCACTCTTAAATTTCTTAATTTATTGATCTCTCAATTCTATTGTCTTCTATTTCCCTTCTCTTCAGTTCTCCTTAATTTATCTTTAATTTTTTTTTCGTTTTCGTTATTTGCTTCCATCTGAATTTGTTAAATTTCTTAATTTCCTCACCTCTTAATTCATTTATTTTTTTTTTTTACTTTCCCAACATCTGAACTAAAATTCTGAGTGTTTAATTTCGTTCCTGTTAATTTTCTAGTTTTTAGAAGTTAAGATTCTTCTAATTCTTGTCTTTTTAATTTCCAACTGCTTGATATAATAATGTTCCAATTAAATTTATGCATTTTAAACTGCTTATTGTTAATTTCTTAACCTCTAATTTTCTTAATTTCTAGCTTTCTTATTTCCATATTATATATTCTGATATTCTTATTCCCTTAATTTCTTAATCTATTGTTTAAGTTAATTAATTTTTTTGCTTTAGTTTACACTGAAAACAAACACTGTTTTTCTAAATGTCGTTTTTCCAAACTTTTGGTTTTCATAGTTCCTTAGTTCATTAATTTTTCAATGTTTAGGTTTCATAATTTCTACATTTAATAACTTCTTATTTTCCTAGTCTAGTTGATGCTTTGTTTCTTTGCTATTTAATTTTTATTAAATTTCCAAATTACTAGTTTCCGATTATTTAATTTTTTTGTTCCTAAACTTCTCAAACCCTTCCTTTTATAATATCATGATTTCTTATATCTTAAACTTCTTGTTTTTTTTCTTCAATTTACTAAATTTTCCTTAGTTTTTAAATTTGTTAATATCTTTGTTTCATAATTTCTTATTTCCATAATTTTTAGGTTTCTTAATTTCTTAACTGCTGTTTTTATTTATTTTATCGTAAACTTCACTGTATTTTAATTTCTAAATTTCTTTCTTACATTTCTAAACCTTTAATTTCGCGACTTTTCGTTTTTTTTAATTTCTTATTAGATCCTTAATTCCGTTCTTTCTCATTAGATTAATACGCTGATTAGTCAGCTTCTTAATTTTTTAATTACTTGTTTTTTGCTTTGTTTAATTTTTTTTATTTCGTTAATTATTAAGTTTCTTAGTTCGGCTATTTTTTCACTTCCACTTTCCTTAATTTTTGAATTTTCGTAATTCCTAATACATTTCCTACGTTTCCACATTCTTGAGTTCTTTGTGTTAAAATATCTTTATTACTGCATTTGGTTTAGATTTCCAATTATGCTTTTGCCGCCTCATATTATCCAGCAATTTCCATTTCAATGGCGTAATTTCACCCCTCCACACATCCTCCACAAGTGTAATGACCAACAATTATTCCATAAATATAATTCCATCATGTCCAAAAGCTCGTTCACCTAAATCGAAGTTATGCAATTTAAACGATATCAACACAAGTTAGCTTTAATCATCATAAATCTTTACATACGAGTATGTAGATGTTTAATGTGTATACATATGAGTACACATGTACAACACACACATTCGTACATTCATAATGCCTGTAATTCATTAGCATTAAATAATATTTCATCATGGATTTGCAGTATGCAAACGCAACTGGCTGTTTGATATAAAAGGATGACTTACAAACTCAAGTAATATCGCATAGAAACGTAACTGAAATTTGCCAGGATTCTTTCGGAATTTTAGTGAATGCCTTTCTGATCGATTAAACATTAACACGGAGTAAACGTAAATTTCCACGAATACACTTGTGATTCTTTACTCCCACATACATATCTATATAAACATATACGAGTATTTGCGCGTGAGCGTCTACGAAGCATAATGATAATATTTGCTCAACTCTTGTACGAATAGGCTGACCGACACGTGTACAAACCACAACAATATTTGTAGTAATACACAGGTATAAAGAACTGGGGCTCACATAACGTTGAAGAATTGTGCATGGGAGTGAGGGAGCTGAAATGGTAATTGTGATCCTTTAATTTCAGGAATTTGAAAATCTTAAATAAACGGCTTTGGAGAACTTAGAGACTTATTTAATTTGGGTCTTTAAGCGCAGCGTAATCCACAACAATCTTAATAGCACCCAACTTATCGAAATACACTGGAAAAACTGCAAAATTGCAGCGAATTAAAAACAAACTTACATACCGGAAATTAGTATTATGTTTTTTGATATATTTGCAAATATTTATTTATTGTTTTCCAGACTTTTTTCCTCTTTTTCTTTCTTTTTTCATTCATTTGAACAGAAATTGTCAATGTTAAGAATTTCAACGCCAACATTGCTTTGGGAGCTCTTAGATGAGAACACATTTTTGAAAATTATAGTCATTTGCACTAACATTGAACGTCACAATTTGAGAAGTACTCTGTTTCATTCATTTGGCTGAGGTTAGGCTCAAAAATGATCATTTTACAAAAACATTACAGAAATTTTGACTAAGTGAACACACCTTCACCCAATGGTTTTCCCCAGATTTTAGAAGAAGTGTTCCGGGTGCCAGAAAGTTCAATGTGAATCTTTCGATTGCTCTGAATTAACGCAGAATAAAAGATTGTAGACGAATTGTTAATGTTTACCACATGGAAGATACTACAATAGGAACGGCAAAGCAGCCAATTTTTATCCCCATATCTATACTTTCTATACTCCAGAAGCATGCTTAATTATACTGAATTTAGTGCAATGAAATGAAGGATATGAACCTGGAAATATATGACTTAAATGCGATATTTGATATGGGAAGCACCCAACAGTGTTATTATCCAATCGAAGATCGTGAATAGAATGTAGATTATCCTACCATGTACGTAAGATACCAGAAGCGGCATCGCTAAGTCACTTATTTCTACAGTCGACTGCTTTAAGTATTCGTTAGCACTTCAAGGCGATTACCAGTCAAAGAAAGTGAACAACTATTTATTACGTGAACGACAGTCTAGTGTTCTAATCGTCACTCCAAAACCGATTAAAATAAACTTAAGAAAATATGAATTAAATCAGTCACTTCTATTAGAGGTACCAAAATAGGCATGGTTATCCCATCGATTTTCCTCAAATATTTCTGAGCATCATAAAGCAGTATGAGAAACAAAAACCGAGTTTCTAATGTAGTCTACCAGTTAAAAATAACGGAGAAAAAATTGAATTTCGGAAAGGTGTCTAATTTGCATGGCAAGCACCGGAAGGATAGTTTCCTAAATTTTACTCAATTGAGTATAATTGAATAGAAGATTTGAATTTAAGAACATATTGGACAAATAAGTCATTTGGATGAGAGGTTCCGAAACTTTAATTTTGCTCAAATTCTGAACATCATAGCATAAATTCAGTTTGTAAAAGGCAGCTAATTAAGAAAATATGAATTTGGATAAATAATTACATTTATATGAGATTTGTATTGTATTGATATGGTCCATTTGCAATTTCCAAATACGACCTGGTAAAATATTAGTCTGTGCTAAGTTTTAAGAACTTTAACAAATATTTACCGCAATTGTCGTGTCTACCAGTCAGCCAACCAGGAAGGCAGGCGGACATAGATCGGTAGGTTTATGATTCCAGGAAAACTTTCGGCCAAAATATACTCGGTATTGAAAACGCTTTCTTTTGGGTATTACATTTTTGTTGTATTAAATAATATATGCTTGCACACCATCTGGCGAAGGTATACAGATTTCTAAGAGGTAGTTTCTCCTCGTTTTTAGCAGGAAAATTACTTGGCCATTTGGATATTAAAGCATGTTCTCCAATGTAGTATTGAATTGCTGAAAAAAAATTCAGAATACCCAGATTACTTTTCTGTTAACCCAGGTCCCAAATAAAATAACTGGCGGAATGTGCGTAAAAATTCTGATTTCATATCGTGTGTGTCCTACAGCGGTATTTCAGAGAATAATACGGCAATAGGAAAGGGGTAATAGGAGAGGAAAGTTATTGATTTGATAAAGTAGTAAGTGTATGGAAAGGCAAAGAGAGAAATACGAAATGCCCGGGTTTTGCTAGAATGGTAATGTTTCATTAACCGCCTGTTCTTTTTCTATCCATTGACCTGATTATTGTACAGAACAATATGATATCTGATAGAACAGATTAATACATTTTAATTCTAATAAGTGGCAAAGGTAAGCCGCACAGCAATGTACGCTTTAAGATCTTCTCACAAAAATATTTGCATTTCTACAGTGGCGACAGGTATCGTGACACGTGCATTACGAAATATTGAAAATTATAAATCACCCCAACTTCGAGTCAAAAGCTTAAAAACGGATCAACTCAAGTTTTAGATTGTGGATTTCAAAAGAGTACAAGTACACTCCAAAATTTTTATTATATAGGGTGTCCGAGAAGGTATACTACTTCGTTTGCTTATAATTCTTGATTAAATTAAAGAGAATGGATCTTATATTGATAAATGTTTTATTTTATGTCGGCAATTATGTATGGAATACAATAAGAGATAACTGCCCGCCACTGTTAGCCTCACAAATGCGAGCCCTTCCGAGCACATTTTTCATTACATTCTCACACATTTCACGCGGTATTTCATTAATTTCATCACGAATATTTTGTTTGAGTTACTCAAGCGTTTCTGGTTTGTTTGCATAAACATTGCTCTTCAGATATCCCCACAAAAAGAAGTCCGGAGCAGTCCAATCAGGCCGTCTTGTTGATACCACATGTTAATCAAGCCCAAAGCATGCAGTTGTGGCGTTAAAAAGTTTCCAGTCATATCACGATATCGCTCCCCATTGACAATTACCGTTACGCCGTTTTCAGTTTCAAAGAAGTAAGGTCCAATGATTCCTCCTGACCAAATTGCACACAGGACTGTCACTTTTAATGGATGCAAAGGTAACTGATAAATAATGTGAGGGTTTTCCATAGTCCAAAACCGACTATTCTGTTTATTCACATATCCATTCAAGTGAAAATGTGCATCGTCACTCATTATGATTTTTTCATGAAAATCGGGGTTGTCATGGGCGAGCTGCAACATATTATTGGCATATGTACGGCGGTGTAAATGGTCTTATGAAAGAAGCTCTTGTGTCAACTGAATCTTAAATGGAAACAAATGCAAATCCTTGTGCAAAATTGTGGTCAAAACTGTTCTTTGAAGACCAAGCTCCTGAGCACGGCGTCGAATTGAGGTTGATGGATTGTTGTGAACACTTTCTTGAGCAGCAGTAATGTTGTCAGCCGATCTTGCAGTACATGCTTTGCTCTATCAGCTACAGACCCTCTTTCTTCGAGATCATTCACTACACGATAAATAGTACGTCTTGTCGGCACTTTGTTTCTCTCAAAAATGTCACGTAACTTTCTCATCGTTACAGTAATCGATGATTGACTTTGATAAAAAGTTTTAACGGTTAAAACATGTTGGTTTATCGAATGTTTTTCCATAATAAATTTGCCACGTCTCTGCTTTACGACTGCCAAATATTAACTGTCAAGACTAATGTTTACCAAAATGACGGCAAAACAAATTAGTATACCTTCCCGACGGACACCAATTTCCGATATTTCACTAATTGATATCAAGTACTGCTTTTCAGATGCTTTCATTTATAAAATTTAAAATGTTGGTTATAATTTACGTGGCTCAAAATGAATTTCATGTACTGTTGTGTTCAAAATCTAAGATCGTTATTGAATTTATATTGTATTTGTATTTGTATTTGTGCTAAATTTAACAACATAAATGTCATTCTAATCAGGTGTACCTCAATCGTTACAACTCGAACATCAGCGAGTTTTGCCATGCGTGATTTTGTTGAGCAAAGAATTTCCATTAAACTTTGTTTATAAAGCAACCGATGACAACATTTTGTCGGAAAGAAATGTTTACAATTGACATAAGCAATTCAAGAAAAAGGTCGGAACGAGTTGAAGATGGAGAGCGTCCCGGACAACCATCAGTTTTGGTATTTAAAACGAATAAGTTGACTCCATTTTGATTTTAGAGGTCTCGATTGCACCAAACACACAAAATTTTTTCGAAGAAAAACGTCTCGTTAAAATCTGGCTAATACCAAGTTAGAAAACGTTTCATTACGGAAAATGAGAGAAATTATTTATGGTTTGCGCGAAGATATCCTCGAAAAGAGACCCAATTTGTGTACAAACAATTGTTGATTTTTGCGCCACCATAACGCATCATCCCACATTGCATTAGGTCTACGTGAGTTTTTCGCCACAAATTCAACTAGTATCGCTCCATAGCCACTGTATTTGCCCGACATCTGTCTAGATTGTAAAGATTGCTACGAAGACACAGTTTCGAGTCTATTTAATACGCAAGCAACATGAATCGCCAGCGCGCTTTGAAGGCCTTACCGGAATGTGACTGTCTCATGTTCTTCGAGGATTGGCCCAAACGTTGGCCTAAGTGAATTATGCCCGGCGGAAAATATCTTGAATGCTATAAGAAAGATTTGGCACAATAAATAAAGTTTTTTTTTTTTTTTTTTTTGTTTTTTGTGTTTCTTTATTTTTCAACATAATCTCCTTTTAGCTCGATATACTTTCTCCAGCGATATTCAATAACTTCTATACCCTGTTTGTAGTAAGAACTGTCAAACGCCGTAATCAACCGCAGACTGTAGTTCTTCATTGTTGGCAAACCTTTTACCCCCGAGCCATTTTTTCAATTTTGTAAATAGAAAATGATCCGATGGAGCTAAATCTGGAGAATAAGGTGCGTGAAGGAGCAATTTGAACTTTAATTCATTAATTTTGACCATCGCAACAATGGATGTGTGAGTTGGAGCGTTGTGTTGATAAAGCAATACTTTCTTTTTACCCCAAATGCGACTTTTTCCATAATTTCATCACCTAGATGCTGCAATAAGTTATCATAAATTTCGCCGTTGATGATTTTATCCTTTTCTGAAGATAATCGATAAAAATAATACCATGTGCATCCCAATAAACAGACGCCATGGCCTTGCCTGCAGATGGAAACGTTTTTCCTTCGTTTGGACAGGATTCTCCCATTTCAGTCCACTGCTTTGACTGTTCCTTTGTCTCAAGGGTGAAGTTGTGGACAAACGTCTCATCCATGGTTATAAATCGACGCAAAAATTCAGTTTTATTGCTGTTAAACATCACCGAACTCTACTCTACTCTACTGCAACATCTTCACGACGCTGTTTATGCTCTATCAAAAGCAATCGCGGCATCCATCTTGCGCACAACTGTGTCATCTTCAAACCTTAGGTCAGTAAACAATGTGTAATACTTTTTGAAATGGCTATCACGATCATCCAATACCATTTTGTTCATTTTCTTAACCGTGTCTGAAACACCTTGAAATAGATAATACGCCATATTCGAAAGCGCAAACCTAACTGCATAAATTCTAAATAGTATGTTTGGTCCGTTTTAGTTAGTTCCGCTGATTTCAGTAATTTTCAGTAATTTTAATGTAATGACGCCACGCTCTGTGGAAGGCCGTCAAATCCGACCATCAAGTAAATATTGTTTCTATTGTTGAGGAGCTAAACATTGCACAAAACACTATTTAGAACCTCTTGAAAATGGTTGTCTACAAAAAGAACCTCATGGACTGAATTTCCATATGTCTATTGCCGTTGAATCACAACAAAACCGACCCATTCCCTATCGCCATAAGAATTTATGGTGGTAATGTCACTCCCCAATATTGTGTACTGCAATTAATGGTACTGAGTGTATAAGCTCAGATCCTACAGAACATTAGGTGCGTTTGTAGTTCAGTGTCTACCTACTGATTTTTTTACAGAGAGTATCAAATCTATCGGAAGTTGCGGGCAGATGTTTTGATAAAAATAACTTTTAAGAATGCTTTTTTTAAAACAAATTTAGTGTAATTATTTATATTGGGAAACAATTTTTCATTTAAATTTTTTTCTGACGACATACTCGTATTGTGAATATTCTCTGGTACATAAAGCGTTTCTTTTGATTTGATTTGAATTTAATTGCAACCAAAGATTTAAATTTTCATCACGCCTACGTCACTCGTGCACATATATGGAGAAGATGCATCATAAAATAGTGATTGCCTCCTATGATAACCCTGTTTTAATTTTTTTGATGATTACGTAATTTTTCACTACTTCCGCATGACAAAATGTGATGCATTTTTTTTTTCTTTTGGTTGAGTAATTTGATTGTCCCAGTTTACTGTCAATAGATTTCAGCGAGAGAGGCCTAACAGAATTACCTTCAAATTGGCAATTAGTTATCGAACAAAACAATTCATATTTAATGTGATCATTCTAACTATGCTTCGCCTTCAATTATTTTGGTTACGCTTTATAGTGTTTAGATTTTTTATGACAATAAACTGGGTATCGCTAAACCAAAATTGATATACGTATAGGTATTTTCCAGGATATTGCGTAGAATTCTGAAATGTATTTTAAATTGTCTTCGCTAGTATGAATTTTATCTGCGAAAAATGCCAGATATTCCTTCTACGCCAACTCCACTAATTGTAGATGGTGTACAGTCGTCCTTTGAAATAAGTTCAAGGAACAATGAGAAATATGTCTCCAGTATATCTGTGCTTACATATATCGAGCGTAGAAGCCAGATCAAGTTTTTTTTTTTAAATATACATTAAATATCAAGATAAGGTCAATTACTGATAGTATATGTCTGTCCATAGTTATAACACCCATATAAATGAATCTGTCATTAGTGAATGTTTTGTACAAACCTCATATTGAGTCGAAAATTTGATTACTTTTGTACACAATGTGTTGAAGAACTTTAGCATTCAAGTGTGCTATACTTAACTATTATATTCGTCATTGTTTATTTTTTTTTTAATATTATATGTATAGCAAGAGTTTATTACATATCAAGGTTAGGAAGATCTATATAAAATCCACCGCAGATGTCGGAAATCGTTAATCGTGCCCACTACACATTCCATGTAAAGACAACCACACACAGCTACAATTAGTGTATGCCGACGTATATTCCACTCGCTGTCCTAACTATTGGCGAGACGGTTTTTAAATAAAATAAATAAAATCCCCTGAAATATGCAGGCAATGGTATCATAAAAGCTGTACATATTGAATGTTCATCCACGTCGTCCCGCCCTTGGTCAGACATTTTTTTCTTTCTTCTTACGAAATTGTTTACTTGGACAATGTTCACATTAAGACAAAACATCATAAATGTTGCCCAGATGCCGGGTGTGTGAGAAATAATTTTAGTGTTGGTTAAACTCCTACCAAAAAGTTTAACTTAAATAACTGCACCATTCACATAAAAACATCACCTTGTCCGCACTGTGCCATACGGCATAACATTTTAACACCTTTTCCTTATTAACTTCGTAAATGTAGTCTTCCGCTCGCGATAAGGGCACAGTGGCATACAGGGAGCTGTTGGATAATCGGCAATTACTTAACAACCCTTTGTGGATTAATAGTTAGCATATGCTGCCATCGGGCACAATGTTTTGAGTTTACATCCTGGCACGAAAATGCCACCTATCTTTGAGAGTTCCTCAACTCGACAGTTAATTTTCCGTACATGGGGTCAAATGAGTCGAATTTGGCGAAATACCGAGCGTACGGGATTTGAACGCGGTAACACATCTTCGTCGCAATTCCAAAAATTTTGTAGTGGTGTGGTGGCAAGGCAATTCTTCAAAGAGTGGTTAGCGCAAAAGTCGATACTTCCAGCGCTATATGCTTTGGGGGCAGAGTGGCTCTCCTAATTCTTCTAAGTTCGTCATCTCCACACTAAATCTAGAACAGCTGAAGGAGACGCGAACCTCATCCTCAAAAATATCTGTGCACGTTGGACAAAACGGTATACACTCAAAAATTGCGCCCATACAAATTACACGAATGCTTATTAGCTCGGCTGCTTTTCTACCATACTCATGTTCTCCGCAGTATTTCGAATGTCCGCGTTGTCACATAAAGTGCATATATATGCCCAATTTCCTTGATGAAAGGCACTACACTGCGTAGGTAATAATATTACTAACCACACCAAACAACATTTTCCTTTGTAAATATTTTGAACCTCTTATACAAGGCGTTATCCTGCATAAGACCCCGAAATATCTCCTAAATTTTGAGTCTATATACTACATGCAGCCCTGCAGAAAATAATTTGAGAATATTATGCAACCTTCCCAGTATAAATGAGATAAAAAAGGCCATCAGGAAATTAAAAAGTAATACGGCGAAAATGGAATACCAGCTGAAATTCTGCGGGTTGACATCAAACCACAGCTGAAATTCTGCAACACCACATTACATCAGCTTGGGACAATGAAAGACTGCCCCCAACTTGGAAAAAAGGGATCACTGTAAAGTTACTGAAAAGTGGCGACTTGGAAGTTTTCAACAACTGCAGGATGGCGTACTCCCCTATACCTACTGTTCGTAGATTTCAAGAGAGCCTTCGATACAGACAGACTGCCATATGGAAAGTATTGAAAATAAAAGGAGTACCCCCGAAAATAACTCAAACCATTGGAGCTATGTATGAGGTTGCAGAACTCTCATTTCTTCACAACGGGAGCGTCTGTCAATCACTTCATACCAACGCTGGCATAAAGCAAGGATGACTTCTATCACCTCAACTATTCACTATCGTGCTGGATGATTTCATGAGAGAAGTTTGTTCAGAGGGAAGGCGAATTACGTGGAGTCTGTCACGCTATCTCGAGGATTTGGATTATGCGGGTGATATTTGTGCACTCTCGCACAAGTTCTCCAACATGCAAACAAAATTAGAGGACCTGGAAAGATTAAAGCACAATGTTGGACTTAAGATAAATATCAAGAAAACCGAAGCTATATAAGTCAACAACGTTAGTACAGTGAACATCATACTGCAAGCTCACCCAACCGAAAACCTATATAGTTTCTGCTATCTCCACAGTACAGTGACAACGAATGATGGCGCAGAACCAGACGTAAATAACAGGCTCAATAAAGCGAGAACGCCATTTGGATGACTACACTCAGTATGGAGAAATTCACAAACATCCAGACGAACCAAACTTGAAATATTAAACGCATATGGAAAGACAACTCTCTGATACGGAAGTTAAACCGAACATCATTACGCAAAAGTTACAGATATACATCAACAAGTGCCTCAGAATTATATCAATCCCGCATTCTGGCCCAACAACAATAATAATGTTCTCTAGAACCTAACGAACGAGGAACCCATGCTAACACAAATAAAACGTAGAAAATGCAGTTGGATCGGTCATACTATCAGAAAAAAGCCGGATAGCATCACAAAGATGGCATTAGAACGGAATGCTTAAGGATCAAGAAGCCGAGGTTGACCAAAAGACACCTGGAGACGCGGGCTACTCCAAGAACTATGAGGGTGCTATCTTACATGGGAAGACGCAAAAACAACAGCAAAAAATCTTCTAAGATGGAGATGATTTGAGGAAGCCATGTGCTCCTCCAACAAAAAATATTGCATATGTGTCTTCAATGATAGAAGGGTGCCTATCATCCAAATATTTCACACTATCCCTTGTCGCAGTCGAACCGTCAGTTTTTAAGGTAACGAATTATTCAACCTTTAGTCTACCGATCAGCACAGCCTCCATTTTATGTTCGGCCAGTTTCAAACCTACTGAAATCAGCCAGGATCTAATCATTTTACAACAGTGACAACAGAGATTACCGGACAGGAGAGGGCCACAAATATGTGTAAAGCATGCTTGCTTGCTGATTGCGTACTGGAAGTTACTATTCCTGTCTTTTAATTCCTGACGAAGTTTTTCTCTGTCTTGTCTACCGCGTGATCTGACAAATTGTCTACTACATTGACTACATTGACCTAGTGATTGTGCTTTTAACTCGTACCATATTTTTCCCTTATAAGTATAGCACGTGCGGTCGCTCTGAAATTCATCGTTTGAGGATCTAGGTAACATGTAGCAACAAACGTTTTGCGGCGTTTACCCATCAATTGACCGGATAGCTGATATACTAATCGCATCTACTGCCTAATTTTCAACACAAGAATTGATGTAGGGCTCGTTAAGAATTGCAATGCTTTTGTTTTATAAGCTCTTGAACTGTTTCACAATGATTGAGACTTAATTGCAGTTAATAGTCATACTTAAAGCATTTAGCTGTTCTAGTAATGTAGTCATCATTCACTGTAGTATCAGCGCAGTGTAAATATATTGGCTCATTCTCGCATGTTTTAATCTTATGCCACTCTCACGACATCAGTATCGCTGACCTTTGCAGAAAAGTGCCACAAGGCCATAATTTATCTTCCCTCTCTCCTCCGATACAATACTTCTTCGACAAACAGCTCCAACTTGTGGAGCTATCCAGAGATCGAACAAATTTTTATTTTGTTAGTGAGATACGAACGCCTGGTTATCGGAAGAGGCAAAGTCTAGTGAATACGGCAGGTGGGGTAGGACTCCCCAATTGAAGGTTTTTAAATAAGCTTTGACCGGTACCGCGACATTTGGACGAGTATTATCACGCAATAGGACTGTTTTCCTCGAGTAATTGCCTTTGGGTTATCACAGTCATCTCCAGTGATCATACGATAACAAAACCCTTTCGTTTATAGTTGGCAAGTAGCATCTCATATGTCCAAATCGACATTCAACATTTCTAAATATCAATTCATATGATTCAAGTAACTCAAAAAAAGAAAGGAGTCTTTTGTTTTCTTTTCTGACGATTTTAAACAAAGCGACATTTCATGTAGGAATTTCCCACCTTTCCTCTAGGGCAGTCTTAGCAATCTCTCCAAACTACATCCAGAAAGCAACTGCTTTCGCAAATGGTAACATTGAAGGTGTTGGATCCTGTTTGATTGATTGATTGGGGGATTAGAGAGCTTGAATAGAGCAGAGGAATTCTCGAATGAATATGTCTTGTCGAGATGGCAAACACGTTAGGAAGAGACGAAAGTGCTATATTTACGTGTTTGCCAATGCCTTTCTGCATAAGAAAGCCCCGTCCGATCGTGAGTCGTGCAATTGCAGTGCTAAAGTCGGAGAATGTTGTGGGAATGTCCTTAAAAACAGATCTAAGGGACTACTAGGGATTAGCGATATTTAGGTCAGGTGATGACTGGATATTCTCTCTGCTAACAGCGTGTTGGCCAGATCAACGGGGTTTGATTTCAGAGCATTTCCTCGGCATAGGACTACTGTGATGTTGTTGTAGGAAGTGATCTGCCGCCGTTTTCAAGACAGTCTGACCTGGGTGTTAATCGGCTATAAGACTGTTCGCATCAGGCTGATCCCACATTCTTGTTCAGCTTGATAGACGGCAGCTCCTGCTCGTTACAGGGCCACCAGTCGCTGGACCACAAGGGATTGAAACTGAAGATAGGTCAGCTACAGTGTCTGACCAGAGGCCTTTTCTGGTGCCGAACCGGACGAGGAATCACACGGTTTTGAGTTCGTGACTTGTACATCTATGTCTTATAGATCTCTCGGGGGATACGGGCAGGCATGGCATTATACACAGGCATTGTATGCCTATATCACATGGTTGCTATTCACCGTCTCCTAGCGGAAGTAGTTTGGAGTTTTTCCCCGTTTTCCCCCGTTGTAGTATCGACCGTTCTATTTACCTGGAGTCTCTGCACCTGCAATTAACTTGGCTATCCCATAAGGGTGCTGGAAATCGGATTGTAATATGCAAGTTAATTTAAGAGAGAAACGACGTCTTAATATTTTGAGCTGCGATTACAAACTGACTCTTTATTTTCTTCATTCTTCCAAATGCGTTTAATTCTAAATAACTTAAAACTAACAATGTGCTGATTCCGCATATCCAACATGTGGAGACCGTTCATTGTAAACATCCGCTAACAGTGCGCTGTTTGTGAAGTCATTGTAAATTATCCGCAAACAGAGGCGCGCATGTTGCGACACAGTGGTTTGTTCGTAGTTTACATTGGAGAAGCACAGTGGTTAATGTTCTGTGTTAACTTGCACAATGTGATTAACACACCGTGGGTAAGGCGAGGCACACGTAATTCTTGCATGGACACAGTCGTTATAGATCACATCTCTCCTGTTTTCGACAGAATAGGGGTCCATTTTGCCCAGCGTGCAAAGGAAATGTTGAAAATGATGTATGCCATGTCTTCTTAGTGTGGAGAGGGCAAAACTAAAAGAATTATTGGGAGATACAGTGTGAATACAGTGTGAAAGTTGGACTTGGAACTTCATAAGCAGGAAGAGCTTCACAGTTCTTAACTTAAAGTTCATGCAATTGCCTTCATCATCCCGTGAAGAAATATCTTACGACGGTCGCACAGGAGTTATTGAGATTGTAGTGTCTGTTTTTTAACGAGTTAAAGTCTCGCACTTTTGGTCTCTCGTTTCTTGTTCGGATGTTACAATTTTGTATGTATTTATTTTTATGAAAAAATTTGTAAATTGTATGAACGGGTTCATAAATAAACGGCTCAAAGTTTTTTTTTAACTCGTTAACAGAACAGAATTGATTGGAGAATGTGAACACTCGGGATCGAAAAATTAATCTGTGTCCACCAAACCTCATTTTCAAATCACTGTAAAACGTATGCTTTATTTTGTATTTTCTTTAGTTCTGACACAAACGCAAACGCAAGTGCTTGTGTTCAATACAATACATTTTATTATTAATTTAATATCTTTCTGACCATTTGCTGGCTTTGCAATGCTTTACAGGACGCAGCGAACTCTCTTCAACGGAGCCGATGCCGAACTCATTACGATTCCATACAATTAGGCACCAAATGGCCACCGAACAAATATAGATGATTCCACACATATACGCGCATATACTTACACAACACAAGCATGCTTTTGTGGGTTTGTATGTTGCCACATGAGTGTAAACAGACACGCACACATATGTACACGTGTACGGCATCCTGTTTCCTTTTGTAACGGCGCGTTAATAAACAATAAACACTGATCAAGCAAATAAGGGGTATTTGCAAAATGCGTCCTTAATGCTAGGCTATGTGCTGCGCCACACTTTATGCAACATAATTTGTGTGTGTTGGCATGTGTGCTTTCAAGCCATGTATGTATGTAGAGTTATCCATTTAGTGGTTTCAAAACTGCCGGTCTGGCAAGGCTGTCAGCTGTTTAATACCTGTCATCTGGAGTGTTATTGCAATTATCAAGATTATAAAGCAATTTGAGGAGATTGGAAGCGTTACAGATATGCTCAGGTCTGTGCATCATCGCCATGTACGCACTGCCGAAAATATCGCTTCTGTCGGTGAAGGTGTGGCGAATAATCGGAATTTGAATTCAGAGAGCTATGGCCGTATGATAACCCACAATTGAAGATTATGAACTGTACTATATGTGGTTTCTACAAGACGGAGCCACGAGTCACATAACATGACCGATTTTGGTTTTATTTCACGAGAAGTTTCCATAAAGCGTAATTTCACGTTTTGGCGATGCCAATTGGCGACCAAGATCATGCGATTTGACGCCGTTAGTTTTTTTTTTTTGTGGGGCTACGTCAAAGACCGTCTTTACGCAGATAATATCCACACGTTGGAGTGTTTGAAAATCAACATTCGTCAAGTTATCGCCAAGATACCGCCCGAAATTATCCACAGCTGCAACCAATCTAGAGACGGCTATTTAAATGACGTTGTATTTCTCAAGGCCCAAGCATTATAATGAAATAAAAATTTCATCGAAATCATAGTTTTATGTGTGTTTTATTTAACTTTACTTATGAAACCGAAAAATGCATAACCGCTATTTATATGTATTTGTAGGTTAAGTTTTCATTACAAATAACCTTTCGTCTGCTAATGGGCGCCACTAAATTTACTTAATGTGTTGTGATTGTTAAAGTTTCTTTTGTATGTCCTCCGGGCGCTCTCTCTTCTTTAACGTATGGGGGTGTATCCATATCACAGGATTCGGACTGAAATTACTGCGTAAATAGCTTTTGGGGCCTTGCCGAAGCATGGTTGTTGGTCTGCCCCTCATTGTCTCCTATGGTGTACTTCTGTTGAATGCATTAATTCTTTTTTGCTGCAATTCAACTGCGACATGAATACTTTGGACAATAATGTATCTCCATAACAATTTCGTAAAGAAAAGTGAATGCAAAGTAGATGAACGAAATGTAAGTCGTAAAATGTAAACTCTCCAGATCAGAGGATATTACTGAGCGAAATGGATAACAACGATGTACGTAAGATATTTGCACCCGAAGATATGTCTGCTGATATCGTTGTATTTAAAGTGTTTGATACTCTTATGTGAGGTGAAAGGAAGATATCGGAAATGTTGTTAAAAATTACTGTCGGAAATTATTAAACACATTTTTGTGATATGTCGTATTTTTCAAGAAAATGATGTACTTTAAAATATAATAATTTCCATGTAATTGATAATTTGCCCTCAATCGAAATGTTTGTGGCAACTTATTCTGTAGGTGGGATCCAATTTCTTAATTTCGATGCCAACGATTTCGCGAACATTACACTGAGTTTAAAAACAAGTAAACAAGTAAGTAGTAAGTAAATATTGTTTAAGTACCCGGACGCGTGTAAAACAAACAAATATAGTTTATATCCACACTGTACTTGAAATTCTAGTAATCCTTTGTTGTGGTTGTCCTAAACAGGAGGAAATGAAACGGAAGAAACGAAAGAAAGTAAAAAGTTTAAGAAGGAAACGAGTTCGGGGGAGGTGGGTTGAAACCCCCAAATGAGCAGTGAAGCAATGTAAAAAACTGCCCTCAGAATGAAGAAGCTGAGACCAATTACTCTTTCACCACAACACAGCGATTTTGAACTAAAGATATTCAAAAATCTTAATCTCCTCCTCATTCCGCCCATATGCAGAATTCCATTAAGGGTGGTTCCCACTTTCTAATTAAGTATCTAATGTGACAGTACCCTTTAGGAACCCCACACATGAGAACATGGAAAACAGTGTTGAAATATTTCATTTTCTGGAATCTAAATCGAAAATATAAAAAATGTTTCTTCTGACTCCGGCAATCGAGTCGAAAATATATTAAATTTTATTTAATTTTATTTGTTTCTTACAACCGAAATTAGAAACAATTTTGATTCTGATTCAGTTTATGAAAAAAATTTGTTTGTATTTTATTTTACATTTTTCAGTTTAAAAAACGCTAACATTTTTTGAGTAGCATTAAAAATGTCAGAAGCATTTTTACCTCTCACATTTTGGTGCCAGACCTTTTTCTCTGGCAAGAAACGAAACCACATTTGATTTTGGTTCTCGAATTAAAATATTGGTTTCATTATATTTCGATTGAGAAAAAGGATCAATTTGAGTTTCTATCAATGTATGAAGTAAGTTGTTGTTTTAAATATGATGCTGAAACAAATTTCTAATATACTTTAAATAAATTTACAATATCAATACCGAAACGAGTGTGAACTAAGGGTGTGAACATTGGTCAGATAATCTTGTATAGGCTTTCCAGACGCTGTTGCTAGTATCTGTTCCTCTCCAGAAATGTCTCTGTGTGCTGCTGCCCATTGAGTTCTTTGTCGAAGACTTTTCATGATAAAGCTATTGGGCTCATCTGCATAACATGATCCAATCAACACGGTTGCTATATTTTGATTGCTTTGGTGCGCATGTTTTCAGGAGTATTTCTCCCATTTAACTCATTTGCCTGTGTCAGATCCCATAATCCTGTGACATACAGCGAGACAGATTGGATTCGTGTCTGATACAGTCGGATTTTTGTTCTTCGAGATTTAAATTTTCCTCTTGATAAGCTCTTATTAATATCTGTTTACAAGCAATACCCTTCTCTCTTTTGGTTGGCATAAGTTAAATTCACGCCGGAGTTGACATAGATGAATTCACCCCCACCCCAAAATTGTAACCGCCAGCGGTGCAGTAACATCTTGCAGTTTTCTACCAAGCAGCATATGCTTTCCTTATAATCTTCTCCAATAGTACGATACATTGGCAAATCCGCACGATGGGCTGTCATCCTGTATAAATCTGTGCTTTGTGAAAAATGGTCCACCAGAATTTTTGTCTATTGAACACTAAAAGTAATCACATAGAGAGATATGAAACACTTCACATCGGCCAGTGTCGTCGAATAAAGATTTATAAGCTAAACAGGAATCCGAAATTCAGTAATGGCTTTATGAAATGTTTGCCGCAAGGGACAATCGAAGGCAGCTCTATAGTCGACGAATAGGTTGAATGCGTTGATTTGGTTTTTCGGGATCTAATAGTTGGGAGTAGTTTTAGACAACAAACTAAGTTTTAACTATCATGTGGATAATGTAGTCCGACGTTTAAATTATTCACTGCGAAGTTTTTATAATACCGACTTAGTGTTGCCCAGATCGATTAAGGAGAAATTGGTTCATGCTTATATCATGCCTAGTATCCTATATTGTTTAGAGTTATATAGTGGCACTAATAAACAAAATATGAGGAAAGTTCAGATGGCGTTTAATAGAGTTATGAGGTATTTATACTCACTGAGGCGTCGTGTTCATATAACACCGTATGTTAAGCGTTTCTTGGGTTGTAGTTTTAAAAATTATGTAGATTTTAGGTCTTTGCTGTTATTTTATAAAGTTGTTCGATTGTGTAGTCCTCAATTTCTTTTTAATTCATTTAATTTTTCACATTCCACTCGTAATAAGCAGCTTCTTATTCCTAAAATAACCACACTCATGGGTCGTGCTTTTGCAGTAAGAGTAGCTCGAATTTACAATTTACTACCAAGCCATTTAAAAAGTTTTAAATTATTTCCTGATTCTTACAAAAGGCACATTCTACAACACTTTCAGACTTTACTGTAAAATTTTGTTTTCAATTAAACTGTGGGCAGCGTTTATTACATACCGATTATCTTATATTTCAAGATTATATTCCGATTAACTTCTAACTTTTGAATTAGTCTTTTTTTTCCATACTTTTTTTTTGTCTTCAAAGATCATAATGTTATATTATATTATTATATGTCATATTATATTTTTATAAATTTTATATTTAATTTTTATTATGATGAATTGTTGCATATTGTAATTTACTTATAATTGGCCGGAAGGCTTTAAATTACAAGCTAGAAATAAATAAATAAATAAATAAATAATCTATGCTTTGCGTGTTATGAAAATCTGATCACTTGTAGATTTACCAGATCTAAAACCTAATTGATAATATGAAATCTGATCAAGTAGAATAATCTAGAATAATCTAATTGATAATATGAAATCTGATCAAGTAGAATAATAATCTTTCACATATCACACTCCACATATCCTTATAAGCGATAGGTAAAAAAATGTATTATAAAGATCTTAGACTAAAATTCTCGACACAAAATCCATTTTATAAACACCTGAGGGAATATAAATACGTTTGCATAAAACTTTCATAACAGATTTTTGAAATTCGGAGAACTTCAACTGAAATTGAAATTTATTGCTTGGAATTCGAAGTTCAAAACAATTGAATTGAAATTAAAATTTTTTATTTGAAAGAATAATAATTGACGAGATATCAATTGCATTTAAAATTCTCCAATTGAAAATATAGATTGACATTCAAAATACATCAATTGAAATTCAAAACGCATCATCTAAAAATCATAATTTTAACTAGAAAATCAAAACATGTAGATTGCATGTCAATGTGCTAGAATTGGTATTTAAATTGATATACAATTTGATTATTATTATTTGGTATTTAAATTGATGTACAATTTGATTATCAATTAAAGTTTTTTTAACTCCAAATGTTAAATTTTAATTTGTATTTTGTATTTAAAGTGAGAGTTTTGGTTTTCAATTGATGTATATTAAATTTCAATCGATAACTTTTCAATTGAAGTATTTTGAAATCTTATTTATATTTTCCACATTTAAATGGCAATGTTGAACTGCAATCGACGCCTTTCGAATTTCATATAGAAAATTTTATGCCAGAAGGTAGTACCAAGAAAAGATTAACGTAACAGAAATTCGACTAAAAAGTGACGCATAAGCTAATAGAAGAAAGAAAAAACCACCCTTGCAGCCCACTGTACATCAACTGGTCATAGTCCTAACTTTGACGAAGTGAAAGTTTTAGGAGAAGAGAGAAAATATAACCGTACATAAATTTACTTTGGTGGAGTATTTCCAACGTCAACGTTCCTATCGACAAGAGACTGAACTACAGAGAGATGTGCTCACATATGTTGACACTCAATTAACAAACACGGATGCTCCAAAACACTAATTTAGTTGGCCCAGTACACGTAAATCGTTAGGACGTTTTATTGACACTTTGATGTAGTTATTGTTTATTGAATATTTTGTATACTTTGTTTAATAAAATGTCTTGCAATATTGACCATTTTTGTACTCCTAAAGATGAAGTCAATCGAAATTTTGGGAAAATTTTAAATAACACAACTAGAAACAATACAAATATCGCTTTGAATTTGAATTGAAATTCTTTGAATTTCAGTCGAAATTCATTGAATTTCACTTGAAATTCTTTGGATTTCAGTGGTTACTGAATTGAGTAATGTTTTTTAACTACTTGACCTCGAGCCGAAAAAAATAATACAGGAGGAAAGTTTTAATTTTAATTTATGTGTACTTGAATATCAAGTGGAAATTTTGATTTACAATTGATGTGTTTTCAATTCTTAATAATTGTTGTATTTTAAGTTTCAACTTATGTTTTCCAAATTCCAAATAAAAATTTTTGATTTCAATTAATGCTTTTCGAATTAAAACACAGCAACTGAAATTCAAGGCATATCAATTAAGAATACATTAATTAAAATTCAAAGTCATCAACTGATATTTTAAATACAAAACAAAAAAGATTATTTATTTAGCGCTGAGCGCTTATTCAGTCTATTAGACAAAATAAAGTTGTTCGTGAAATTGAATACGGGGCTTAATTAGTAGGTCGTCCTAAAATAGGAGAGCACATATTGCAAAGATTTGGGAACATTCAATTATTCTATTTAGTTATCGTACCTGAAGGAATATCCTGCAAAACGTTGAAATGTATTGAAATTTTAACAATCAGTATTGAACCAAAAGTTTTGACTGGAAATTGTCCTGGAAACAGCTTTTTATATTCTTCTAATGTTAATCGATGTCTTCGATATCTTCTTTCGATGAGTTTGAAATCTTAATTGATGTATTTCGAATTTCAATTGATGAATGCGTTTTAATCTAAATTGTTTTATTTAATATATCATATTTTGGATTTCTACGGTATGCTTTGAGTTTTTAATTAAACACTTGAGTTTTAATTAGAATATTTGCATTTCAGCTGATCTTTTTTGAGTTTCAAAGTAAATTTGAAATGCAAATTGATTTGATATTGATTAATATTTTGGATTTAAAAAAAAAAAAAATTGTTGATGCGATTTGAATTCTAACTAGAACTTTTTGAATTTCAATTGAAATTCTTTGATTTTCGGTTGAATTGGGTAATATTCCAGCAAAAATTACAAGTACTCGTATTTTCACATTGAAAATGTTCTCTTATCTGATAACTAAATGTATATACATATACATATACGAGTACATATACAATTACAAATTTACATTATTTAGTTAATTTTTTACTTTTGACAATAAAAGCACATTAAAGTGAATGGCAGAGATATAAAATGCAAACATAAATAAAAACACGTAAATGAAAAAAAAAACCAACGAAATCAAAACTAAGCGCCATGATTGCTACACTTCGTACTACCAACATTTTAAAATTTTTTAATTTGATTTGTTTGTAGTGAATACAAAAAAGTTTTCGCAGCATTGGCGGCTAAGGCCATCAGCGTCAGTGTATTCTTCTTTAATCTCGTAATTTATTAAAAAAAAAAAAAACAAACGTCAATGCCATCTGCATTTTCAGTATTTACTAACTTAATATTTCTTTTCTATCATCTTCCATTTACAGGTGAGTGTACATTAGAAGTCCTTGGCCTATTTATATATTCCACTAAGCCAGTTGAAGAAATGCAGATTTTTGATTCTGTAAGTGGATTCGGATTTATATCTACTCATTTAGTATATATTCAGGCGTCTTTAATAATAATTTAATTTAAGATAAGCCACAAAAACACAAATACCCTCACAAGAACAACGCCGACGACAAAAGAGGTAAAAATGTGTCAAGTGAATAAAAATAATTAATTTCTTACACACTTGCTTTGTGCCATCAGCTCCCACGCAGCTCCACCCTCACACACATTCTGTACTTACCGCCCACTTAATCAAACAGTAAACAGACAACACCATTGGCCTTGGGTTTGGTTCTCCATGACTCTAATTTTACTGTGTCCTTTGTGTCATCTTTATACGTATTCATCATTATTATCCTTTGGAGCCATGTGGACAAAAGCGGAGGGTAAAGACAGCAGGAGAATATAAAGAACTATATTAAAATCGCAGGGAATTCTTAAACAGAGCATCACTTTAAACAAAGTTTATATTTTCATATGAATTCTTTTGCGAAGAACCTATTTCTCAAATATCTGGGGAAATTCTTTTTCAGAACTAAATAATATCATGCAACAAATTGCTCACAGTTTTTGTTAAGGATATCCACCAAAACAAATTGTTTACATGATACTTCTGATCTCAAAATATTTATTATTCAAATTCAAATCTATTGTAATGCCTTCAAAGAAGACCCTTCCCGAAATAACATATATACGAGTATATCTGCAAATAACCAAAATATTTCTCGAAAGCATTTTTTTAGAAAAAATTTCAGTTCTCACAGTTCTTTGAAAACGGATGCCGTAAAACGCTATTTTAAGTTTTAGAAAGAAAAAATGTCTGTCAGGTTAATACGATGGTTGTTCACTGGTATTTGTTGATGTTTTGGCCAGAAATTCGTTAACAATGACAACTTTATGAGATGGTACGTTATCGTGTGGCAAAATCCATGAGTTTTCTTCCCAGAAATGCAGCATAGCGCCCAGAAAATATTCTTTATTTACCGTCTGGCCTTCTTGTAAGATTTGCGAGTGAACAATACCTCGCTAATCGAAGAAAACAGTCAATTTTAATTTTCTTTGGCGATCTTTTTTTAATTTTCGACTCAGTTGGAAGGCGTCATTTCGAGGCTTGTTGATTGGTTTTCATATCAAGCTCGTAGATTCATGTCTCATTACTAATTACAATGCGTTTGGAATTGTAATCTGAAGTATCCCATTGTAGCACGCCTTCAGCTACCTTTACACAATTGAGTTTTTGAAGAAAATGTAGGTTTTGCATACGAACGAACGCGTTTCATACCCAAACAATCACGTAAAATGGTACGAACTGGTTCATGAGACACATACAATTCAGCAGATATCTCATTTAAACTTCAATGATGACTTTTAGTCAGCATGACGGGGGAAAAGAGTAAGATCCGCATCTGGACCCTCTTTGAACGCTTTGTACCACTTACTTACTTTTTAACAGAACGGATATGGTTTCACAAAACTCTACTGGGGTTTGTTCCTATTCATAACACTTTTAACATATCTAACAAGTTTTTCATCTAATAATCCGGGCATCCTTCCGTTTGCAGTTTAATAAATAACAAACCCTCCGGAAAATATTGACAGCATTGTAGTTCATTCGTTATTTTTAACTATTGTATCATACCATATCGAATGAACGCAGTGTCCCTTTATAGACCAAATAGCTAATCTATAAAAAAAAACTTTTTTCAGATTACGATTTATTCATAATAGACACCTTTTAGCTCAATACAACGGTCATAATGATTATCAAATAATTCGATGCCCTTTTTTATGTTTATATTCATTTATTGTTATATTTATATTTTTTATATTTATATATTATATATTTTGTTTTCCGACCTTGAATTTAGGAAAGCGATAATTACCGCACCAGACAATATCTGGACAGAACATTTGGTCATTGTTTTCAATGCCTTTTATGCTAATACGTTATCTTAAAGAAAAATGATTTTTTTCTTCCTTAAATGAAAACGCTTACGCTGGTTAATGGCACTAAAACGCTCAAATACACTGCAATGATAGGTGTACCATATTCCGAATATTCACGCGGCGCACATCCTAGAAAACTGTCGCCGTCAATTTTCTAGCTTATTGTTGGAGTTTTCGACGTTTCGGTGTATTTCCACCCCTCATAACTTACTGTTTTACCTACCCCTGCAACCTCTAGGTGTACTGGTGCGTCCAAATTTTGATGCACTATCAAGATTTGGTGAAGAAATATCACTTTATTGCGTCGCATACAAGGGCCGTCCCAAAACTAGCCGACTTAACAAAGAAGATACAAAAAGGTTGGGAAGGATATTCTTCACACTTTCTCCAGCGATATTCAATAGCTTCTTTACCCGGTTTATAGGAAGAACTGCAAAGCTCATTAAAATAGGTATCAATTGCAGATCCCCCATCTTCATTGTTACCAAATCTTTTACCACCGACCCATTTTTTGAAGTTTAGAAATAGAAAATAGTCCGAAGGGGCAAAAGCTGGCGAATAAGATGCGTAATGAAGCATTTCGACCTTTAATTCTTTAGTTTTAGCCATCGCAATAGTGGATGCGTGATCTGGAGCATTGCCTTGAGGAAACAGCACTTTCTCTTTCGCCAAATGCGAAAAACATTGCAATAAATAAGCATAATATTCGCCTTTCTGGCTTGATCGACCAATACGGTGTTCGTAGAGTAGAATCTAGCTCGGCTTTAATATTGGTTGGACTGAGACTTTTCAAATGGAAATATTGAATTACATAACGGTGAACAAATTTTTCCATATTTACAAATTCGCTGAGATCGTTTGCTTGTGTTGGCTCAAATAAAAATTCCATGAAACTTAAAACATATATTTTATAAGTTGCCAATTTTTACTAAAATATATATTTTTTTTTTTCAAACTACTGTCATCATTTATACAAGATGCACTGTCATGTGTGTTGCGCAATGTGCAATGCATGTGGAGGTGTGTTGGAGCAGCATCCCTCTGTACTCTTATTCTTCTTCTTCTTCTTCTTCTTATTCTTCTTTTCTTCCATTCCTCTATTCTTTTCCTTCTCTTTTTCAGTTTTGTAGGCGTTTGCATTGCGGGAAGGCATGTAGCTGCAAATTGTTGCAGGTGCATGGCTGCGCTTTGTGCAGACGGCTACGGTGGATGACCAGTTCCATGCGAGGTATGATGTAGCGAAACTGGAGCAGCTTTTGTCTGCGAAACCCTGACCAGAGGGTTTTTCATTTTCTGGTAGCACGGGAGACCAGGGGCCCCAGGAACATTTTGTTCTTGCCTGGTCGTGGTGTAGGACCCCTTGTGGGAGCATCGTGCTGGCTGTGGTTGTCTGAACATGCGTTTCTACGGATCTTGCATTATTTCAGGATCTCCTGAAGGTAATGCGAGAACTTGGGAAACACTGTTCTTCGTCTATTCGAGGTGTCTAGATAGGCCTCACTCCTACCCGGGAGGAAGTTCACTTCATACCAGTGACTTCAAAGGTACTTTGGCAGAGAGGAAATACGCCCCGAGGAAATTTTTCTAAGGGGACTGTTTCCTATTTCTAAGGTGCTTCGACTAATCCTTCCGGGATTAGTTTGAGTTCCCCAAAGGGGCGCTGGCTGTCGCAAACACGTTCAAGAACAGTCCCATGTGTGGTGGCACACCGTGAGTAAGGCTATCAAAGCGAGACCCACGTTAAACCCGACAATTGTTGTCACCATTTATACGTCTACTCGGCTAGTTTCCAAGTGTCCAAATTTTGCTGGCAAACCGTGATTCGTTCTCTTTATACTCGATGAAGATATGACACGTGTTGATTTATTTTCCTTGGGTATTCTCCAAAATTTTTTCCAGGTCTAAAGCCGCACTGATAAGATCCATCCAGTCATCTAGAATGATCTTTAGCCTTTTACTTATCACATTCACCAGAACCGTATAAGCAATGGGTAAAAAAGTAAAACCTCAATCGTTGCTGTACACACGTTTTTTAAATACAGGACGTAAATTCAAATCATTGGGAATGCATTCCTCAAGCTAAAAGATTTTCGGCAGTTAATGCATGCTGTCTATCAGATTATTGCCATTGGTCTTAAACATTTCTGTCGGCAGCCCATCAGCGCTCGCAGCTTTGTTGTTGTTTGTCAAAAAAAAAAAAAAAGAAAATTATAGTTCCAACATTTGTACCGCCCTCTACTTGTCAGACCGCGGACTTTTCAAACAGAAAAGATGATTTTTCATAGATGTTGAAGTTTGTCGATGCCATGTTTATGTACGATGTTAGGTTATATTAGGTCAGTGTGGCAGTCTGAATAGACAGACTCACTTATATGTACTAAATAGTTCATTGTGATGTGTGATAGTTTCCCCCGTTCAATCATCTTGATTGCCCCAAAAAGCTCTTAAGTCGGACAATATCTGTGTCTCCTAGGTCAATAAAGAAATAAGAGCTCAGTATTGATGCCCGCCTGTTCGCCACGGGGGAGAAATTACAGACAAGGTGTTCTATACGCTCCTCCTTCTCTTCATTCCTACAGCTGCTGCAGAAGTCAGAAGTCGCCACCTTCAATCTCACTGAATGTCTTTCAAGCTGACAGTGTCCCGTCATGACGGATACAAGTAATATAGGCGAAGTCACATCTGTCTGGATTGATTACATCCTCGGCCAGACGGCCACCTACCATTTGCTACTAAATATGCTCCATACTTGCATTATGTCCATAATCGTTATGTCCAGGGGTATTCAACGCAAAATTACATTTAGTGCATCGGATGGGGCGGTGCGGAGCGCACCAGTGATGCACAGACTAGCTATCCTTTGAACCTTGTCCAGTATCCAACAGTATCTGGACTTCTCAAGAGCCATCTACCAGACGATAACTCTATACAACATTATCGGTCTTACTACTACAGTATACAACCAGTGAACAATGCGAGGCCTTAATTCCCATTGTTTTCCTATTGACCTCTTTCACCCATATAGCACCACTGTGGCATTTTTTGCCCTGTTCAGAATGTTGACTCTGAAATTCAGCTTCTTGTCCAATAACACACCGTGTTATTTTGCACAGTCCGCGGAAGGAATTTCAGTATCCCCAGGGAGATGGAATCTACACGTGGAATCCTGTACCTCCTGGTGAACAGAATAACTTCGATGTTATTTGGATTTACTCCGACACCGTTTTCCCTCGCCCACTTCGTTACAGTGAGAAGGGCTCTTTGAAGGATGTCTCTGAATGTTTCCAAAAGCTTCCCTCTGTCTGTCTTCCCATTGTCTGCGAATGCGACAAACTTGACACCAGCCTCCTCTAAAGAGAACAAAATACAGTTCAGAGCGAAGTTCCTAATTCAGCCCTGATACGTCTCCTCGTACGATACTTTCATAAATTATTGATATGCGAAAGACCCGTCGTGCCACGATTATCACCTCGAATTTGTACTGAATACTTCAACTAACCGAGTAATCAACAGGTGCGGTAAAAGCTGCACACTGACGTTGAAGCATAACTCCTACTCAGTGGCTCTAAAATGAGAATGCGTATAAGTTAATTGAGTGAGAGAAACTCACCTATAACCCATTCATGGGATGCAGGTAAAATTGATTGTTGTTTTTTTACATTCATGAAGGGTTTTTCCTTAAACAAAAAACTCCATTACTTTTTTACCTTCTCCGACTTTAACTACCACTCCGCGTTCTCCAGCTAAGATGTTGTGAACTTTAATTTCCCAGTGGCATCATTGTTCTTATGTTCTTTTCTCTTTCATGCTTCACAGTATTTGCTCACCTTATTCTTTTTCACTTTTGCTCATCACCCTTTTTACAGGATTTAGAGAATACTGTTCCGTCGAGACAAGCTGACAAGGAGAAGTAATCACGTAGACACTTTCACGGATGTCGCCGTGTTAAGGAAATGTTTGTTATTACCTTGACATAGATTTACTACAAAGTGATACATCTGCTATTACTTGCACGCCCAAAAGAATCAAGTCGAGAAACTGAGTTCAGGTGTAAACTGAAAAAAAAATTGAATTTACTTTTTTCTGTTGCTGTTGGTGTCACTAAGTGTATCTGCATGGATAGCATCGAGGGGAAAATTCACACATCCGGTTGGGATAGGGAATGTCTTAATCATGACGACGTTGTCATTCTCGTAGGTGTCTGGTGGAGAATCGCTGCGATCGTAGTGAAAAATTGTTAGCTTGACATTCGTTAGCAGGTCTCTTACAAGTATTTGGATTTTGGATATTTTAACTTTCAAATACAAGTCACCATTCCTACGACAATATTTAAGCTTTTCCCTATGCTAGAGATAAATTCGATGTATATTTTTATTATTATTTTGGCATAGATTAAGAATATTAACAGATAAATACTCAGTGAGAAGTACCTCATTGGGTTCATGAATACTTTGGAGTTGACTTTGGGGAAAATTAATGCTGTTTATGTTTTTGGGCTGCTTTCAATAATTTTCGATTCTAAATTTATATTAAAGCTCTATGGACTTCCCGATGTGTTTCTTGTTATTCGAACTATAATCAGATAGATTGGAGCTCGTGTTCCACATTCATGTTTTCATTTTGTGAAAAATTTCAAATAAAATTATAAATGTTGATGAAACAATTTGTTTCGTGTATTCTGCTAATTACTCTCATTATTATAGTTTTATATAATTCATACCATTTCCCTTTTCACTATTTTGGATGCTGATGAATAGATTAAGATAATTCGTAAATCTCAGTAAAAAGTACCTCTTTGTTTTCACGAGTGCTTTTAATTACGATTGACTTTGGGGAAAATTTATGCTAGTTGTGTTTTATGGCTTCCTTCAAATGTTTTCCATTAACCACAGCTTCATAATAAAGACGCGCTGAAAGCGATCCGACATATGTTTTTTTCTTTTAATTGAAATCAGTCTTAATAGATTCGTAAGCTTTCCAAATATACGACAATCTCATATTATAATAAATTTCAAATGTAATTCAATGCTTCTGTGGAACATTTTTTTCATATGCATACTTCTGCATTACAGATCAAGCAATTACTATAAATATGAATCATTCCTTTAATCCGAGTGAACATGGATTTTGCACAAATGCATGGTGGAAAAATTTAATCAATTATTTCCTAATTTTTGTTTGTCTGACCCTTGTTGAGTCCATATTTTTTCTTACCTTTAAAAAGTGTAAACCCACTATTGAAAATTTAAAATCTTTTAATGCAACATCATTCAGTACAACTTTGGTGCCATAAAAAAGGTCTCAATCTGTATTTTCGTATAATATCTAAAGGTAACTAAATGTTTAAAAAAAATGGGCTAAAGAACTTGAATTTATTACACCAACCACCATTGTCATTCCATATGTAACAACTAGAAATACTCTTCCAAGACCATTTAAACCATACATATGTCTTATCGTAAAAAATAACACCGATCTGTATCGACATGTCCGCGAAAGCGCCACACGGTGGGGTTGCTTCATATATTTTTGTGCAATAAATATAAGGAGTTTTCGTAGAGTCTTGAAATTGGGCATAGAGCGTTTTATGACGTAGAGTAGCAAAAATATAAAGTTTTATCCAAAACGACCACGCCCATCGGCCACCGCCCATACAACTAAAAATGAAATTTTCGTATACGTTTTTTTCTGTTAGGTAGAAATTCTTGTAACTTGGCATGGATCATCTGTACT